>CM062815.1:920209081-920611581 GCA_031772625.1 Pinus tabuliformis
CGGCTAAGGGTACGGTTGATCCTCCTTAGTTAGAGCCCTAAAACATTGGGCCGAGTACTACTGTCAGACCCTTATGTATATTGCGATCTGTAGCACCTGACACTCCTCGAGACCATAGTTCCCTTTTCTATCTCGGGATCACGCATAATCTCTGCCAGATCAGATCTCGCAAGTGGGGTTGCAGCAGCAACAGACATCAGTCCCGCAGTTCCAAGTTAGCAGACCAGCCTTTCTGATCCATCAGATCCGCAGCAGCAATCGGTGCCGCCGCTCAGAGCTATCCGATCAGCCATTCAGATCTCTCAGATCCACCAAATCTGAGTAGTTGTGTGGGGTTCCTATACCGGGGCGTGATTTTCGCAGGACTTTTGGCAGCATTGACATTTTGGGGATTCAGCTACTGCAGTATTCCTAAGCAAGGAGTAAAACTCCGTTAGGAGTTTTTAGACAAAGAGGAACAACAACAAAAAAAAAGAGAGAAAAAAAGTCTGAGACCCCCCGGGGCACTTATTGGTGATCTAGCCCATAAGAATCAGGACGACAAGCTGAGCAAGGTGGTACCATTCAAGTGTTAGTGAAAAAAATTCAGGCGGTCCCAAATTTCAAGTACATCGGATCGGTGCATGGTAGAAACTAGAGCGCAAGCTATGGCCAATGAGAAGATCGACAAACTTGAACAATCCTTGCAAGCCCTCCAAGCTCAACTTGACAGACTAACTAACACACTCTTTAAGGGCAAGGAGGAAGCCTGCGAGGAGGCGTATATTGGCAATGGACACAGTGAGGGTGAGTCTAGCCACTCTCTTCACCTCTGGGGCACCCACCAACAATCCCGTCCGCGACCTCCCAAGTTGGATATGCATAAATTTGATGGTTCTCACCCGGCCGCATGGATAGCACAAATGGAGCAGTATTTCAATCTGAATAACATCTTAGATAATGAGACTCAGCTTATGGTGGGGAGCATGTACTTGGACAATGAAAGATGGCAATGGTGGGAATGGCATCAATGTTGCAATGGAAGTTTTCTGACTTGGGCCACCTTCAAAAAAGCTCTTACAGAGCGCTTTGACCAGGAATCTTCTTTTTTGGGTCATCTCACTAAGCTCTAACAAACTGGCACAGTGGATGAATATATTACAGCCTTTGAAGCCTTAGCTTTCCGCACTAGGGATCTCTCAAATGCGTTCTACATGGAATGTTTTATCAGCGGTCTTAAAGAGGCCATACAAGCCCACGTCCGACTAAACCACCCTCCCACATGGCCGGAGGCTTGCAAGGTAGCTCGTAATGTGGAACGTGCGTTAGCAGCCCAGTCCATTCACCCAAATTTCACCGCCAAGGGTCGCCCCCCACAGGCTCACAGCACAGCTCAAACACTTAAGGTTCAAAAGGTGTCACCTGTAGAAATGGCCGAAAGAAGAAAACAGGGATTATGTTACTATTGTGATGAAAAATACTCCCCAAGTCATAAACGCAAGGAGCCTAAATTTTTTCAAATTAATGCCACTGATTACAGCTCATCGGAGGAAGCCCCACCACTTGAGGAACCGGAGGAGGTAGACGAGGACAACCAAAAGGACAATGTCCCTGATGAACCAGTTATTTCGCTGCATGCTTTGGCAGGGATTTCTTCACCTCAAACTCTCAAAATCAGAGGTTTTATTAAACATTGCCCAGTAGTAGTCTTGATTGATAGTGGAAGTACACATAATTTCATCCATCAAAAAGTCGATGAAGCAGTGCATTGTTTTGTACGAGCAGTTTCTAACTTCCAAGTCCAAATTGTGGATGGGGAAACAATGAAATGTGAAGGCCGCTATGAAAATGTCAAACTTCAAATGGGGGATTATCAGTTGAAGACCCACATGTTTACCATACACATGGGAGGGTGCGACATTGTCCTCGGTACTGAATGGCTTCGCACTCTTGGGCCAATCACAATGGATTTCCAGGAGTTATATATGAGCTTTAAGCAAAACAACTCCATGCATACCCTCCGTGGACTCCAGGCGGGAGCTCCCTCTATCATCAGCTCACATAGGATGGAAAAATTGCTAAAAAAGGGCCATCATGGAGTTATAGCTCAATTTAATGCCATCTAGGCCGTCAAACCCAATTCTCTGCTGATTCATCCTGAGATGCAACAGATTTTAAATAACCATCTGCCAGTCTTTGACAATCCTCATGAGCTTCCACCCTCGCGAGGGGAACATGATCATAGCATCACCTTGGTTCCAGGGGCCCAACCACCAAATGTGCGCCCATACAGATATCCGTTCACCCAAAAGAATGAAATAGAAAAAATAATCAAGGAATTGTTGGAAGCAGGTGTCATTCGTCCCAGCATTAGTCCTTATTCATCACCGGTGGTCATGGTGCTCAAGAAAGATGGGGAATGGCGGATGTGTCCAGACTTCAGGGCCCTCAATAAGTTGACAGTCAAAGATAAATTTCCGATCCCGGTTGTTGATGATTTGCTGGATGAACTCAATGGGGCTCAATTCTTCACTAAGTTGGATCTTCACTCAGGCTACCACCAAATTCGCATGAAGGAAGATGACATTCCAAATACTGCTTTCAGAACTCATGAAGGCCATTATGAGTTCCTGGTCATGCCATTCAGTCTTTGTAATGCCCCATCTACTTTTCAGAGCCTTATGAACCACCTTCTCAAACCATATCTCAGGAAATTTGTCCTTGTCTTCTTCGATGACATCCTCATCTATAGTTGCACTTGGGCCACACATCTTCAGCATGTAGATCTGCTCTTGCAACTGCTCCGCAAGCATAAATTATTTGTTAAGATGTCCAAAAGTTCTTTTGGCATGGAAGAAGTCGAGTATTTGGGCCACATTGTGGGGCGTGAAGGTGTCAAGGTGGACCCCAAAAAGATCCAGGCAATGTAGGATTGGCCTCAACCTAAGACCTTGAAGAGCCTAAGAAGATTTTTGGGTCTCACAGGCTATTATCGCAAATTTGTCCGCAATTATGGTCGCATTGCAAAGCCCCTCACTCAACTCCTCAAGAAAAAATCATTCTTCTGGAATGATGATGCACAACAGGCATTTACAGCTCTCAAAAATGCCATGTGTTCCACTCCAGTCTTAGCACTACCTGATTTCACCAAATCTTTTGTCATTGAATGTGATGCTTCGAATACGGGTATTGGGGCGATCTTAATGCAAGAAGGTCGATCCTTGGCCTTCACAAGCCAACAACTAAGTGGGAGGAATCTGGGACAATCTACCTATGAGAAGGAAATGATGGCCATCTTACATGCAGTAGATACCTGGTGACCTTACTTACTAGGGCGACGTTTCCAAATATGCACAGACCATCACAGTGTTAAATATTTTTTGGAGCAACGCCTATCCTCCCCACAACAAAATAAATGGCTCGCCAAAATGCTGGGATATGATTATGAGATCATTTACAAGAAAGGGCGTGAAAATAGTGTAGTAGATGCATTATCTCGCCAATTTGAGGAGGAAAGTACCCTGCTCGCAATTTCCCTTCCCATTCCAGAATGGATTGAAGAGGCTCGCAGGGAATGGTTTTCACATCCCTGGCTCTCCAAACTCATTACTTAATTGCAGGCAGATCCAAATTCCACCAAGGGCTACTCGTGGCAAGATGAGATTCTTTGTTATAAGGACAGAGTCGTAATATCACCAACATCCACCCTCAAAAGCCGCATTTTGGCAGAATTGCACTCATCCCCCATTGCAGGACATTCAGGCTTTCAGAAGACATATGCTCGCACTAGAAGATCATTTTTTTGGACAGGCATGAAAAAGGACATCCTTACTTTTGTAGCGGAATGTGATGTCTGTCAACGCCACAAAGGGGAGACAGTCAAAGCATCAGGCACACTACAACAGTTGCCCATCCCAACATCTATATGGATGGAGGTTTCTATGGATTTCATTACAGGTCTTCCAAAGTCAGGAAACAAGTCAGTCATCATGGTGGTTGTGGACCGACTTACTAAGTATGGTCATTTCTGCGCCCTACCCCACCCATTTACACCGACTTTGGTCGCTCAATCTTTTATGGATCAGATCTTCAAATTGCATGGCATGCCCACTTCTATTGTGTCTGATCGTGACCCGATCTTCACCAGTAATTTTTGGCAGGAACTCTTCAGGCTACAAGGCACCCAACTAAAACTCAGTACTTCTTATCATCCACAAACGGATGGTCAAACTGAAGCCGTCAACAAATGTCTGGAAACCTACCTTAGGTGTTTCACTTCAGAAAAGCAACATCTATGGGTACAGTGGTTGCCTCTCGCTAAATGGTGGTATAACACCAACTATCATGCCACCACCAAAGTGACTCCCTATGAAGCAGTTTATGGTCAACTCCCTCCTTCCCCTACTTCTTATATCAAGGGGTGCGCCAAAGTACAAGCAGTGGATCAACTCCTACAAAACCGCACAACCATGCTCGCCCATCTTAGAGAGAATCTTCATCAAGCTCAAAACCACATGAAGCAACAGGTAGATCAGCATCGCTCAGAGCGCCAATTTCAAGAAGGGGATCAGGTATTTTTGAGGCTGCAACCATATAAGCAAACTTCACTCAAAGACAAGGGTTGTCATAAACTATCTCCAAAATTCTACGGACCATATCAAGTACTTCAGCACATTGGAGAAGTGGCCTACAAGCTAGCTTTGCCACCCACTGCAAAAATCCATCCAGTTTTCCATGTCTCATGCCTCAAGAAAGTGATTGGGAACAATTGCAGAATTCAAACCAGTCTACCTGAATTGGATGAAGAAGGGTCAATCTAGCTCCAACCTGAACAGGTCCTAGACACACGAGAACGGCACCTGCGTGGCCGCATGATCAGGGAAGTCCTCGTCAAGTGGAAAGACACCTCTCCGAAAGATGCAACCTGGGAACCAGCCACTATTCTTCAACAGTTTCCACAGCTTCAGCCTTGAGGACAAGGCTATTCTTAAGGGGGAGGGCATGTTAGGGTCCCACCCTAACCCCCTTATTTATGTAGTAGGATCGAGTCATAGTTATAGTTAAGTAAGGAGTCAATAAAGCCCATATTAATAATTGTAAGTGGTTAACCCGCAATTAATGACGAGACCACAGTTAGTTGCAAATGGGCCATGGTATTAGATAGATGGTATTAATAAGAACCATGGTATTGCATGTATGAGTCATATATAAAGGATAGAGACTCCATGCGAAGAGCATCGTGTCTTATTTTGTAATCGAGCTCTGTTCTATTGGAGGTTGCCCCCTCGAAGAGGCAAGTGAACATTGCTTTCTGAATAATAAAATACTTGTTGTTGTTTCTCACTATTCTATGTTCTGGGTATATTTCTTCGCATATTCTGTATTCCGGTATCGTCTTGCAGGTTAAGAGCATAACAATTAAAGAGATGGGTGGAACCCTATTATAGATGACCAGAAACTAATATTGGATGAGTAAAATCATCACAAGTAGAAACCCACTAGGCACTGAGTTTACTATGGCTATTACTTAGCTTTGATATGATTCTACCACACCAATGAGGTGTCGAAATGCACCTGCTTTTATCATAAAAAGAATGTTTTCCTATATTTTTAAAACTGAAGAGAAAAAAAATTTAATGTGTTTTCCTTGCTGAAGTAATGACAAACAGGAGTGAAAATTACTATTTGATAATTTGGAATTTTTCACCCTCATGTTCAGTCAAGAAAATGATATTTTAATCAATATTCAGCCACTAATGAACCAAGTTCCAGATTTTAGGAGAAGGCAATATAAAAAAGAAATATACTATATATTCCAAACCAGAAAACAAATAAAAAATAAAGTCTCTCAATCAGGAACAGATATTATTGTTTACCTGAGGCTAGAATTTCTTTTTCTAGTTGAGCATGTAAATTTTTCCCCTGTAGTAAAATAACAGGAACGATAGATTAGTTTTCATGGAACTTCAAATTGCACATTGTATATTTAAGAATGCTTGGGCAGTTCTGTATAACATCGGACTTTCCAATTCCAAAAAAAATGAATAGAAATATAAATGCAAGAAAAAAATGGCAAAAGGCTTACGAATTGAATGAAATTTGAATAAAGTGAAATATCTCAATGGTTGGAAATGATAAAAGCATTCTACGCTGACCATCTCTAATGAATAAGAGCATTCATAAAGCACTTCTAAATTTTGTTTAAGAGCACAACATAAATCAAAGTTTCAAACTACATAAGCTAAAAGTGTATCCGACAAAACATAATGTGAGATATGCAGGCTAAAGGCTTAATTAGCGAGTTATAATTACTATACAAGACTTTTACATCCCAAACTAAGCAAATTGACTTTACCCCATATTTAAATGCTGATGACTGTTGAATCCAAAATGACATTGTAGAACCTAAGGACATGTCAACCTACACTAGAATGGTTTAACAAGTAGTAATAGAACTGAGCCTGAACCAGGGTCAAATGCCAATCTATAATGAGAACATTTACTGAAGGCTTTATTCTGAAGCTGTGTATTGAGCACTTTTATTCTAATATTTTTTTTTATAAGTAAAATTATCCTAAGACTAAAATCCTTTGACATTGAGGAGTT
The DNA here is from genome assembly GCA_031772625.1 of Pinus tabuliformis. Taxonomy (NCBI): domain Eukaryota; kingdom Viridiplantae; phylum Streptophyta; class Pinopsida; order Pinales; family Pinaceae; genus Pinus; species Pinus tabuliformis. The sequence goes on from CM062815.1 coordinate 920,215,667, forward strand.
AAATAGCTAGGTGGAAGAAGATGACTGGGGGAGAACCCCACTTGTTTCCTTTTTTGGTTTTGTGGGTAGAATCAATCCAAGGTTTTCAACTACTTCAAGAGACAGCTTCATTAATTTTATGATTTCGCATTTTACAGCACACAAAGGACGGAAGTTGGAGACGTCACTTGTAAGAAAGGCCGCCCCTTTGGAAGTTTGAACATTTTCAAGAAAATTAAGCCACAGTGGGGGTTTTCGCAAGGACCAAACCCACTCTCTTGATTAAAGCCATCTGTTGACCAGTCCGTGTCAACGACCCCATAGCAGTACACCCCCTTTTTAGCAAAAGGGATATCGTCTGATCGATGTGCCTGTGCCATCCAATTATTATCATCAGCCTTATCATAATGTTATAATGTAAACCCATTCTACATGTATATGATGTAAATAATCTCAACAGAACCGTGTCATGTATATAACAACCTAGGTAAATCTACCTTTCTAGTGATGATTTTCATTCTAGGAGGTTTTTTGTCTCACTGATCCATTCTCGGATGCTCGTCAGAGATTTCCTCTCAAGTCTTACCCCAAAGTTGGAATGGATTTTGTCACTAGAATCTTAGGCGAGTCTTAGTTTTCTAGATCGAGTCTATGTAAAAATAATTTGGGAATAATCCTAGCTATTTGGTTAGACTATTTTATTACAGATTACTTGGTCTGCTAGATTATATTTGTGTCACGGAAATGGTAATCTGTGGGGGTCTATTACAAATGAGTTTTCCCCCTTATGATGTAAAAATATGAAAAACATGATGTAAAATGTCTTGAGGGTTGGAAAAATAATTTATCCCCTCATAGGGTAATTAATTAAATTTTCTGGCCAAAAATTAATTAAAATCCTAAGTCAAAAATTTAATTAATTCTGGGTCCTAGGTAAATTTAAATTCTCTAAAAGAAAAATTCGTCAGTCCTAAAAAATTAAATTTTAAAAAGTCCTAGAACTAAGGTAAATTAATTATTTTGCTAAATTTTAAACCCTTGACCTTTGGGGGTTAAGTCAAAGTCAATTTTTTTGGGAAACTAACTCAAAAATTTTATTTTTGAGTTAATTAAAATGCATTTAATTAAAAATTTCGAATTTCCCCAAATATTTAAATATTTCAACAGATGAAATTAAAAGAAATGTTAACTTTCATCAACGGTCGAGATTGTTTTGACGAGGATCGCTCGAACTAATCGTTGGAAGATTTATCTTTAAATAGGAAGTCATTTGTCAACTGATTCATCTGATCTTTGAATTGTGTACTAAGCTCTCAAGCTCTCTTGTATACTTTTTTGTAATTAATGCAAAAGTCTTTGGGGTTTGAACGTGCTGTGGTTTTCCTCTTCATGAATATATGTTAACATTGTTTTAATTTTTGCTTAATGTTATGTGAAAACTATCAATCAATAGCTCTCTTAGAATAATCTAAATACACGTATCTTATTCAGTTTGTTAGATCTAGAGTAACATTTTTAATTTTGATTGAATTAGTAGGTATCTCTATTTCTTCAGAATTTTATTGTTATTCTATTTCTCTACTTGATTTGATAGTTGATCTAGTGTTTGCAGAGGATCTTTCAAGTTCTCATTGAGCATTTGGGGATAATCATCGGTTGGACTAGCCAACTCTCAACACATATTTTCTGAAGAGTCTAGTTCATATAAGCTCCAGGATTTATCTAACGATCATTTTTCCTGCAGGATGTTTTTGGGCTAGTACCTCTCTAGAATTTCAAAATCTTTTAAATATTTTGTGGAAAAAATGACAAATCTGGCTATTGAGAGCCTTAGATTATCAGATCTAGGAGCGGAGTTGGACTCGTACTCTTCAAATTTGATAGATCTGTAAATTATTTGTATAGATCTGTAAATTATTTGTATAGATTTGTAATTTATTTGCGTAGATCTGAGATTTGTGTACCATAATTTTGAATTCTAACATTTGGGTTTTTGGTATTTTCTCTATTTTTTTATATATTGGATCTTGGGCATTTCAATTTTTGCCTGTGCAGGTATAAATTTGAAAATCAGCCAAGAAAATCTTCAGATTTGAGCTAGATCCAGACCCTAGAGGGCGAGATCTAGGCTCAAAGATTGTTTGCAGGAATAGATCTAAGAAATCAGTCAAGGAAATCTTCAGATCTGAGCTCAAAGATTGTTTGCAGGAATAGATCTGAGAAATCAGCTAAGGAAATCTTCAGATCTGAGATTTTTTCAAGGAGATCTGGGGGATTTAAACATATCTAGACCCTGGAGGGCAAGATCTTGTCCCTAATATTTTTGCAAGGCCATCCATTAAATTTTTTGCAATAAATTTGAAATTCTGGAACAAAATAATTTTTCAAAACAAGGGTTTCAAGTTTTCGGGCTCCTAAGCCCAGATCTGCCTTCTCCTAGCCCAACGCTAGCCCTATTGGGCCTAGTGCTAGCCCTCATTGGCCTTAGACTCCCCTTCCTCCATTTTTTATCTGAATATTTAAAATTTTGAAGCTGATCATTGGTAGTTTTTTGCAGAAAAATTGGCAAAATTTGTGTTTCAGGTATTGAAATTTTTTTGGCAACTTGGGCAAGTGATCTTCAAGGCCTAGGCCCTAAGGGTTTGATCTCTAAAGTTACCAGTGTTGAAAAAGTCGGGAAAAAATCGGGATTAAATCCCCAAAATGCGATTTTTTTGGTTGGTCGATTTTTTGCCGATTTTTTCCTAGTTGAAAAAGTTGGGATTAAATCGGGACTTCTTTCAAAAAATCGTGAATGAGGTAGTTTCTTTAACGATTTTTTTTTTTTTTGAAAAATCGGGATTTTATTGAAAAAGGTCGAGATTTTTAAAAAATGAATATTTTTGTATTTTTTTAATTTTACCGACTTTTTGCCAACTTTTCCAAAAAACTCCCAACTTTAACGACTTTTTCAACTTCTGGACCCTTGTTGATTTAATCCCGACTTCGACTTTTTCCACATTGCTCTAAACCCTATTTTTCCTTATTGTTGGCTGCAGCAGTCATATAGCTTTCTAGCAGTGGAGAAAAACACATCTAAGTGGTTTGAAATTAACTAAAAAAATTGTTAAATACATTAATAAGTCATTTATGTTTAATGTGTATCAAAAATTTGGCCTAGATCTACATTTTGGGCGACTGTTATCTCTGAATAATTCTGTTTCTGAAGTCTGAAATATAACAATGGCATATTTTCATGTGGGTTAGCCTAAAATCAGTGCCTAAATTGTCTAATACATTAAGGAATTAATTTTTTGAGTCGGGCATTTATCATTAGGCCTATTTCATGTTTTAATTGTTGGTTGTAATAAGTATATCGGATCTCATATAATTCTGGAAATCACATCATAATAGGCTGAAAATTTTTTATAATTCTTGTGGGCAAGTTTGGAAAATTTTCGGTAAATTTTTGCCATAAAAATAGCATTAATAGCTTACTGTTTTCATTGTCATATTACTGCTATCATAAAGTTTTTCTTACTGCTGTCATAAAAACCAATTATGAAAATTAAGTACTCTATCATGGAATTGTGATAAATTGCATATCTTTTGTTTCATAGACCGAGTATTTTTTGAGCATCTGATATTAATTTGTGAAGACGCTTTTGTTCTCTTTGAACTGGATATTGGTGGTCGCTGGCTACATTGTTTTCTATTTCGGCAGTTTTCTATTTTTGCAGTTTTTTGGGTCCTAAACTATTGCAGCCATTCTGAAGCCCAAAACTATGATTTTTGGGGAAATGAGCAAACATGTAGGCTACAGCGAACATTTGCAATTGAAAGTTGTTGTCTTGGAATAGACCTTTCTAACAGCTATCGTGGGCGCCAAACAAAGATCAAATGGCAAACTTACAACCCTAGGAAGTTGACGTTCCAACTAACCCCAGCGACACCCACAAGCTTTTAGCGCTTCATCTCCTAGGGTTAGGTTTTTGGAAATTTAGGATTTAACACTATTTCTTAATGATAAAAAGGCTTGAGAGCCTCATTGTAACCAAGTTCAAAAGGCATGTAACCATCACATCTTTTCTCAGAGATAAGATACCATCGCCCGAGCTAGTTTGTTTCCCTCCTTCATGTAAACAGTTTTCAGCAGTTGCTATTTATTAATTGAAGTTTTGTTTTGTTGCATCTCTGTGTTTTGGTTTAAATTTGTTTTTCATTTTGTTCCTTGTAAAGTCTAAATCAGTGGTATCATAGCGGTTTGCTCTTTCTTTGTTTTTCTGTGCATGTCCCCAAGGAGGTCGGGGTATAAAGAGTTGGAACTTGCACTAGTTGAACCCTTGCAATGTCGGCTTCGCCGACCCCGATAGTCTCCCATGGCAAAAGAAAAGAAAGGCAAGGGAGCAGGAGATCCTTTCAAATTGTTGCTCAAAGAAGTCCTCAAGCAACAAAGGAACAAGACAATGGATAATTTTTCCCAAATCCTTCGGTGGGTATCAACAGGCGAAGCGTCTTCATCCAACAGTCACTTCAAAGGGGTCGCCCCCTTTAAGTTACAAGTTAACATTGACATTCCTATATTTGAAGGTCAGATAGACGTAGATGCTCTAGATAAATGGTTAAATCTACTAGAAGGATACTTATCGGTCCATAATTTTTCCGATAGGGAAAAGATTACTTTTGCACTCCCCAAAGCCCCCCGCCCCTGACCCCCACCCCCATGTCAAGGACTAGAGGGAAATTTACTATGAGCAGAGGGACCACGAGGAACCCTCACTACTTTCAACCGCACCCTCTTGGAAGTCTTTCTGAGATGACATCAAGGAACAACATTACCCTGTCGAGTGCTATGAAGATAAGTACATAAAATGGACCACACTACAGCAGGAAAGGGACCAAGATGTGTCAAATTTCAACAATATTTTTCATACCCTATGCACGAAGTTGGGTATCAAGTATTTTAAGCAGTATCTAGTACTCAAGTACCATGGATATTACCACAAATACATCCAGGTATAAATGGAGTTCCAGGACATCTCCTCGCTTGGCGGAGCATACCAATATTTTGTCAAGATCGCTCAGAAATTTATACAGAAGAAGCAAGACTTTAGATCTGCAAATCCAAAGCGAGTAGAAGGCACCTCCAAACTGCAAAACAAAGGATAGAGCCAAGATAGAGTGACCCTAGACAACCCCATTGAAACCACAAGCAAAGAATAACACCACAAAGATGAAGAAGGACACAGGAAAGTGGTGTGAGTGCCACAAGAGCCCCACCCACAACACAGATGAGGTGTCAAGGTCGCGCAGAAATTTAAGCAGAACTAGCAAGACTTTGGATTTGTTAAACACACATGGGAAACATAGAATAGGAAAGATAAATCATATGAGTACAATTTTTATTAACAATTGATTTACATTTATAGTACAATATCTGACCGTTGGGTTCCACATCCCAAGGTCTCTTGGACTCCTTTTGTCCATTCAGCTTCCACACTAACCCATTAGGATTAGGTGTCCAACATTTGGTATCAGAGCCAAAGGTCTCGAGTTCGAATCACACCCGGCTCGCGCTTGGGGGGAGATTGTTGGGCATTGGATAATCCAGCACTCCCCGTGTGTTTCGTGACATGGACTAACCGCCTCTTGAGGATCCGTTAACTCTGGCGATGCGTCCGTTTACTAACACCTGCAGGTTTTGGTGTAACGGCAATCGTGATCCAAGAAGAGAGTTGTAATACAAAATGTGCAAAAAATGCATGGCAGCACTAGGCTGAATGTGCTCTATGAAATGTTGGTATAAAGGGCAGTGGTTTAAGGATGACCACCAACACTGGAACGCTTAGTGCAGTTCCTGGAACTCTTCCAAAACTGGCAAGAAACTAAAGTTTTCTGCTAGAGGAAGTGATCCTATTGTTTTAAAGAGGGAAACCTTCAACCATAAAAGGGAGGTCTCACCCCGCATAAAAGGTAAAACTTCAACCTGAAAAGGGAAGTCTCAACCTGTGATGGTTTAAGGATAACCAACAACTCTGGAATGCTTAATGCAATTCCTGGAACTCTTCCAAAACTGGCAAGAAGTTGGGGTCTTCTGCTAGAGGAAGTGTTCTCAATTGTGTTCCTGGAACTCTTCCAAAACTGGCAAGAAGCTGAAGTCTTCTGCTAGAGGAAGTGTCCCAGATTGCCAACTGAAGGCATGCTCAAGGGCATCTTTGTCGCTGGCTACAACTCTGAAACTGGTGTGGCAGGTTGTGGCTCAGGCTCGCTTGATGTGGCTTTGAAGCTTGTAGATGACCATCATTTCCCCCCCTGTCAGATACAAGGTGAGATGATGGAGAAAACTCAACTGCAAGACTGTTCAATATTCTGGAACAAGTTCTGACATGTGTTTGGAATATCTTCTTGGCTGTTGATGCCCATTGCCAAGAAGCGATCCATCCAAGATGAATCTTTGTTCTTGCAGGACGTTTGTTTTTGAAGCATCTGTGTGAAGAATGACTGGTTTTATGGCAGTGCTTACATGGATGAAGATCAAAACAGTGATCTTTCAAATGGCCAACTCGGTCACAGTGTTGGCATTTCACGATCTGTTGTTGTTGTTGTTGTTGCGGTGGAAGAGGAGTAGAATCTAGAACAGCTGAAACTGAACTGTCATAAGGAGCAGGTGAACTGTCACGAGGAGCAAGTGAACTGTCATGAATGAATCCAGCACTCTGAAATTGAATGGGCTTTGAGTAGTCTGGAATATGAAAGGACAAGTCCTTGTCATATCCAAGACCAGTTCTGTGCTTGTTGTGGACAAGCTGTTCCCAAGGTCTGATGATGGGCTTGGGAAGTGCAGACTGAGTTTCTGCATCTGCATATATGACTGCTGCTTTATTGGAATGAACTGTACCATTATTAACATGCTACTGATGAGTGGTTGTCTCAATGTTCTGAACAAAAACAGGTTCAGAATGGTGTCTATTTTGATGTAGCTCTTCTTGCTGTAGTTGTGATTCAAGCTGCAAAAAATCGATCTTTTCCTGTGCATTTTGTAAACATGTCTGAATTTCTGAGAGAGATCCTTTGCTGATTTGTAATGTGTCATCAACAGTAGAAAATATCAGAGTTTTAAGGAACTGTAATACTTCACTGGTTCTGGCCATTTTTCCTTCAATGTCTGATTTACACCTTAAAAAACTGATCACAACTACTACTCAATGCAGAAAAGTAATATCTACTCACAGTACACAGAAATATCCTCTATAAATGTCAGCAAATGATCAGTGTGCAATATAAAGGATTACAATCAGTTCACCAAAATCTTTATGCAGCAGTGGAATCAAGGAACCAATGCACTATAATGAGTTTTAAATACAATGCCACAATTGGGGCAGCAGCAACTGCAAACTTGTTTGGATCCTTCAAATACTCCTTCACTCTTCAACGTATATCAACACTTTAGTATCAGCTAATGAGAAGAATATACAGCCACACAAATAGTCTCTAAATGGCATCCAAATTGTGACAAACTCATTCTGGTATGGTAGAAATTGACCCAGAATACCAACAGCCAGCAGCAATATATTAAGTAACTAGATAACTGTGTTTTGAGCTCCTCCAAGTACAAATACTTTATAATTCGGCTCAGATCAGGAAGATGAACTCAGCGAGGCGAGCTGTAGTTTTGAATCGGAAACGGGAGTTCAGAGAAGCCTTTAGAGATGGAGATTCAGTTACCATTGCATTGTCATTTGGTTTCTTGTGTGTAAATTATGTAGAGGAAGAAGCCAGATAATCAATTCGGTGCAGAGGTTATATAAGAATACTGATATATATAGCAGTGGCACCCATAAATAAAAAAATTTTCTTTTTAATCTGAATACACAGTCAACAAAGGTCGTTTGCTTCCTAATAGTGGCCAAATAAACAAGGTGAATAAAATATTGGAACCTGGTTGCTTAGCTTAATTTGCAGCCCCTATATCTCTTCAAACTCGGCTTCTTTACACTAGCAATCTGCCCAGAGTTTATCTTTGATGTAACACACAGCCCCACTCTATCTTCTGTACAGAACGTTCCGCAAATTGTAGATTTGGACCTCTTTTGTAATGCTTGAGAGCAAGCAACACTTAATTTCAATATCAAAGAAAAATTGATGCTAACAATCACTCAAACTTAAAGCACCAAAAATTTACAATCCAAACTCAATCGGTTCAGTCTTATTTAGGCATGGTTACCATTTCCATTCGCATTTGAGCAGTTAGGAGGTGGATTCCTTTTCGTAACACCATTAACAGGACCATTCACAATGCCATTTCCAACACCATTTGATACAAGCCCATTATCAGCACCATTTACACCGCCATTTTCAAACACATTCCCTCCAGGTGATACAGGAGTTCTGCTACAATCATCCACATGAGGACTTCGACTCGAAATTGAAATTGCAACAAACCAAAATAGAATATAACAGGGAACCAGACAAATATTCAAGACTTTCAGATGCCTGAAAACCTAGAGCAAATGCAGAAATTTCTTATAAGATATAACAGAAACTCCGCCGATATCAATCTTTCACACAAATCTAATGTTTATTCAGCCAAGCTATAAAGCGTAACAGCCTTATATATCTGATTGTAGGACTCCGCGATCGTTCCTCCAAGTTACAAAAACAAAATATTGAAACTGTAGTCAGTTGAAACTAAATCTGAACATGCAGATTGCAGGGGGCTCTTCCTCAGCCATGGAAGAAGATAGCCCAAGCTTGATAGACCGCCTGGACTTGGGCGCGGCAGGCCAAATATTCAATTACCTGGATGATCCCATGGATCTTGCTCGCCTGGCTGCAGTTTCCCGTTCCTGTCACCGAATTGTGGTTGAAAGTAGATGCTTTAAAGACCTCTGCATCAGGATCTGTCCAGAAGTATCCAGGTTTAATTCTGTGATGGAAGAAGACAAAATGAGCAGTTCTGGAGGACCAAGCTCAAGTAAAGATTTAGCATGGACAAATTTGAATATGGAACATAGAGTCTATGGAAAACTGGCCCATGAACTTATTGGATCGCCTGTGGGGAAAAGTTGCATACGGGAGCCTATTTATTTTGGCTGTCGAATTATAAGGATTGATGTAGTCAAAACGCCAAGTCTGATAAGCATATCAGTTGGTATACGAGCAGCGCGATGATGATTATGAAGGAAAGTAGCCATAATAACACCTCTCGGGCCATGAAACTATAAGAAACTATCCTTTAAACTCCAATTCCACTTAGTGCAGGGGTTTCACATTTACAAAACATAGTCTCCTCCTGCCAATTCAATTAAACCTTCACTGTATTAGTGAATCACGCAAGCTCGGCTCTTCGTTCACCAATGGCACAACGCAGCATGGCGGAACAGGTTTGAAACCCTCAACAAGTGAAAAAGATTACGAAGCTCATCCGACTTGTACCACAGTTTAATGCTCGCCCTCAAATTCTACGCATTCATGTCGAGAAGTTACGCAGAGAGGAACTACGCTGAGAAGAATTGCGCTAACTTCAAAAATGGAGTCGAGGAATGCCAAGAGTCACTTGAAGTGGAGAAGGTATGGTAGTATTTGAGAACCGGGTATGGAGGCCGAATGCGAGGACTATGTATGGCAGTGGTAACATAGTAAATGGAGGTCTAGCACTGTATAATGGGAGTAACTGTTCGTCGGAACCATGATGAGTGGTATGGTGGTTTGAAGCCACAATGCCAAAACAATGGCGGTTTGATGCTAAAACATGAGATTTGCCAAACACAGTCAAGCCAACAATGTGTAACCCACACTCGTAGGAGGAGCGATATTACCTTATTTTGAGAATTCGACAATCAATCCTGAGCACACCAACATTCAATACTCCACAACTTTCAACCTAGTCCACGCTCACCTTGGTCTCCACGCTCACGGCAGCAGCGTCGGATAGAGAATAATGGCAGAGGAAATGGCATTCGATGCACAGGACGAGGAGCGTTATGTGTAGTGTTAACTAGGCAGGGTATTTTTCTATTTCAAGACGTGTCAGAGAATAATCACAGTGTTGTTATACCAGCGCTCCTACCACAGCGTTGTTTACTTAAAAACGCATATGACAAAGGGCGCAGTCAATAAAATTGACAGACAGGCATCTCAGAACCGCTTGGACAGCGCTGGCAATGTCAGGAGCAGCTAACATCTAGCTGAAGAAATATTCGTAAGAAAATATTCCTGAGATGCAGAATTGATGGCAGAAATGACTGCACAGAAAGGCCATAAGACAAATGGCTCACATTAATTATGCAGGGCAGGAATACGCCCGCTCTGATACCATGTTAAACACACATGGGAAACATAGAATAGGAAAGATAAATCATGTGAGTACAATTTTTATCAACAATTGATTTACATTTATAGTACAATATCTGACCGTTGGGTTCCACATCCCAAGGTCTCTTGGACTCCTTTTGTCCATTCAGCTTCCACACTAACCCATTAGGATTAGGTGTCCAACAGGATTTGCAAATCCAAAGCAGGGAAAAGGCACCTCCAAACTACAAAACAAAGGACAAAGCCAAGGTGGAGTGACCTTAGACAACCCCATCCAAGCCACAAGCAAAGAATAACACCACAAAGACAAAAGAGGACACAAGAAAGTGGTGTGAGTTCCACAAGAGCCCCACACACAACACAAATGAGTGTCGCGCCAAATAGCCATTGGTGGCCTAGCTAAAAGCTGGAGAGTCAAATGAATGTTTCGACTCTGAGCCAGAACCCAACAAGGGGAAGTAGATTATTCATGCAAAACCCAGTGCCAGTGTTGCCACCACCAAGGTCCTGAAGATTGAGCCCGAAGATCTAGAGGAGGGGGAACATCTCTTCCACTCATAGATGTGGGTGAAGGGTTCCCCACTACAATTAATTATCGACAATGGGAGCCAAAAGAACCTCATATTAACAGAGGTCGTTAAGCGGTTTGGCCTACCAACCACAGCACACCCGCAGCCATACACCATCAGGTGGCTCCACCAAGAATGAGATCTTTGCATCAGCCAGAAGTGTCGCCTTCCCTACAACATCAAGCCCTTCACGGACAAAGTATTGTGTTATGTTGCTTCTCTTGAAGTTTGTGATGTTTGTGTATGAGTCTTGACCTTGCACTGTTATTATTACTTTGAGCAGAAAAGCATACATGATACCAGAGGTAGCCTTGCCTGTTGTCATTTCTTTCATCTCTACTAAACAATGCAATAAGATCATCTCCAATATCAAGAAATTTGTTTTCCTTTTTATTTGCTCTCAAAGTAAGGGGAAGATCGTGGCCACATCCATGGCCCCCCAAAAGGGTTCCTTTGCGCAACGAAAGCAAGTTCATTAGGTCATAGAAGAATACAGGGACATGTTCTCCTCACCCACAGGGTTACCTTTTGCACTGTCAGGTCAAGCATTCGATCAATCTGACTCTCAGAACACCTCTACCCAATGGGACAATATATCGTCGCTCTCTTCTGGAAAACAAAGAAATCAAGCGGCAAATCTAGGATTTTCTACAAAAAGGGCACATTCGACCAAGTTCCTCACCATCTGGGAGCCTAATTGTACTCGTACAGAAGAAGCATGGGACCTAGAGACTCCACATTGATTATCGAGCACTGAATAAAATCAATATCATGAACAGGTATCCAATCCCACAAATTGATGACCTTCTTGACCAATGCAAGGGGGCCAAGTACTTCAGCAAGATTGATTTGAAGTTTGGATATCACCAAGTTCCAATAGAACCCACACATGTATGGAAGACTACATTCAAATCCAAGGAAGACCTTTTTGAGTGGTTGGTCAGGCCCTTTGTGTTGACTAATGCCCCTGCAACTTTTATGAGGCTCATGGATGACATCTTGAGGCCTTTAACCAACTCGCTTGTGGTTGTATATCTATGCAACATCCTTATCTTCAACAAGAGTTGGGAAGACCACTTGCAACATATTCACCAAGTCCTTCAAACCCTGTGTCGGCATGAACTATGTGCCAGCTTGGAGAAATGCTCCTTTGGCATGAACCAAGTCCAATATCCGGGCAACATCATTGATGAGCAAGGCGTGCATGTGGATGCGGCTAAGATCCAAGTCATTTGGGATTGGCTAGCCCCAACAACTCTAACAAAGCTTCGCAGCTTTTTGGGCCCTGCCAATTTCTATCAAAAATTCGTCTTAGAATTCTCTCATATCACATGGCCTTTGAATCAAGTTACCAAGGGCAGAGCGAAAGCAAAGTTTTTCTGGTCTGAGTCCCAACATATGGCATTTGTTGAGCTGAAACACTGCCTTTGCTCTTCACCAGTACTCACATTGCCAAACTTGTGAAAACCATTTGAAATTGAGATAGACGCCACCAACTATGCTATTGGTGCAGTTCTCATTCAGCGAGGGCATCTGATGGCCTATCACAATGAGACACTCTGATACAATTTGGAAATATCCCACTTACGATAAGGAGATGTATTCCATTGTATAGGCTTGCCAGCAATGGAAACATTACATTATGGGGAAGGAGACGATCATCCACACAGATCACTAACCTCTTCAGTTTATACAGACACAAGGTAAGTTGCAGAATGATCACCATTAGAAATGGTCCACATATCTGCAACAATTTCATTTGAACATTAAATACAAGAAGGGCAGCACCAATAACGTTGCAAATTGCTTCAGTCGACCCCCATTTGTGGTACTGAGTCCTGACCACTATTCTCAACTCTTGTGGGCACAAGAATTCTGGATGGTCGCAGTTGTACAAAAATGATCTAGAATTCACCACCACATACCAGATGTTGATGGATGGCAATCAAGTAACAAACTTCCACCTCCAGGACACATTGTTATGCTACCTGGAGCACCTTTGTGTTCCTTCAAGCGAGCTTGCCAACTGATTTGGGAGGCACACTACAATTGAGTCACAGGACATTTTGGTGTGGACAAAATAGTGGCAATACTGCAGAAGAATTTTTATTGGCCAAAACGATGACAACGTGTTGGAAAATATATCAAATCTTACACTACCTATGTCATCACCAAGCCAACCATTAAGAAGTAACGCCTATACGCTCCTCTGCCTACTCCTAGCCAACATTAGGAGTCCATTTCCATGGATTATATGTTTGGCTTTCTTTCTACCAAGCATGGTAACGACTGTGTATTTGTGGTCGTTGATAGATTTTCTAAGATGGCTATATTAGTTGCTTGCAAGAAGAATATCACAGCAGCAGACACAGCCAAACTCTTCTTTGAACGAGTGTGGGTGCATTTTGGGATCCCACATACCATTATAGAAAATGGGGACAACCGGAACCTAAGCGAATTCTAGTCGAGTCTCTGGTCGTTGTTGGACACCAAGCTCCCCAAGTTGAGGGCATTCCACCCCCAGACTGGTGGCCAAACAGAGGTAGTCAACAAGATGATAGTGCACATACTACACATGTACAACTCCAAGCATCCACAGACTTGGAATGAGAGTCTTCTCTATGTGCAACATAGCTTATAATAGAGTTCTCCATAGCTCAACTGGCCACAGCCCCTTTCAAGTGGGCCTAGCACTGTTGAATTTCCACGACCTTGGGTCTAGGTTAGAGTCTTAAAATCATTGACTTCACCAAACCAAGAATCTCAACCATAAACTACTTTGCACAGCAGAAATATAAAGCAATAGATCGGAGGTTCCAGCAATCCCGCATATCCGTGACCGCAATTGTCAGAGATCCACAGTACAGTATATATCGGCGATCGAAGTTCCATGGCAATCGCAGATCGGCGATCACACTCAAAGCAGCATGACATATTGACGCATCACATGTCAGATGTCCGATATATCGGAGGTCCTGTATCGGCGGGCTCACACATCAACGACTGGAGGTCCATGGCACATAGCATATCGACGATCTGTGGTCAGAGGTGAATCGGTGATCGCAACAGCACAAGACATGTCACAAATCACAATCAACAATAAAACAAATGACACCCTTCCAAAGTTCCAATTGCGATTAAAAGCGTCGACATTTGAGCCGACAGTGTAAATCACTGGGAAAGGCCAAAAACGATTTACAAAGGATTTCAGCAAAAAACCAAGGGCAGGCGGGCCTTTTCTCTCTCCTCTAGAGGGCCACGTGGCAGAATACTATTGATCCTGATAAAGCCACATGGCGTCTGACGTCATCATGACGTGGCAGTATAGAGGACAGGTGGCAAGCAGATCTGGCATTTTTAGGGGTCCTATGGGAGCATATCCGGGTGATATGTGTCACCACTCAGGAAGTGCCACTTGGCATTGATGAAGTCACATCGACAATCGCAAATCGAAGGTTGAGGCTTATCGCCACTTTGTAACGCAGTGCACACATGGGAAAGTGCGATAAAGGGGCTCCGATAAGAGGGCTGGACTGCGGTCACATAAAGAGCCGAGGAACCAAGGGCGAAGACTGAACACAGAGGGCTACTCGGCGATCGGCGATCAACGATATTGAAATATCGCAACTCCAAGTTAAATCCTCAATTAGAAATCACCGATAAGGGAGCTCCGATATAAGGGTTGGCCCACGATCAATGGGAACTCAAAGAACCAAGGGCGCAGGAAGAGGCAAAGCACGAAGAGCTATCGGCAATCGGTCGATTTGAATGTCGTACCCCTATGAAGTTTGTGATATGGGACTTCTCTGATATTGCATTGTGGCGACACTAATGGGCACATCAGGCTCTGATAGTGTAATACAGGGAAGTCTAAAGAGATGGATGAGTCAGCAGTCGTGATTTCGCGACACCACCAAGGCCACCACAGTTAATTAGCGACTAGCTCCAGAGGTAGGAATTCAAGTGGTTAAGGTGAAAGCGACTGAAACCGAGCGAGCAGACAGAAAGGCACATTGAGGCAAAGACGTGGCCTGAGCAGAGGCCATAACAGGAATGGCGTGGAGATATTTTCCTCCCATCATCATTCGAATTTTTCCTTTTTATTTTATTCTGCAATTGTTGTATTTCAAGAAAGGAATCAAATCCTGATTGTAATCATTTGGGCAGCAGAGCTCTCATATGCTGAGATAGCTAGTCGATCAGACAGTTGGAGCTCTAGCTGAGATATTTTTGTAACTATTTTTCAAGCTCTCCCTCTCCTTATAAAAAGAGGGAAGAAACACTTAAAGCAGGTTCCGGAATTCTGCACCCGCAGTGGTCCAAATTCTGTGATTCCACTTTGGTTCTAATTGCCTATCCATGAGGGACTTGAGCTATAAATTGTTGAATGTAAATGGGCTGGTGGATGGGACTCATTTTGAAGATTAATGAAACTCTTTGGTGATTCCAATCATGGCAATACGCAGTATGATTTCCCCTCTATAAATCTCATTTCATTTATGTTTTTCTTCTACTGAAATTGTGTAATGAAGTTGTTGGTCTCATTCTCTCATGGTTATATGTATGCTTCTAAGTAGTAACAATACATGTGGTAATTACAAATTTACTTGTGTTATTCAATAGCCTACATTACCTGTATAGAGGACACGTGGCAAGCAGATCTGGCATTTTCAAGGGTCCTATGGGAGCATATCCGAGTGATATGTGTCACCACTCAAGAAGTGCCACTTGGCATTGATGAAGTCACATCGGCAATCACAAATCGGAGGTTGAGGCTTATCGCCACTTTGTAACCGCAGTGCACACATGGGAAAGTGTGATAAAGGGGCTCCGATAAGAGGGTTGGACTGTGGTCACATAAAGAGCCGAGGAACCAAGGGCTAAGACTGAACACAGAGGGCTACTCGGCGATCGGTGATCAACGAAATTGAAATATCGCAACTCCAATTTAAATCCTCGATTAGAAATCACCGATAAGGGAGCTCCGATATAAGGGTTGGCCCACGATCAATGGGAACTCAAAGAACCAAGGGCGCAGGAAGAGGCAAAGCACGGAGAGCTATCGGCAATCGGTCGATTTGAATGTCATACCCCTATGAAGTTTGTGATATGGGACTTCTCTGATATTGCATTGTGGCGACACTAATGGGCACATCAGGCTCTGATAGTGTAATACAGGGAAGTCTAAAGAGATGGATGAGTCAACAGTCGTGATTTCGCGACACCAACAAGGCCATCACAGTTAATTAGCGACTAGCTCCAGAGGTAGGAATTCAAGTAGTTAAGGTGAAAGCAACTAAAACCGAGCGAGCAGACAGAAAGGCACATTGAGGCAGAGACGTGGCCTGAGCAGAGGCCATAACAGGAATGGCGTGGAGATATTTTCCTCCCATCATCATTCAATTTTTTCCTTTTTCTTTTATTCTGCAATTTTTGTATTTCAAGAAAGGAATCAAATCCTGATTGTAATCATTTGGGCAGCAGAGCTCTCATATGCTGAGACAGCTAGTCAATCAGACAGTTGGAGCTCTAGCTGAGATATTTTTGTAACTATTTTTCAAGCTCTCCCTCTCCTTATAAAAAGAGGGAAGAAACACTTAAAGCAGGTTCCGGAATTTTGCACCCGCAGTGGTCCAAATTCTGTGATTCCACTTTGGTTCTAATTGCCTATCCATGAGGGACTTGAGCTATAAATTGTTGAATGTAAATGGACTGGTGGATGGGACTCAATTTGAAGATTAATGAAACTCTTTGGTGATTCCAATCATGGCAATACGCAGTATGTTTTCCCCTCTGTAAATCTCATTTCATTTATGTTTTTCTTCTACCGAAATTGTGTAATGAAGTTGTTGATCTCATTTTCTCATGGTGATATGTATGCTTCTAAGTAGTAACAATACATGTGGTAATTACAGATTTACTTGTGTTATTCAATAGCCTACATTACCTGTAGTAATTACAGATTTACTTGTGCTATTCGATTAACCTGTAGTACTTGTATGAGCATAGATTTACTTATCGTGTTTGGTGATAAATGTACCCATGAGGTATATGGCGTGAAACCTTAATTTGTGCTCCGCAATTCCTGTCATTCAATCTCTTTTGCCTTCCATCCTTCTGTCGGAATATTGTTGCTTAGGATTATGTTTTGTTTACAACCCTATGCATCTATTTCCTTCCTTTCTCTCCTCCGCTTCACCTTTCTTTCGGAATATTGTTGCTTAATATTATGTCTTGTTTACAGCCCTATGCAACTATTTCCTTCCTTTCTCTCCTCCGCTTCACCTTTACTACAACGCCAATTTTAAGTTGCTTATTGTTGTGTGTCGGCCACCAGAACCAAACATTTCCCTTTGAGATTGTTCTGTTTTACCCCCTGAGAATTTGGATCCATGTATTGGCTTGAGTTTACCTTAATGAAGACCTATTGAACCAAGCCCCCCTTTTTATCTTTTCAAACTACATGACAATTGGAGTGCAGTAGAAAGCCCCATTGATAATCTTCCAAAACACTTCTCTCTTTAAGATGTCTTAGGCACTAGCCTACAATCAACCCAAAGGTTGTCTCTAGGAAGCTTTCTATATCTCTTGTAGCACTGTTGCTACAGGTGCTAGAAAAAGCAACAACACATACAATCATAACAGATGGGCGAGGGCACATAATGGTCGGCTCAGGTGGCATAGATGGTGGCACATCAAACTATCTGGTGGTTACAAGGGGTTGTTGGCTACCAACTGAAGACAATCTAGGAGAAAATTTCTCCTATGGGTGTCACCCACTGGTGGTGGGTAACATCTGGCACCAACTGGGACATGATCTCTCAATAGAGTGCAAGGATTTACTCGAATGGGGAGGTCATGAGAACACCAACAATCTCTTGGGACCACAAACTTGTTACTTGCACATCAAAAACCAAACACACGAGGCAACATGTTTTTGTGGTGTCTTATGATTGCCCATGCTTTTGTTAGGCCATAAAAATAAAAGAGAAATAAAATTTTTAATTAAATGCAATTAGAATCTAAATGCACCTAATCTAGCATGCTAAAAGAATATGATATTAGTTCTAATGCGAAAATCAACATCCAATGCATCCTACTCTAATATGCATATTACATCATACAAATATTAAGTGTAATCATAGACCCAATGCAACCAACATATCATCCAGTCAATATGAGAACAACTACCCCTCTGCTCACTCATGCAATAGATCCAAATGCAAGGGCAGAAATGGCTATATGGAAGGTCACAAGGGAGGAAAGTGGGAAAACAGAATAACCACACATAGAGCATCACAAGGGAAGAGGGAACAAAAGGATGTAGTCTACTCCACAGGATCCTTTCTTCCAACCAAAAGATAGAGATATCAACAATCAAGCTCATAAACCAACGATGGATGGCAACTTCAGGCATATCATCCCCATCATGGTCCTTATCATTCATATCGCGCTTTATGGCCACCCTACGGATGGTCATGTTTGGATAGAATGGGAGATTGATGGGATGGGAAGACATAACAAGCCGGTTGCTCATGATGATCATATTCAAGCAAGCCAAAGGATTCTTTACTACAAGAGGGGTTGAGGAAAGGGTCCATATGCAAGTCAACTACAAGCCTAGGATTGCGAAGAAGGGCAAGGGTCCTATTGATATCCTCATTGTCAGTGTCATAGATAGGAACCTTCTCAAAACGATTACCATGAACGTCCCATTTCCCTTCTTCAATATGTAAGTAATCACTGATATCAATGTTTGAAGGGGTTACAAGGTCACCTTCTCCAAGGTCTTCAAAGAGGGGATTATCAGAAATAGTATCCTTGGAAAAGGTAGGGTTAACTTCAACTTCACTTTCCATAGACTCAGCCTCCCTATCACACGTGTTCTGAAAATTATCTTCATCACCCTTTTCGTCATGTGGACCCAGGGAGGACCCTCCTTCATGCTCATCATCTAGATTCCCAAGGTCACTATGATTCTTGATGAAGGCTTCCTCTTGAATGTTTATTGAAGGGCACACTTGAAAATGTCTAAGAAAGCCATCAAAGAATTCCTCAATAGATGAGATGCCCCTAGGGTCATGATTATGCAACCATGAATGATGAATATGGAGGGATCTCATGAACAACAATATAAGGACATCCCAGTGGACCACTTTAATCTTTGAAGTATATATAAGGACTCTTGGATCATACAATATTTTAATCCTCATGGAATTTTTTACATTATCTCATTTATTTTGGATATTTATTATGTGAACCAAATTGACCAAACCAGTTTTTAACAAATAGATTACAGAGAGTGGAAGTCATTTCAATAAAGCCAATAACACAGCTGATATGGATCGTGGCCTATAGATAAATAAGCAAAGAAAACAGGTTCTCATGTATTGATATCCTATCAGGCCAAAATGTGAAAGATCATATATGTACAAAGATGCCAAAACATTTGGTTTTTTTCTGTTTTCTCTTAACACGTCATCATATTCAAAATGTAAGGTTTATCCATGCTTCAGATCACATAAGAATCTATTAGTCAAAACAAATATAAAAGTGTATTACAAGTGTAAAGTTAATTTTGTAATGCCCCCGACCACTTAGGAAGCATATGACAGAGTTCGCTAGCCTAACATGGTTCTCGTAGGCTAACGCAAGGAAAATTTAATAAGGGGACTTGATTCACCTAGGAAAACATTATAAAAGTCTACGGGGTGAAAAGGGAGACACTTCCTAGGCAAGTGAAAAATAACTTCAATTTTATAGAGTGAAAAGATTATAAAGTAACTTTATAAAAGATTAAAAGGGTAAAGTGGTGGAAAAAGTGCCCACAAGTTTATAAAAGAGAAAAAGTGAGGAGACTCCTCATTCTTGCACTATTTTTTGGAAAAAAAGAGCCCTTGAGAATCTTTGGGAGAGAAGCTTAGGTTTTGAGAAACTCTGGCCACCATAGCTAGCGTTGGTGTTGAAATTAAACACCATAATTGGTTCCAAGAGTGAGATCACATAGATTTCACCATTGTGCTTCCATGGGGAAAAAGATTTTCAGAAAATATTGATGTAAAGAGCTTTTACCAGTTGATTTTGATCCTATGATATTGTGTTTATCATATTTCTTGATAGATTGGAAGAAACCATGAAGAGTCTGCTACAATATCATTT
Organism: Pinus tabuliformis; assembly: GCA_031772625.1. NCBI lineage: Eukaryota > Viridiplantae > Streptophyta > Pinopsida > Pinales > Pinaceae > Pinus > Pinus tabuliformis. The sequence goes on from CM062815.1 coordinate 920,235,667, forward strand.
CAGTGGGCCGATTTAGTGAATTAAAGAGGGTTTTGTGTCAAAGGCTTCATACTTCTGAAGGAAACGAGTTCTTGAACCATTTTGGAGGACCAAGCACCATTGTTGGCTGAAGTTTATGGGTCAGATTCCTCTCTTAAATAGGGTTGATTTCCTTCACTATTCTCAATTGGCGTTTGGGCCCAACTAAGCTGGTTGGGTTCGCCATAAATCGCAGGGCCAAGTTACTCATCATTTGTTGGTCAAGTTTCCTGGTGTCTTGGATAGGTTCACTGCCAGAGAGAGGACAAATGTATACCTTTACCAGCTGGCTCAATACACTGTAGAGAGGGGACGAGTAGCTAAACCTCAAGGACAAGTTTTGTTGTAGCTAAAGAGGTCGAGTTCTGTGTTTACAGTGACCAATTTTACTCACAAAGGAGGGTCGAATCTCCATTCCTGTTGTTGACCAAGTGTATTGTGGAGAGACACTAAAAGGAGGACAAATTTCTCTCTGTGTATACTCGAGCTATTGCAAGTATTGCTTCTGGAGTTGCGTACCATATCAAAGGTAAATTCCATGAAAATTTCTGAATCTACACATCACAAATCCTACTGCAATCATTGGTTTGTATCAAAGGCAATTTCTATGAAAATTTCTGAATCTACACATCAAAAATCATGCTGCAATCATTGGTTTATCATCTCCTACTTATGTTTACATTCAACAAGTTATTTAATTATTTAAATAGTGATGAAAACACTATTGTAGACTACACATACATACAGATCATGAACTGAAATAGATTGAAACAAATACACAAAGGACACCGTTATTTTTGGACAATCGTCCCTGGAAAAACCCAATTTGGGAAAACCAGTGCAGCATATAGAGGGTTTTTATTATTAAGCAGATTTCTGAATACAACTAGGGTGTCAAATCTGGCTCACCCAACAGAGAATAAACCAAGCAAAAGTACCTCTATCCGGAGACAAATGAACAAACCCCACAGGTGACTGCGTTGTTCCCAATGCTGGGCAGCAATGGCTGCTCCAAGCTCTGCGCTGGAACTGTGTCACCTCCTCTAGGAGTTGTGTCACTGAGAACCCTTAGCCTCCACTACTTCAGAGCTCTCCCTCAACGTCAAAGCTCTCCCTCTGCATCACTGCGACACTACGTCAATGCGTCAGAGCTCTCCCTCTGTGTCACTGCGTCAGAGCTCTCCCTCTGTGTTGTATCTCCTGGTGCTTCTTTGCCTCTCTGCTATGTATTCTCAGCCTTGGACTGAAATCCCTCTACCAAACTACCCCTCTCATTGTAATAGATCACTTATTCGATTTTCTCAGCAAACTATGCCCCAGAAAAATCAAACTGACTGATCTTTCAAGTTTATCTCCAACTAGCCCTCAAGCCTCCTTTTATACTTTCCCTGTTGATAAATCAACGGTCGAGATTAAATCCCTAATCAACAGCTAAGATTAAAACATACTTGATCCTCGTCACTTAGAAGTTTCTCACCCATATTTTTATTAATACCCATTAATATTTTTATTTTACTACGTTTAGACTTAGGAACCCATTAAAAATATTAATTATTTTAATAACTCCTCATCCAGGTGGAATTTCTCCAAATGATTTCTGGGTCTTGGAAATCTCATGTGTTCTAGCCCCTCCACAAAATTTTGGAGTTAAAGCACATCCGATGCTACCCAAAATCAACAATTTCTGGGCTGTGTGGTTGGAGGTACCATTACTGACTCAAGCAAGAGGCTGGACTGATAAACTAAGTTTGTAGGTGCAACTGTTCCATTCTGGCTGTAAACCAGCTGCAAATTCATCCAAAGACTTTGAACTTTCCAGAACTCATTTCCTTGTGATATTGAGTTAATATTGTTGCCGTTCATGCTTATTTTTGTCACTACTCAGACTTGTATAAGTACTAAGAGTATTTCTGGGCTTAATATAAATCAGATATGGTTGTTATGAAGTAATTACATGTATGTAATGGTCACTGTGCATGTTATTTGAATTAAAGTGCATCTACACCAGTGTGTCTCCCAACTATTTGACAGAAATCCCCACTGAAAATTTTATTCAACAGCTCAGAAAATTGTTGAAAAATTACAGTACTTCCAGTGACGCATCTTACAAACTTACATCGAGGGAATCACTGAGGGCTTCAATTGCCTGTTGTCGTTCTTCATGCATATCCTGTGTCATTATCGGTATATCCTGCAGTAACCATAATAAAAATTTTAACTCTACTGCATGATGTTGACATGATAACAAGATTTGAAATACTTGTTATTTCTTATGGCCTATACATACTGAAATTTATATTCAAAAGGTTATCTGTCCATGTTCTAAAGCTCCAACATTTGAACTCTTCAGCATGGTTAGTGCTATAAGACCTGAGTAAAAGGAACATGCATCTTCTGGCAGGTCTTCAACAACATCAGATCTCTGGCTGGTCCAGCTGAGCCCCTTCGTCCTTGATGCAAAGATCGATTTTCAGAATCAGATCGTGTAGCTTCATTATGGTTATCCAAGTAAGACATTGATGCCTCAGAATTCCCAATATCTTTCACACCTTCAGCAGGCCTGAAGCTGTAAACAAATTTTAACCTCATTTAAGAAAATAAATTGTCTCTATTAATATAGTATTTGAATAAAATTATTGGCACACTGCCAAGAGTTCCTGGTGCATGAAATGATAATATTAAACTAGAAGAATTCACGAAGCCAAATTCAATGATGTTATGTTTCGTAAGAAATTAAGAATCTCCCCACACATTGATTCCTTTTCACATAAATCAAAGAAAATAATTTTCTGGAGCTACTGCATATTAAGAATGTCCTATTTGAGCCACAAAGCTATAAAAATGCCAGAGCTCCTTCCATTTACAACAGGAAGCAACCAGATATAGTCTCCCAAGCCTCACAATGATACAATCAATACATGTGCATATGGAAGACAATTTCCTGGTTTTCAAAATGATAGAGGCCGTTTCTGTTAGTCATGTTCACAAAAGAACATGTATAAATGTCTAGTGTTGAACAAGCAAAATAATTTACAAACTTCACAAGATCAAAGATATCCCAGCTGTAACATTAGAGAAGAAATTTCAGAAGCCAGTAAAACTCAAAGTGGAAAAACCAGACTCAGGAATAACTTGGAGGTCAACAAATCAGAAAATCAGGAAAAAAATCAAAATGAATTGGCAAATTAAGGTCAAGCAGGAGGGGTAAATCAGAAAAATATGGAAAATCAGCAAATTCCAGTGATTTTTCCATAGTTGTACAAGAATTAAAACCTTTGTTCAGCTTGAAAGTAGGAGCTTTTTGTACACTCACTGCATTGTAAACTCAGTTCATGGACAAGCAATTAGCCTCTTGTAAAGAGATTACCTTCATTTGTCTATCCCCAAATCATGAGGCAAAGATTTTAAATAAGACTCGTATATGAAGCACATGAGTCCAGAGAAAACTGAAACAAATAAAGCAACAAAAATTATTCTCACTTGTATATTTCACCTGCCACGTTCTTTATGAAGTATATCGTGAGAATTATCCTTTCTTGCTGTATTCCTTTCCAATGGTTTGATCTCTACCTGCTGCATCATTGTAGTACAACAACATCAGATAATAAACCATAATTGCTAGCAGACATTGAAAGAAGTTCATGCAAAATAAGAACGAAATTACAATACTGAGTTTAGACAGTTTTCTACAACATTTCAAGTAGTATTGCATAACATACACCATTATCTACAAACCTTTGCATCCTCTTTTTGGTCAGAGTCTTTGTCTTTATTGCGTTTACCATGTTTTTTTTGCTCCATAATTTTCTTATTGATACATACAGCAAGCTGATATGCCATGAAAACAGAAAAATGAAAGTAATCAGAAAAATAAATGCACATGCATCCTGTCATACACATGTAGTACTAGGACTACAATAGCACAAAATTTAAATACTACATAACTCTTTCTGCAGACAGATGGAACAATCCAATCACCATGGAAGCATAAATAGCTATGTTGCACAAGTTTCTGGAATGGGGAACGTTAGGAACTTGGGTATGGGTGTCGGGAACAGCTAGAAGTTTCCCCAAAATTTACAAGAAACAGCTTAAAGGGAGCGGCAATGTTATATAATAAAAAATAAAAAATAAAAATAATTATATAATTTAAAATTCTTATATTTTTAAAAATTTTAAAACTAACTTTTAATATAATAATATTAAAGATATTAATAATATTCATTCAATCATAATTAAAATTAGTTTAGAATAACATTCAAAATTCAATGAAACATGTTTTATAATGCCCTTTAATTAAAACTAACCAATTATGTGTACCTATTTTTGTTTTTTAATTATAGTAGGCATTGTTTTTTATTTAATAAACATTTTATTTTTATTATAAAAAGGATACATGTATTACAAATATTCCTTATACAGTAAACAAAATCTTAAAATTTTATATTAAATATAAAATAATTTTAATGATAAAAAAATAATTTCTTATTATATAAATGTTTTAAAATCAATTTATAGAGATTTTGAAGCATCAAAACTGATAGCTTGTTGACTTAAATGTTAAAAATACACGAGAGGTATTTGTAATAATAATTTATTATATAAAAATGTATATGTGATTATTGTTACAATGAGGACCCACATATATATACCTAAGCAGGTGTCCTTTCGTGACTTGGCATGTCTTTTAGACATGCATTTTCACTTAACGTAATGACTATTTAACCTAATCAATATTTCATTATTTACTATTTACATTCATTTTATTTATTTTACTTGTTATGAATTATGTTCATGACATAGCCCCTTCCTTCAAAAGCTTTAATGCTACAGATTTCCTTCACTTAGTTTTTGTCGTCTCGATGTGTATATTTTGGCCATCCTCTCATCTTATAGCTCATCAATAATATTCTCTTGGATTTTTTTTTAATGACTTTAATTTTTAAATTTTTGTTTTTTTTAATAACTCTATTATTATTATTATTATTATCTAATTACTCTTTTTTTTAATAATTGTTTTCTTAATTAATATATATATATAGATATTAAATTTGTTTGTATTACTGTATTAATGTTGTATGAGCCACGAAATGACACACTCCGTTGACCGAATGATACATTTGTTGACCAAAATGACACACTCCGCTGACCGTAATGATACATCCGCTGAACGAAATGAATTATGACACACTCCGCGGGCAGAGAATTTACAGGAGAAGAATCAACGGAAATGTTGTGCTGATGTGGTAGCAGTCATACTCAGGTCGCAGCAATTGGAAGGGAAGGAGTTGGATTGTCGACTGTCCAGGGTCAACAGTGCTGCGGGTGTTGTCAACACACGCTGGGGTGTGGCCGAGACTAATGACTGACTGAGTGGACGGGTTAGGTTGGGTGACAGATAGGTGGGTTTTTCATGGGAACTGTTCTGATAGCAGGTGTCACAGCGGCATGGGCAGTGAATAGATAATTTTCCCAGGCAAGAACGAGAAGATTCTGGCCTCTTGTAGATCCTATATTCATAACCAGCAAAGCCGGGAGTTGTCATATTCCAATTTCTTTCTAAATGTAGTAATATATCCTTGGGTTCAAGTGTTTCCAATTTTCGATGTTTTGGCAAACTATAAGCAAAGTTGGTCACTTTATCAACAAAATCTTCTGCTACCTCTATAAGAATATCTTCAACTTCAGAATCTAGCTTTTCACTAGGGTCAATCTGGGCAACTAACTCTCGGATGCTTCTCTTGCCAAGTATCCAACTACTTGTTTCAACTGCTTGATCATGACTTCAAGCTGGGATTGTATTTCTCGGTGCCAGCGTACTAGAAGGTTGGGCTGCTGCTGATGTGGGGGGCTTTTGAATTGTCAGCCCTGGTGTTTGGGGCATCTATTGTTGTTGTTGCACACTGTGCAAAGGTTGTGGTAGACGATGATGTTGATATTGTTGAGAATGTTGCTCCTGCAACTGATGGAGTTGCTGCTGTGGTTCCATGGGAAGTGACCATTGCTGTGTTTGAGTATGTTGTGACCTTTGTGGCAGGCGTTGCTGCTTAAGATGTGATGGGTAGGAGGATGAAGTTAAAGGCATGCCAGATGGGTGCAAAACTGGGGTGAATGTGAAACAAAAGTGGGTTGTGAGTTCATTTTATTTGGAGGTCTTTTAGTTGATTCAATGCTAACTTTGGCATATTCTGGCATTAAACTGTCCCTTGTACCATATGGAGGCTTCAGGTTTAACTGGCTTCCTCCAAACTTCAAAGAAGTGCTTTGGTCCATCCAATAAGAGTCTTCTGCCGGTTTGAGCATTTCCTTCTCAGCTTTCTCAAAATTCTATTCAACTCCAATTTCAGCAGCAATTTCTTTCAAAAGACATAATTTTATCTTTGTTCTCGGTGCTCTGGTTGATAATTTCTCAAGGATCTGCCTGTTAACCCCATTGTCAAGACGTAGCTCAACTGTAGTCGTAGTGAACTCAGGACCATACTTTGCGGAGAATTTTGAACTAACTTCTTGAAGCTTTGGCAAGTCTGCATGCCTCGGTGTAGCAAAAATTAAACTTGCTATGGCTTCTTTCAAACCATTAGGGCATCTCTTTTTCTTTTCAATGGTGATGATTCTTTCAGTCACAAGATAGAAAAAACCTTCAATGAGAAAATAAGCATCCCATGTGTTCTGCTCCTTGAAGACATGCTCCATGCACAGTAGCAGAATTGGCCAGTTCGTGTGGCTCTCGTTTTCTTTAGTATACGCTCTAGCATTTAGGGTTAACTCTAGTTCATTCTCAGACTTTGCAGATTTTGTTTGCATAGATTCTTTAGGCCGAATAAATTTGTCAATAGGCATCAAATTGCAACTTTTTTTTTTGAATCTCTGGCCAATGTGGTTTTCGTAGCTCCCTTTGGCAATATAGACACTTCATGACTTAAAGGCTTGCCATCTTCAGAATCATCAATGTCTTCTTCAACATTTTCCTCATTGTTATGATATTGTTCATCTTCTTTTTTCTCAAGATAATCCTCATCCACATCATCTTCATTACTACTCTCGTAATTATGATATCTAGATTGTCTTTGCACATCTGGTGGACCCACTTTAGATGCATTTGACATCACTCCTTCAGAATCCTCTTCATTTTCAACTATCCCAGATGAGCTTCCTGACCTTGTTATTAAATTATATCCATTGTCACCTTCATCTAGATCATCATCTTGATCGATATCACCATCTATTACATCTTCATTTTCATTATCAACATTCTGATCAAAATCTTCTTCCCCTGCTTCACCTTGTTTTGTTTCTTCATTGTCGCTATCATCTTTCTTACTATTGATTTCCTTTCGACATGCTTTAACTTCTGCACATCATTTTTCTAATCATTGAAATACTTCTTGAATTTTATTAAATTGCTCAACACATTCAGGACATGAACGTAATGACACATTGTGTGGCGAACAACGTTCAAAGACATGCATGATTATATTATGTGCCATGGATTTGATACCACTAAAGCATCAAAACTGATAGCTTGTTGACTTAAATGTTAAAAATACACTAGAGGTATTTGTAATAGTAATTTATTATATAAAAATGTATATGTGATGATTGTTACAATGAGGACCCGCATATATATACCTAAGCAGGTGTCCTTTCGTGATTGGGCATGTCTTTTAGACATGCGTTTTCACTTAACGTAATGACTCTTTAACCTAATCAATATTTGATTATTTGCTATTTACATTTATTTTATTTATTTTACTTGTTATGAATTATATTCATAACAAATTTAAGCCACCATTATATTTTAAAATCAATTTATAGAGATTAGAGCAACGAATAAATTGAGCACTGTAGAGTTTATATATTTACGGAGAATTAAGGAAACAGATAATGCAGGTATAGATTAATGGCATATTGCATTTAAAAATTATCTAATTGAACATGTTGGAAATACTGAGAGGGGGTTGAATCAGTATTTCTTTTCAATTGTTACTTTTACCAGTTAGATCACTTATATTTAGAACACAAAATGAACAATAAGAATAAATTCTTTTATTAATTTCTTTTTTACAATAAATAAGTACAATATATGTAGGGCTCCAACCCTAGATGAAGACACCAATCTTCAATCTCCCAGGCTCCAATCTGTATTTGCCAAGCACCAACTTGGACTTCCAAGGCTCCAACCTTGTCAATTTAGAGGCACCAACCTCAACGGCTCCCAAGCCTTTATCTGGTTCAGGCTCCGACTTGGTTTCTTGAGGACTCCAAGGCACCAAACTTGTCCTTTTCTGAGGTTCCAACCTCTTAGGCTCCAACCCTTGCTTTACTTTGTCAAGATATATTTAGTTGTACTTCACAACTCCGAATGTCTTCTTCACCAAGCCCTATCAATCCTCAGCAATGCCTTCACTTAGTCTCCACGTCACATCATCAATGACTACCTTGTTCCTCACAAGAAGGTGTCACCACTGCTCTTCATGTCACCCAAACAAAATTCACCAAGGCTATTCCATGAGGTCTTTAATCATGCATCAATGTCTTCACAAATGCCCCCAAGTCAGCTTCTAGATATCTTCACAAGGTCTTCAATATGTTTCCCCAAGAACTGAAGCCTTCTCCAAGGTGTGCTCCAAATCTTCAAGAATGCTAAACAAAGGTCCAAGAGATAGACTCCAAGGATGTCTTTCACAAAGCTAAATGTCTGCCTCTTCAACCTAATTACTAGCTTAACTAACTATTATTTAATTGCTCATGGTATATTAAAAGTAAAAGAAAAACAAAAGGAATACAAAATCTCTTTACGTGAATGGTAAGTTATACTTTTTACGTGAAGAGTGGATAATATTATTTTGATTCTTCATTAAGTGGTTTACAAGCCCGTGGTTTTAGAAACCAATGGTAATTGTCTGTGGTATTCTAAAAGTAAAACAAAAACAAAAAGAATACAAAATATCTTTATGTGAATGGTCAGTTTTACTTTTTACATGGAGAACATTAACCGAGTCAAAACTACATAAGTGAACATATATTTTATAATATACGCCAGAGGTGAATAGCCACGTTTCACTAAGGTTGTAACTTTTCAAAAAGAAAAAAGAAAAAATATTATAAATAAAATATATATAAAGAGAAGTATTATATTATAAAGGGGTATTTAAAGAAAAGTTCACGTCATAAAATTATTGAAAATATATATAAGTACAAAGCGGGTATTATTATAAAAGGTTTCATAAGGAGAAAATATCAGTTAAGAGTTAAGAGTTTACGTTAAAGTGAAATTGAATTAAATTTTAAAGAGTTATATGAAAATTAAAAGACAATAAGATATTTAAAAGAAGCCAATTGAAACAATATTTAAATATTCTTTTTAATGTACAAAAGGGAAAAAAAAGCATAAGTAGAATCATATAAAAATAATACAAAAGAGTTTTGAAATATTTTTTTTGACTTTAATGGTTAATTTGTATTGAAAGGCGGCAAAACAGCTGCCGCGTACTTGTTACACAGAATTCATTTGTTACCCATTATTTCTTGTCACTCAGGCTTTCTTATTACACAGAGAGGGTTTTGCTCTTTGATACAGCAGGTCCATGAAGATGCTTTGAAACTGGACCGCCCTTTGGAGGATTTGTTTCGCTGAATCCATGCTTGGAGGTTCTTTGAACTGCTGGACTTGTCTGGACCGCCTTTTGATGTCAGAGAAACCACCAATTTGCCGGGATAGAATTTGCTCTGTTCATTTTGCTGCTCTGTACAAGCGTTTAGGACCAATGCCTGCTCCTCGTCCTTCCACTAAATCCACGGGCAAATGAAATACCAACCGCCTTCTGGATGAACTAAAGAAGGAGTGAGCATAAAAGATTCTGCGCCGCTGTTTGGGGTTGCGAAAATGGGCTAATGCTACAGCAAAGCCTCGGAGCTCAAACCAAAAGCATTGGTCTCAGATACAATTGAGATTCTGAGACATTATCAGAACGTTACCTCCTACAGTTTTGCAGATTGTATTTGCGCCACAGAACAAGAAAGGTAGAGAATACAGCCGCTCATCATCAGGAGAGAACCGAGAACAGGAATCTTTGGTTATGTACCAAAACACCATGCATTCCTTGATAGGGTCATCAAACTCCACCACTGTAACAGGGAAATGCTGGTACACCCTTTCATTCAATATTTTGTGGGGTGCATCTGCCTTCAAAAGAAGTGCTTCTGACACTACCTTTGATGCACACACATTATCCAAGTCATCGCAAGAAAGAACATCTTTCAGTTTGGGAGTGGTCATGTTTGGAAAACGTATCAGTTTGCAAAGGTTACTGCCCAAGATTTCTCTCCTTTGTTCATGATGAACCCTTCCTGTAAATAGAACAGCTTGGATTGTTGTCTACTTATCTTCAGAAATTCACACTCTGGCATATGCTTCTGCTGAGGTCTGAGCTTCCAGTGCTACTGATAGGGACTGAGCTTCCAGAGCATCAATCTTTTCTGTATTGATTGCCTACCAATGGAGCCTGGTGCTAGTGAAGGCAAACTGAATCAGTAACAGTCGATCAGGGAACTAGTTCAGGAATAGCCTGTTGCAGAGCCAATGTTACTAGTTCAGGTGCAGATCCCCAATGCATCAGAGTGAACAGATTTTCTGAGAGTGAAGGTCTTAAGAAGATTATGGGATGATGCAGAGAGATTCTTCAGAATTGACTGAAAGGGTTCTTTGGCTACGGGCTGAGCCAAGATTGGCTTCCAGATCGGCTTGTGAATTCAGTTGCCTCAGGATATGATAGAAGGAAATTTTCCGAAACTTGGCCAGCATGGATCTAATTTTCTTGAGAATGAGGACTAAATGGATCTGCGAAGGATTCGAAAGTGAGTTCATCGCTTGAATGATAAGTCTGGAGTCTCCGAAGACCGTCAGAGACTGAATGTTCCGATTAAGAGCCAGAGAAAGCCCCTGCCACAAAGCCAGAGCCTCAGCTCTGTTGTTTGATTCGAATCCCAGACCCCAATGATACCTGAGCAATGTAGAGCCATCGGGATTCAGAAGAATTCCACCCCCACCCGCAGCCCCAGGGTTGCCTTTAGAGGCCTCGTCGAAGAATAGACAGTGGTCATCCAGAGCAGAACGCCACTTAAGAAACTCCTGTTCTTCCAGGCGAATTTCCCACATAGCATGGCCAGAGGCCGGAGTAATAGGATTGGTTTGTTTATTTGGAACAATATCTTTCAGCCAAAGCTCCTCCTCACTGTCCAGAATCGCTTCATTCCTTAAAGCCGGTATAGCATCCAAAGTCTCTCCCAAAAGAGCTTTAATTTTGGAGATAACGTTGTTTGAAGTGCAGGTTTCACCTCTGAATAATCTGTTATTCCTTTCCAACCATAACTTCCAGCAGGTGAATTTAGGGATCCACATCCAAGCAGTCTTAAGCAGGTTTTTTTTATTGAGGCAGAACGAAGATAGCTTGGCCCACTCGTGAAGCAGTTTTGGCATATTTCTTGGCAGCTCAACCTTGTCAGCCCTTGATCTCAGAACCCCCTTCCAAACTGCTTTGGCAAAAGGGCACAACAACAACAGGTGATCAGCTGTTTCTTCCTCTGACATACACAAAGGGCATCTGGATGGCCCTTCCATTCCACGTTTTCTCAGGTTATCTCCTGTGAGAATATTGTTGTGAGCTAACGTCCAGCAGAAGAAGTCTACTTTTGGGAGCGAAGGGAAGCCCCAAATGAAATTCCATTGCGTTGGGTCAGGAGGGACATTAGGAACAGCAATCAAACTTTTGTAACCTTCAGCAACCGAGAAAGAACCAGAATGGGAGCCCCACCCTCTTTTGTCCTTGGCTGTTGCTGACATGGGGGATTTTCCTTGGAGTTTGTCTAATAGTAATGAAGCTTCAGTTTGCAGACGATGTGGAACCTCTCCCAGATTCCAGCTGTCCCACCGTCTACCAGAGTCCTCCGTCCAGGTGGATATGTCCCAAAGGGTTTCCATATTGTTGGACTGTAGCCATAATTTAATATTTGCAAGGCCTTCTATATGGTTCAAAGGCTGATCTCCTAGAATCTGGTCTTCCCAAATTCTGATTTTTTTCCCATTACCTGGGATCCAGTAGAGCTTGGGACTGAAATGCTCCAGAGCAGCGATACAAAGCTTGAAAATTGGGGAACCTTTGGTGGTTTTTGGCGGATGATCCAAACATCTCAAACGCTGACCTTGAAAATATTTCTTCCACAAGACTTTCTTGCTCCAGCTTATTTTCCCAGCCACAATATTCCACAGGATTTTAGAGCCTAGAGCGAGATTTTGTGCAGCCAAATCTCTCATTTGCAGACCTCCTTCCAGGATTGGCCTCTTAATGGTATCCCAATTAACTAAGTGAAGTCTTCTTTCATTATTTTTCCCCCCTTCCCAAAGGAATCTCCTCAGCATACCATCCATTTTACTGAGAAAGGTTTTGGGGGCAAGAAGAATGGAGTGCTGAAAAAGAGGCATGCTTATTAGGACAGATTTTATAAGAATTATTTTCCCAGCAGTGTTCAGCCAGGAGGTTCCCCAGGCTTGTATTCTGAGCTTAAGCTTGTCTAAGAGGGGCATCCAGTGGGCAACTTTAGGAGTGGATTTGAAGATTGGAATCCCAAGATATTTGAATGACTCCCAGGTCTGACAGACTTTCATCTCAAGGAGCCTAGCTATGTCAGCCAGATCTTTGACCGAGCAGTTCCAGCCATAGATTGTGCTTTTTGAATAGTTTATCTTGCTGTCGGAGGCCTCCTTATAAATGTCCAGTTCCTTTTTAAAAGATCTGGCCGAATTAATGCTCGCTCCACCAAGGAGCAGAGTATCGTCGGCAAATTGGGCATGGTTTATGTCTTTAACATTGTGCACCATTCTGAGGCCTGGCAGAGTTTGGACTTGCTGACAAAAGTCTAGCTGGAAACTAAGCACTGAGGCTTGGATAGCATAGAGGAGAGGGGACAGCGGACAACCTTGTCTTAATCCCCTAGATGCTTTAAAAAATTCAGTAGAACGACCATTTACCAACGGTGCAATCCAAGGAGAGGCAATGCAGGCTTTCACCCAATTTATGAAGGTTATTGAGAAGCCCATTTTCGTCATAACAGTGAACAGGAAGTCATGCCTCACCCTGTCAAAGGCATTTGCCAAATCGAGTTTTATTACCATTCCTTTCTCTTTTCTCTGGCCACTTGAATGAACTGCCTCTTGAACCAGCACAATATTATCCAGTATCTTTCTCCCTTTGATGAAGCCTCCTTGATTCTCCGGTATGATGTCCGGCAGAATATTCTTGAGTCGAATGGATATTATTTTGGTAATCAGTTTATAGCTAGTATTACACAGCGAAATGGGACGAAATCTACTAAAATCTGAAGCTCCTTTCTCTTTCGGTAGCAATGCAAGGAAGGCTGAATTGGTACTGCCTCCTATCTTTGAGCAATATTGGGACTTCCTAACCATTCTCAGGAGGTCTTTATTGATAGTTGACCAGCAAGACTGAAGGAACCTAGCAGTGAACCCATCAGGCCCTGGCGCCTTATCCGGTTCCATGCAATCCAAGGCTTTCTTGAGCTCATCCATGCTGATCGGTGCAGTCAGCATATTATTGACAGAGTCTTGCACACAGAAGGGGATTAGATTATACGGATAGGCATGGGGATCTATAGGTGGGTCAGCAGGCGCTGAATAAAGATCTTTGAAAAAAGAGAAGGCTGCTCTCTTGATGCCTTCAAAATCTTTAACCACTGCATCTTGGGAGCGGATTTCTGATACATTTTTGAATTTCTTGCGAGCTTCGGCATGCTTGTGGAAAAAACTAGTATTTTTGTCACCGGCCTGTAACCATAAGTTTCTGGATTTTTGTCTCCAATACTCCTCTTCGTCCCTACTAGCTTTATGGAGGGCTTTTTGCAACTCAACTTCTTTTTGGAGCAGACTTTGGGTAATAGCAGAATCCTCCATTGATGATTGGAGGGCAGCAAGGTTTTCTAAAGACTCTTTTCTCTTGGCAGCTGGTGTTTTCAGAGTTTTAGCCCACTCCTTGAGCCTTCTCTTAAGAGCCCGCAACTTTTCTTCCCACAAAAAGAAAGGGGATCCCAGAATTTTCCGGTTCCAGACTTTAGAGACCACCTCATTGAAACCCTCTTGCTGAATCCACAAAGGGCTAAATCTAAAGGGAATGGGGCCAAGAAAACCATCCATGGAGAGCTCGAGACTAATGGGTTTATGATCGGAAGTGCAGTTAGGAAGAATTTTGGATGAGGCCATTAGACCACTAGTAAGAAAGGAGGCTTGGACGAGGAATCTGTCCAAACGAGCAGCTATATGGCTGGGACCTAATCTTTTGTTAGACCAAGTGTATTTCCCAGCTGATGGTTTGATATCCTCCAGATCCCAGCCAATCATTATATCTTCTACCCATTCTCTAGCTGGATCCCTTACAGGAGAACCACCTTTTTTCTCTTCAGCGGCTAGAGTAACGTTCAGATCCCCTGCAATAATGATGTTTTCTGGATTGTGCAATAAAAGAAAAGACTGGAGCGAGTCCCAGCAAATTTTTTTCTCCGCTGGAGAGACCGGAGCATAAAGGTTGAACATACTTACTTGTTGACCAGAGTCTTTGTGGAGGAGCTGAGTGAAAATCCAGTGCTGGCAACTTTCTTCTTGAATCAAGTCATATTTGGAGCTGTCCCAGAAGGAGGCAATCCCACCAGAGGCGCCTCTAGCACTGACAGCTCTACCAGGGCCTTTGCGCCAGAATGTTTTGCTGGAATGGAGGAGGAGAGTGTCCTCCAGCTTTGTCTCCTGGATGAGAAGGATTTCAGGCAAATGCAACCTCACAATGTCTTTCAGGGCATCTTCTTTTAGCCTGCTACCTAATCCTATGCAATTCCAGGAAACGTATTTCATTATTTACTGGGTTGGGAGGGAGTGGCTCCTTTTGGAGCCCTGTTGTGCTTGCGCCCGGATCTGGTGTTCATCATTCCTTTGAGAGTTTTCTGGGAGCCTTGGAGAACATCCAGATAAGTTTTCTCCTCTCTCTGTTTCTTCTTGGATTTCCGGCCCCTGGTCGATTTGATAGGAGAAATTTGTGAGCTGTCTAATTTGGAGTCTCTTTCTTATGATTCTTCCCCTGAGTCTGATGCAAGGCTAATGTGCTCGTCGTTGCCTGCGTTTCCCCCTTGATCTAACTCTGTTAGGGGGACATTTGTTTCTTCTTCGGTTTCTTTCCCTTTCTTCGACTGATCTTTAGTTTCTTCATGGTTCTCTGATGCATCCACCTTTTCCCCTGAGGAGGGGCCTTCATTTGAGACTGGTTTGGTCTTGTCATTGGTCTGGGGATTCCCCCTTGGTCCTGTTTTCTTCTGTTCGTTTGGCTTTGAGACTACCTTGCCCTTTTTTATTTCTTTCCATCCTTCTTCTTCCACTTTGTCCCCTGATGGTGCTTTGGGGCAGTTTCATTGAAAGTGACCGTGCTCATGGCAGATTCTGCACTTAAAAGGCAGTTGCTCGTAGTCCAGCTTCTGGAAGTGGTGCCAATCTCCAACTGTAAGTTTGATGGCTTCCGGCAGACCAACTTCCAAGTCAACTTCCACGCAGATTCTGGCGCAGGTGTATTGGCCCTTGTTATCAGCTTTGTCGATGAATCTGCCCAGTCTGTTTCCTATCTTTTGCAGGGATTGGAAGCTCCAGCAGTGTATTGGCAGGTTGGGTAGCCGAACCCAAACAGGGACCTCCTTTGGGACATCAACTGAAGGGTCGAAGTCGGGGGTCCATTTATTCAGAAAGAGACCTTGGTTTCCCATGAAATATGGACCGTTTCTGAACACCAGATCTCGGTCTTCCTTGGTAGTGAATTCGAAGATGAAAAAACCTCTACCGACCGCATAGCAGATCACGTTGTTGGGCAGCAGGGGCCTCCAGTTTCGTTGAACCCATTCATCAGTCGATTTTGTTGTTGGCCAACGACCCATAAATTGCCCCACTAAACCTCTGTCAGCCAAGGCAAGGGCGATTTTGATCGGTTGATCTTCCGGCAAAGCAATTTCTGGGATTTCATCAAGCTTTTTGATGAACTTCGGGACTTCGGGATGTGGTCGTTTTTTCCCCTTCTGCGATAGCAGGCTACGGAAGGCTTCTGTTGATGATGATGGAGGGGTGGGAGAGGGCTCCGCACCCCCTGGTGCACCCATGGCGGTGGGCAGTCCTGGCAGCGATCGCTGACCTAGACGGTTCGCAGATCAGAGCGCGAGCGTTCGCGGTGTTTTCCTATTGTCCATCGTTTTGAAATATTAAGGATAATAGGAAATTGGATTAAAAGAGCTTTGAAGAATTATATATATATATATATATATATATATATATATATTAAAAAGGCACTTTTAAAGAAGGCTTGAAGTACAAAGTCCAAAGGAACTTTAAATATAACACCTTAAGTCATCACGACAAAATAAATGGGATCAATCATTCAAAAAAAATGATGGAGCTCAATTCTAAAATGATGAAGAGAGAAAGGTTTTCCTATAATGGTCTTCCAGTTACAGATCATAGAGTAATTACATTAAAAGGAAATATCCAAGGAAGAGAAGTTAATGTCGCCATCAACCCAAGCAATGATAAAAATTATATCAACATCAACTTGGCAAATCAACTATTAATTCTAGATCTAGGCATTGGTGTAAAGAAAAATAGTTTTGACCAAAACGAGTATAAAATTAGTGATCTACAAGTGACAATAGGTCATTGTGACTACATATCTCAATTTCATGTTGTAAGGACGGATAGAAACATTGACATCATACTCGGTCAACTTTGGTTTAAGGATTTGGGTACATTCATGTTAAACATAAAGAAACAAGTTTTGACGTTTCCTTATAAAGGGAAGATGGTCATGTTTTGAGACATAACAAGTAAATCAAAATCAATAAAATCTTCATTAGAAGACCTTAAGGATATCTCAAATTTGATGTTTCAAGATAACGAAAAACTATATCAAAGAAGCAAAAAGAGCTTGAAGAAGTCATCTGCAGCAGAGACAGAAATTTCGCGCCTAAGAGATCACCAAGAAAAACTACTCGAACAAGTCAAGAAAGCTAAAGCATCAAAGAAGGAACTCATGGAGTGTTTATTAGAACAAGAAGAAGAAAAAATGCGTTTAAAGAGCCTTAACCAAACATTAGTAGAGCAAATCAAGTGTGTAAAAGACAAGAAGCGTGAAGGCCAAAATAAAGTTGACTCAGAGAATGAGGAATGCTTAAGTCTCAAAAATCATAATCAAAATCTGCTAAAACGGAGTAAAAAACTTAAGGACAATAAGAAGCCATTGATGAATAAGTTCAAAGAACTTGTCGCAAAGGAAGGATCAAAATCTCGCAGTTCAGGGAAATGCAAACTAATGCAGAAACTTCTTGATAAACATATTTATTTGTAAAAATATTTTATTAAAAGATGAATTGACAGATGATAAATGATTACAATGGGGTTCCTGGCTTATATACCGCCATGGGCACCCTTTGGGAAAGGGCATGATCTTATGATCGTGCCCTTTCGTCTAACTAAACCTAAAATTAACTAATTTTTTACATAACATTGCCTTTCTCTCGAAAGAATGCTTTGTCCTCAAACCATACGCAACGACGGATGTTGTTAACAAAAATGCTTCATTCTCCCAAGAAGCGTCTTCTTCGGTAAGTCCTTCCACTTGATCAGATATTCCAAGATGATCAAGGTCCCACATTTTAAAAAGTCTTGGATTAATCTTGAAATTTCCATTTTTGGTGATGTGGATATCGGTATGGCTTGATGTTGACGGGGTCTGATCTTGCCTTGACTTCTATTGTATGCTCAATTTCCCTATTAGGCAGCATCTTCATAGGTAGTTCTTGAATTACTTTTTCATGATTCCGAATTAGATCTTGTATCTCTGGTGACTCTTCACTGGTCATATTTGCAGATAACATTTCTAACTGGTGACATTGTACTGCATAAGCGGGTGCTCCTTTTTTACTCATCTTCATCATCTGAGATGATGATACAATTTGATTCTCTGGTGCTTGGAATCCGTGTAATTTGTACTTCTGACCACCCCATTTGAATTTTATAAATTGTACTTGATGGTTGGCGGCATAAGTACCTAAAGTTCGTAGCCATTGGATACCTAAGACTACATCTACTCCTCCTAATGGTACCGTGAAGAACGGAGACTCTAAATTAAAGTCTTGAATCTGCAAATTGACCTTATGGCATTTCCCCACCTTTTCAATCTTCTTACCGTTAGCTACCATCACTTTCATGTTTGGTAAGGGAAATGAAAAAATATTGAGTCTCTTTGCCACGGTTGCATCTAAAAAATTGTGTGTGCTACCAGAGTCGATGAGAACCACTACATTGTTCTTCTTTATGTGTCCTTTTAACTTTAAGGTCTGAGGTTGTGATATACCTGTCATAGCAGATAGTGACACTTGCGAAATACTTCTGTTATCTAATTCTAGTGAGAATTCTAGGGCATCTTCTGTTTCTTCTATGTCATAATCTTCACTTTTTGAATCATTGGTTGCTTCACAATTATATAGGTTCTTTGGTTCTTTTCCTTTAGCACACCTATGTTTGGGATCCCACTTCTCACCACAGCGTTTACATTTACCCTCTTTTATCCTTTGCATTTCCACGTTAGATTTTTCATCTTCACGATGATGTGGTGGAACATATTTTGTATTATTTGAGTCCACATACTGGGGTATCCTTCGTCTTGAATATGTTTTTTCCGCTTTTGACCAAAATATTGGTTCGGATTTCTTTTCAGCTGTTTTTGCTTTCCGTCTCGCTAATTCTATTGATCTAATGTCATGCATCTCAAGTTCTGCTTGTAAATGGGTTTTGAGTCTCGAGACGTATGACTGAATTAGAGGAAATTCTGATAACCCAGGTAATCGTGTTACTAAGGTCTCCCATTCTTGAGTGTATTCATCCACACTTCCTTTTTGTCATAACTTGATGAGTTTTGAAAAGAACTCTTCTTCTCTTACACCTTTGAATCTTTTAAAGAATGCATCTTTAAATTTCCTCCAGCTAATGACGTGTGTTGTCTTTTTCCACCACATATACCAATTATATGCTTCGCCTTCCATTTTCATGGATGCGTGCCTAAGCTTTTCGTCATCATCATTGATGTCATATATCTCAAAGTATTCTTCTGCTTTATTTATCCATGCAAACATTGTTTTTTTCATTTCCGTCGAATTTAGGCATTTCGACTTTTGCCCTTCGCTGATATGTCGCTAATGGTTGAGCGAAAAAAGGGTGTTGATTGGTAAAGTTATCCCAAAGTTGCTTGTTTGTAAAGGTTGTGTTACTCACTTCTTGGTGGGGTGTCGCTGATTTTCTTCGGGATTCAACCTTTTCATGAGAGTCTATTGACTTTGTTGAATCTGATGAGATGTGTTCCTGATTCTCTTCATTTTCTTTTAGTAGTTGTTCGGGTGTACAATTCATCTTTTTACATAGAAGTTTCAGCATTGTTAAGGCATCTCTGATGTTTACTTCTGTTTGGACATGTTGATTTTCCATCTTTATTTCTATTCGATTTGTCGTATCGTGAAGATTTTTGATTTTGTCAGCCTGATTTTTGATATCGTCAGCCTGCCTCTCAACCTTGATCTAGAATTCATCTAATCTTTTACTGACTTCATCGTGGTTGTTACTTATCCTATACTCCGCGTCCAACAATTTTTTTGGAAATCCGCCATTGTCATTGTCGACATTAAGCGGGTTTGCGGGGGTGTGTATTTATCTGCCAGCTTAAGTTTATTTTTTTTAAATAAATAAATTTAATTAATTAATTTAATTATATGACATAAGTTTTTTTTAATTAAATTAACTTTATATATATATATATATATATATATATATAAATAAATTAATGTTATATAACGTTATGTATATTGAAAATATATATTGGACGACCGTTATATATATTTGGAAATAACGTTATATATATTCGAAAATATATATTGAATTTTCATTTTTCGTTGACCGTCACGTCCGTTGGTGGGGTCACCTCCTGCTGATCGTTCAAAACCTTTAAGCGGAAATCACCTAAGTGTTGGGGCTAAACGGGGATTGTATGCGCAGAGAATTGTATGGACGTGTGTGTGCGGAGGGAATCAGGCAGTGACACAACGTTGATAGGTCAAGCTACTGGCGGAAGGGCGGACAGACAGCGGACTGCGCTAATGCAGAAGGTTTTATTGTATGCGCAGAGAGTATTGTATGGCAGAAGGTGTGTGGACAGGCCTTGAGCTAACAGTAAAGTGTTGCACTGTAGAGTGGTTGGTTGTAGATAGGGAGGTGGAGTCAACGAATGGAAAGGCGTGTGCGCATGGGAATCGTGATTGGTAGCGGATGACTATAGCCTGAGGAGCGAACGCGCTCTGATACCAATGATGCAGAAACTTCTTGATAAACAGATTTATTTGTATAAATATTTTATTAAAAGATGAATTGACAGATGATGAATGATTACAATGGGGTTCCTGGCTTATATACCGCCATGGGCACCCTTTGGGAAAGGGCATGATCTTATGATCGTGCCCTTTCGTCTAACTAAACCTAAAATTAAATAATAAACCTAAAATTAACTAATTTTTTACATAACACAAACCTTATTGAAGTAAAAACATACTTAGATGTTGTCGTTCAAACAGAGAACACCCCAAATAAAGATTTAGTAGTTAAGTCAACAACAACAATGTCTGGTGGCAATCAAAAAACTGCCATAAAAACATTAAAAGAGGTTCAAACAAGAAAAACTCCTCATCTACATCTGAATCACAAGAGTAGACACCTTAATCAATCTACAAATATGCATCACTTAGAACATAAACAACAAACTTATGTTACAAAGAATACTAAAGTGAGCTCAATTCAGTCTATTGATAACAATTTGCTACAAAATTCCAGTAATCAAAAGATTCCACAGAAGGTTAATCTAGGATGGTCTGATCCATTCTCAGTAAGACAATTTTATATATCACTCCAAGGCTCATATCAACTTGTATCGACAAAGATGATTGTTCCGAGACAAGAAGGCATTCGTAGCAGAAAATGATATCAAGCAGAAGATATTCGTAGCAGAAAAGAGATCAAGCCTTTCTTCAACAAGCTTTGAGGACAAAGCTTTTTGAAGGAGAAGGCAATGTTATGAACTATGTTGCCAGGAAACGTGGGTGCGGGGACGGGGACGGGGACTGGGACGGGGACGGCATTTTTGGAAACAGGGTGCGTGGGTCGTCGGGTAATATAATAATATTAAATTTTAATAATTATATTTTATAAATTATAAATTTATAATTAATAATATATATGAAATTTGAATTTGTATATTTTTTCAACTTTAAACAAGAAAACTTTAATGAAAATCATTTAAACATGCACATCATTGAACATTCAACATTGACATTGAAATTTCAAAATTTATCACCAAAAAACTGTTCTTTTGAATCTTTTCCGTGTAACCATGACACTGTGATAGCTATGTGAGAGAGCTCAAGGCTACTACTAACATGGAAATTCAAAATACATACTAGGATAAATGCTAGACTCAGCTATTTTGGTGAAACTTGGGACAGATTTTGTCACACACAGGCTTTAAAATAACTATGCAGATTAGGTTCATTTGCAAGGATGCCTATCAATGAATCAGTCTGTGGTCGTACAGACCCTTCCTCCTACACAACCAAGGAGTGTTAGCATTTCTGCCTCCTGCTCTAATTTCAAGACAGTTTCTCTCCTTATTGAAATTGCTCATTCTGGTTGGAGCTTGAGCTTGTAACTTTGCTTTGAATGTTTAGTCTCCCCCATATAAAAACACAATTTTTTCATAGGAGATTCTTCTCAACCTGATAGTGGTCTAGAATTTTCTTGATGTCTAATCATCCACCTGCCCCATGCATGGTGTGCTCTGTGGTAAAGCAATCCCAAAAACAGTGGCAGCCTTACCCTTCCATAAAACACGCTTATTAGTCTTTGTTTCCCAATAAAATGCACAGCAACCATCTGATGGCTTGAGGGATAGTTTGTCTTTGAGTGCGAAGCTCTGCCTGAATATTAATTATCTAACCATAAAACATCTTCGTAGTTTTTAGAGATTACTTGGTGTACAAGTCTGTAGAGACCATATATGATTTAGGCATATTTTCCTAGTTTTAATCTTAACATGATGTTATCAGAATGCTATGAGAAATTGGCAGATTTTGATACTTAATTTAGCCATTGTCCAAAATAGCCCTTCGCCATTTAACAGCATCAGCTGATTACAGCTTATGGCTGCTCTCAATGCTACTTTCTATTTGATTGAAAATGTATGAACCTGTATGTGTGCATTTATAGTTTATAATTTGATGGTTATTTGGCTCGGGAATGACTGTTTCATTCCAAATTGATTTACAAGAATTCTTAAAAAACAAGACTTGTAAAAAACTTTAAAAACCGGGTGTGGTTACCCGTGCAACACAGGTTTTGATGGTAAGGACCGTGGAAGAATGTTTCATTCCAAATTGATTTACAAGAATTGATTTAGGGTTTTCTAGGTTTTGTTATAAGTTTTACCTTTGTTATAAGTTTTTTTTTAAATTTCAATAAAAAGAATTATTTGAAAATTAAATTTTTAATATAGCTTTTTTTATGAAGAACCCAAAGAACCCAACCCGAAGAACCCGAAGAACCCAAGCACCCAAAGAACCCAAGAACCCGTTAAAGGAAAAGAACCCAATTTTTTTTTTGAAGAACCCGGTTCTTCTGGGTTCGTCTGGGAAGAACCCGTACCCGAATCCGGTACTTGGGTGCGGGAACCCGGGACGGGTTCCAGAACCCCACCCCCGGGTGCGGATACCCGTGCAACACAGGTTATGAACATAAATTATATAAAAATAAATAAAAATAGATAATAAATAATAAATAATAATCATAATACTATAAATATAATAATAAATAATAAGTAAATTAACTAATGGTTGGTTAGTTAATAATGAAAAAACATGTCTTAGAGACATGCTTGTTCGTGAAAGGGTACTTACCTGGCTATATATACAGGACCCTCATTGTCATTTGTACTCATCTTACATCAATTTTTTATATAATATACAATTTACATTTACTGTCCTACAATGGATGTATTTGTCTACGAAGTATTTTAATATTTACGTTGCGTATACGACTTTTGGTCAATACACCACTACGCTTTGGTCAACCATCTGATCTCTTCTTGGTGAAGAGCTACCCACATCTCCTCCCAACCTGGAAGAGTAGCCCTGCCCAAAATACTTTGGAAAAATGTCTCCCACTCCTTGGAGACTGCATTTAGGGCTATCCTCACCATGAATTTGGATCCAGTGTAGACCCTACGAAAATAAATTTGCCATGAATCTCCTGCAATCTGAGGAGAAATGGATCTATTTGCTCTCCCTTCTACATTTGATACGACCACAATTGATTTTCCAATAGCATCTTCTATTGCACGGAAGAGCCTTGATACAATGTCTTCAAAGTATCCCACATCTCCTTTGCTGTGTTCTTTTCAGCAATATGTGGTACGACTTGATCTTTGACCCCGTCAAGGACCATGCACTTCGCCCTTGCCATTGCATCCTCATATTTTTCATTCTCAGCTGGGTCGACCGGGATAGCCATGGGTCTCAAGGCAAAGTCCTTGATGTGATGTCAATCCAGGACTCCCAAGATCTTGGCCTTCCAGATGACAAAGTTGGAAGCCCCATCCAACCTATCCTAATCCCTTAGCCCGTTCACTGCCATTTCCGCTCCTCTTCTGGACTCCCTATGAGTTTCAACTTCCCTCTTCGAAATCTCCCTCTTGATTTCCCTGCTGGAAATCCTCCCACCAAATGCCGAACCGCTCCTCTCCAATCCTCCTTGCAACTGCAACTCGGATCTGGATTTCTTAGGTAGAAATTTGTCAAGGTAGCAACTCCCTCTACCTTGGTTCTGTCCCGTTAGGTACTGTTCTGCTTCGACAGAAACAACACGCCACCAGCTTCCCAACCACAAACTGCCCACAGCTTCCTAGGCCCCGGAAACTAAAGAAACTGAGCCTTCCAGCTCTGCGCAATCCCAGCAAAGGCCAAAACGCTCCTCTGGCCAACTGCGTCAATCCTACCTAGCTGAGTAGGATGACATGGCTCTTCGTGAGCCTCTTTTGCCTCTCTCTGCCTCTGCCTTGGCCCTCTCCTTGGCTCGAAATGATGACGCAGGCCCTCTGCACCACTTCTTCTCTGCTACCTTCTGCTTAAGAGAAACTTTGTCTCTTGGGATAGCTGCTATTGTTGCAACCCTTTGATACCATGTTGAAATTTCTAAATGTGACACATTAGAAATCCATACTGCATTATCGGGTTTGATTTCTCCTACTTGTTCATCCCATTAACAAGTTATTTATAAATATAAATACTGAAATAAACACAAATGCATCTTTAACTCATATACAAATCAACAATTGAAATAATGAGACAAACACATAAGGGACACCATTATTTTTGGACTATCGTCCCCAGAAAAACCCAATGCAGGAAAACCGGTGCAGCAATTCTGAGGGTTTTATTATTATGCAGATTCTTGAGTACAACTAGGATGCCAGAAATGGCTCACCCAACAAAGATTGTTACACGATATTAATACCTCTTCTCGGAGACTGATATTCAGCCTCTCACCTCTAGTCTAGCCCACGAAAATCCTTTTGGTGCTTCCTCTTGGCCCTACGTCAACCCTACTAGCTTCAGCTCAGCTCCTGAAGCCTTTGCATCAGCCTCCTGGCTCTCTGTTTCAGCTCTCTAGTCCTCTGCGTCACCCACGTAGGCCCCTCAACCTCTACGCAATCCCCAGTTGCCTCTATGTAGCTCCTACTGCCTTTGCATAGCTCTAGTTATCTCTGCGTCAGCCTCTTCGGTCACTACGCTGACCCTCTAGCACTATCATTGCCTCTCTGCTATGTACTCATTGCCCCTCGCTACAACAGACCACTAGCTCGAATTTTCTCAGCAAGCCTCGCTCCAGAAATCGAACTGACTGATCAACTTGGTGTATCTCCAACTGACCTTCAAGCCTCCTCTTATACTTTTCTTGTTGAGTCTTCAATGGCCGAGATTAAGTCTTTAATCAACGGCTACCATTAGATTTGGCTTGATCCATGTCATTTAGAACATTCTTACCCAATTTTATATTAATACCCATTAATATTTTAATTTTCCTAAGATTAGACTTAGGAACCCTATTAAAAATATTAATTATTTTAATATCTCTCCAACCGGGTGGAATTTCCCCGAACCATTTATGGGTCTTGGAGATCTTATGTGCCTTAGCCTCTCCACCAATTTTCATGGCTAGAGCACATTCGATGCTACCACAAATCAACACTCCCCCTTAGCAAGAATGTGCTCTAATAATGCTTCACCATGGAAACATCACATTGATCATCTGCATCGGTACCTATGTTGATGCTTGGCCTGCTGCCTCACATCATCTGCACTGCTGCTTCCTGTACTGTTGCCCATGAAACTGCCACTGCCACTGCTGCATCTATACTGCAGCTCCCTCTCAACATGTTGCCTACACTGCCACTGCTAACTGCTGCACTGCAACTCAGTTACAGAGAAGTAAGTAACTGATCTACCCAAATACTGACATTCCAGTCAGTCTGGAAGCCTCATGAAATTGAAGTTGCCTCTGCTGCTATATTGTGCTCCCTCTGCTGCCACTGCACTGTTGCATACAACATTGTGCCTCTCGGACTGTTGCAACCTCCACTGCGTTGCCTCAGATTTCTGCACACAAGCACTGCCTTGTTGCTCCACCCGAACCCTGTCATCCTGCTATTGTCGTTGGGGGCTCCCGTAGTCAGATATGATCCTAGAGTTTGGGCACCTCAAGGATCCTACCCCTAGTATGTAGTCCTCTTGACTACAACTCGATCTCTCCCACCTCTTCTTTAGAGGTGCATGAGCATTCATGGCACAGTCGTCATCAGTCTCTACTTCTTTCTCCGCCTTAGCCGGAGCTGCCGTGGAGTCGAAAGCCTCTCCCTTGTTTTTCTTCCTGGGACACTGGGATGCATAATAGCATGATCTTTTTCTCACCCTTTTGCTGTTGAAAATAATTAAAATATAGAGATAATGGCTTGGTCTCCCAATGGATTCTTACTATATTTTAAGCACTTTAATAGCATGATCTTATATTCACCCTTTTGCTGTTCAAAATAGTTAAAATAGGTAATGGATTGGTCTCACAATGGATTAAAAAATGTCACAACCCTTCTCTCAGCGGCAATCTCATTTGATAATTTATGATTTTATGAGATTCTCCCTTTTGAACCTGCAGTTAATTCTTCCTACTCAATTGGTGGTTCCAATGTCCATGGAAATAGCCATTCAAGTGGTGGCTATTACAGCTAGTCTTGCAATTTCCCCATGCATAGTATTCAAACGATTTTTTCCAGTGGCTGTGGCAGCAGTGAATGGAATGAAATGTTTGAATGGTGACTGATGTTAAACTACTGTGTAATTGGATAATACTCATTTCTCCCCGCAACAGCATGGTGTGCCACAATCTTCTCTCACCATGCATGGGTACCATATGCAGTTCACCCCCAACAAAATTCTGTGGCACTTCTACTGTTGGTCAAACCTGCGTATTTTTCCCAGCGTGTATGGCTTGTTGAATCTGGAGATATTTCCTCAACGGTGGATCAATGAACATAAAGGAAATCGATGACTATTATATATACAACATTTACTCAACACTCAATTATTCGATCTCCGTGCACTCTTTTCCTTTTTCTTGATGTCTGATAATTGACTTTCTGAATTTGCAGCAGATAGTCTCTTCCCATATAGCAGCAGAATAAAAAAATTTCCAACCGAATTGTGAATTTTGTATTTTTTTAATGGCCTAAGGACTAGTTGCAGTTAATGAACCAGAGATCAGAGAAACTCTGAAAATTTTAAGTGTGGCCAAAAGTGTGTCAGACAAGGTCTGAAAAAGGTGTGGCCAATGGCCAGATCAAACTTTCTCTGATACGAAATGAAATGAACAATCATTTATAGAATATGAACAAGATTCATTTTACTGAATATCCAATCTGGGAGAAAAAAGACATCAGGTTACAATCCATATAGAACAAGTAATAAATATGTTTAATAGTGAGTTGATGATAAAATGCCAATTGACAGTGTACTTACAGCATTGACTTGAGAGTCGACACAATGGTTGACAGTCCATTTCCCTTTATTAGGTCACATATTTTAGACAGGATGTGTCCTTTCATTTACTATTAAATATTACAGCTATTATTATTTACTGATATTTATATATTTATGTTCATTACATAATCTCAGTGCTCTTGTCCCTTGATTTCTCTTGATTTGCTTATGTAATTTCTGCTATGTTTATTGAGTTACATTTTATCATTTGGTAATTAGGTTATTATGTAGTGGCATATTTCTGATCGATAATATGCTCAAAACCTTTCTTCAACATGTCAAAGCTTGTTTTTCTAACAAGTATCCTCATCATTCTCCTAGAATAAAAGAACATCACTGCCAAACAGCGAATTTTGTGTTAGATCATAATGGTTTAAGTCATTTTTCACCATTTTTAAACCTGATTCATCAAGATTCCTGCCATAGACAGATACACTGGATCTAGGCCAGGTCTATTTCTGTAGGTCTGGACATGCATCCAAGCCATATCTGACGTGTCCAGCCCGAATGTATATGAGATTTTTATGAAGCAGGATCCTGGGTGGTTACCGAGGGTGGGGAACCTGGCAACATAGGATAATGAAAAGTAGCAATGGAATATACAGATACTATCTACTTTCTTATAAGTCCATTCAAATAAATAAGACTAGTTGTGATACACTATCTTTACCAGTTCTGAAGAATGATGCCCTCCTTTATTAGTACAGATTTATGAATATGTTTCAATTGACTTAGGATTAGAAACGTTTCAGTCTCTAAAACAAGTGAGATTGTCAAAACCATAACATCCAAAGCACTCATTCCAGAAACATCTTCAATAACACAAGCTATCAAACAAAGAAAAAAAATAACTTTTACATACAAATTCAAAAATTTAGAATGTAGAATAATAGCATACCATCTGTAACTTTTGATACACTAAACAACAACTGAGGTCAATGGTTCCATCATTTGACATCATTGGTAAGGGCTGTAACTCTTCCCAACACCAGCGTACCTCACGCACGAATTCTACCCAAAGTACAGAAATGGCTAACATGCACATAAGACAGAAGCAGGATTAAGTCATGAAACAGGATTAAGACATGCCAAATATCATTCTTCTTCCTTTTATTTATGAATCTCTATATAGCTTCAAGATGAGCTAAATGTATCTAAATCTAGTGCATCACATAAAAAATAGATGATATAGAGCGAATAAGTTTCTAATCTACAGAACCTTATGGAAAAGTTAAATTTCAATGACATATTATGAACATCTTTACATACCTCGTATGTTGCAACTTCCAAACCAGAGAGAATGTAAAGAGAATTGTGTGAACAATGATTCAAGTGGAGCACCTTTAATATTCCGTGTATATTTATGACCATTCAGACTAGATTTCTCTTTTGGAGGCCCTGCAAAACAAGTGATCTGCGTGAATTTGCCTGGCTGAATGAGCATCTAGATTTAGAGATCAAATGTAATAGTTTTTAAAGCCATGGAAGGCCACAGAAGATCTCATCATATCTTCAGTACATGGCCGAACCAAAGCTATAAAAACATCCTGAAGTTTGAACACTTCACAATTCATTCAAAATTAACTTCCAGACTGAAACAGAACATCCAGTCCTTCACTGTTTCTGCATACTCTTCTAAGATAGAAATTACACATTTATGTCTCCAATTTAAGCAATTAGTTAGAGAATTAATAGTAATAGAGGTAAACTGTCAATATTCTCTGCTGTCAAAGTCAACATGCAGAAATACATTTAAAAGAGGTGACAGGAAGCAAGCTTGAAATTATAAAATGCAAGTCTCCCAGCCAAGCAAAGTAATTAATTTAGAGAAATCATTGGAGTAGAAGGTAACCTGCTGATATTCTTCCGTTAATCCAAGTCAAAATGCACAAATACATTAGCAACTGAAGGACACATACTACAGTAGCAAAATCAATAAATATGTTTCGCCATGAAGTCAGTATCTTGCATACCTCGTTGAAGACAGCAAATTTACCACTAAATTCTGCAGTGTCCTTCTGCCTGTCATACTTGGCAAAAGAAAAAATTGCATCTTGCTGAATTAAAAAATAAAAAATGATTTATCATAGACTCCATAGTATGTTTTCAGACATCATACCCACACCTACAAAAAAAATGTTAATTTTATCTTTACACTGTATAGTATATTCTTCCTATTGCATTCACTCTCAGCTGTGAAATGGTTTTTTCACCATGGGATACAATTCAGAAATGTTTTTATTTCTCAAACATCCCAATAAATGGTGAGAAACAGATTGAGTCATTTTGGGGAAAGGGGAAACTGCTTTCAAAAGTTCCCAAGCTGGTTCATACATCTAAGCTGTTTCCCACTCTTTATTTTTCATTTCTTTTCCTTTTGATAGGTCTCACTGTAACCTACCAGTAAAGTGACTTGCTTCTTGGTACTTCAAAGTCTGTAATATCCCCAATTTTCCTAAGCCACTTAGGAAATATTACACTTTTTGACAATTTTGAAATTAGCAACAATTTTTGGTATTTTGACTTAGAAGGAGAATCGAATTTTTGGTGGGTTGTGGGGGGCACACGCAGGGAATTCGCACTCCCTTAGGAAAATACACTTGTGGAGAGAAGGAAGGAGAGGGAAGGCGTACTAGTGGAGAATGGGGCCCACGAGGAGAGGAAGAGGGAAGCACTCATAAATAGGAGATGAGGGCCATCATTTGGGGGTTTTTTTTGTCAATCTAAAAATGATAGTACTGTTTGCTTGAGTTGTTGAGCCAAGTCAACATTGTGCTGTTCAGCAAAGGAGGTTTCTGGGTGAGAATCTCACCTCCATCTTCAGTGGACTTCGAGTGCCACTCTAGGGGAGTTCATCTACTCAATTCCAGTGTTGTTCCGGAGGTGATTGTTGGGTAATTCAACCCATTTTCTGAGCAGACTGGGCAGGTGAAAATTTCGCACTCCTTGGAAGAAGGGCTTACACTGTAGCTTTGGTCCGGGAGATTTGTGGAGTTTTTCTTGCAGAATTTTTCCAGGGAAATTTGAGAGTTTGCAAGCCAGAGTTGTGGAGATTTTTGGAGGGCGTAATTGTGTTTTTAGGGGCCTGCGCAGAGCTGGAGAAGCGGTGATTTTGTGGTAGCTTGGGGAGCTGGCATAGCTAGCATTTCTTGTTGGGAAAACTGCCTATCAGCAAGAGCCATTTGCTTCACCATTTCTCAGTTGTTGGTGGGAGGTTGCAACCCATTTCTCAGCAGTATCTACCTTGTGGGACGCAGAGCATGAGAGCCAAGGAATTCACAATTTTTGGGCCTGTTGGGCGGGTTGGAATTTGGCCGTAAGCTTTCTAGATTTTTGTGGGTTTTATGAGAGGAGGCTAAGATTAGTTTTGCAGAATTTTCTGAGCACTCCTGAGGGCAGAATTCCTAGTTCCACTCGGCAGTGAGCAGTAGAAATTATTGGAGGACACAGTTTACTATGGGACTATTTCAACCATTTGGGTTCGCGAGATATTTCTAGGATACGTTGAGCTGGTGGACGAGTGCCTGTCGCTAATTTCTCAGAAATTTTGGAGCAGTTTGGAGGGCTAAATCAGCAGTTCCTTTCCAGCAGTAGCACCAGTGTTTCTAGGTGGATGCAGATTTGGTAGTAGAGCCATTTCCAGCATTTGGGTACCATCATATTCACCTAGGATCTCGCCTTGCTTGTTGTAGCAAGCCCAAGTTCTATCTTTCTTATTATTTGATGTACTTCGTTCTCCACATTAATAAAATGGCTCAGTTATTCGCCCTATTTCTTGTGTTTTATTTATTTGCTATAGCTTAGTTCGTGCATCTATTATCTGCTGTAAATTTCAATTTGGAATACTACAGTGGTATTGGAGCATGATCTTGGCCAGTGTTGGGGAAGCTAGCAAGACCATGGTAGTGTCAGGTATGTATGCACATTGATTGGTGGAAGTATGGACATCCCAATGACGTAAGAAAGATGGAGTACACAGAGGATCCAGGAAGAAAACCACAAAAATAATGAGAAAATATTTGAATTAGAAGGGATGTGGGCCTAGTTTTGTAGCAATAAGGGGATAAACAAAGACCATCTTCATCCTTACAATAGAGACACCAAAGGTGCACAGGCCATGAGGGAGAAGCCATTTACACTATGTGAAGCAAGTCGAAAAAATTAGGGCACCAAGCCTCCTCAAAAGGAGTGGACATAGGGTAGTTAGAGGGTGACCAAGGGGCACTTCTGCTGGTGGAGACCTGGTATTAGATATAAGGAGCCTGAGGAGGAGGTTGAGCATGAGGCAGAGGACACACAAGAGTGTGAGGAGCACATTGATATACCCAGTGTGGCAAAGGAGTCACCATTGTTGGAGACCTCTTTGATAGCACCAATTGACACCTTGGTGGAGAGAGTAGAGCATACACCCATAAAGCCATCTGTTGATGAGGTGTCATTCCTAGATGGGGTTCCAGGAGACACAGAGGTACCCGGAGCCATGATTGAGTTCCTAGACAGCAGCCACCTACAACAGCATGGAGAACACATAGAGGGACATGAGCTAGTCGTGTACGGGCAGTCTGTGACTCATGTTGAACCCATGGTGGAGGAGGACAAGCAGTCATCTTTTGGACCAACCATCGATTTAAAGCAGATAGATGCACAGACCATCAACAAAGCTATGGTACTTCCAGATAGTAGCTCTCTTTGGGCTTATATAGATGGGGCTTGCAACATTGTTAGGCTACCTTTGCACAACGGAGAGAGAGATGAAGAATTACCCCGACAAATTTTATGTGCCAACCAGACCAGTGAGATGAGGCGACATGAGTTGCGTAGGGGGCAGCATTCGCAGGATGGGGCGCTAGTTTTGTGTACGGGAGTTCATGCTTTCGATCCTTCCCCTAGGGTTGGATGGCGAGAGATCCTGAGTTGGTACCCGAGGGAGTGGGCTAGGCATATGGAGTTGGTCATAGGCCAGAGTGAGGGTCAACAGGCGTGATCAGGCATCGGGGATACTGGAGGCCCAGGTTAGCATTGGGATCCCAGTGGGACTACCTACCATTTACCCGATACGCAGATTGACTATGACATTGGTGGCATAGTTGACCCAATGGTCGAGCGCACACATTCGCTAGAGGAGTTTTAGTTAGCACCAATGGCCAGTGAGTTTGTGAGTGGACTCCATGGGTCATCTTGGTATGTTGGTTATGCATGGGGTAGCGGAATGATCAACACACTCTGGCAGGAGATTGTTGGAGGAGGTGGCATTGGCATGCCACCAAACAGTGCCTTGTATGACGTTGGCAATTCTCCATAGTTATGTGGGGCAGAGACGACACAGAGGAGCAGAGTAGTGGTGGCATCACTATTGGTACCTAGGGAGATTCTTAGTTGCAGCAGCAGTAGATGAGAGGGAGTTGCAGTGCAGATGCAGTGTTGCAACAGTACAGCCATAGTTTTAAAAACCGTTCCGGTCCAACCGGTTACCGGCCTAACCGGCCGTTGGGAGGCTCACCGGTCAGAACCGGTGAAAAAACCCGGTTAGAAGCCCCATGTGCCCGGAAAATTGACCTAACCGGTAAAAAACCGGCCGGTTTAGGTCAAAACCGGCCGGTTTATTGCTAACCGGCCGGTTTTGTCCTAAACCGGCCGGTTTATGGACAGCCCATTGAAACATGACAAAAAACGCAGTTGTTTAGTGGTTTAGGGGTTATGATTTTCATGACTTTATCAATAGGAATGATACATGTTCTAGATACTTCATCTCTCAAACCTTACTACAATTTTCTAAGTTCTTAAAATATCACTGCAATTCGGGAAAATTGAAATACCATTGTAATTCAGACCTTTGTAATCCACTGAAATCTTCAGACCTTCTTTAGTATCATTATAGTTTCGGACCTCTATTAACCAAGGAAGATTTTGTACCTCTGCAATGTTATTAGGCCTACAATCTTCGGACTTCTATACGAAGTTACTGTGATTCTTGGGTTTCTGTAATACTCCAGACTTTGGATCTTTGTGATTCTTGGGTCTCTGAAATACACCAGACTTTGAACCTCTATGATTCTCGTGTCTCTGAAACACCTCAGACTTTGGACCTCTATGCAGACCTATTTTAATTTAGGGGCAGACTTTTTGTCTGTCATTTGGTTCTCTTCTTTTGTATAAGCTTCTTGCTAGTCTTGTTATACTTGATCTCCAAATGATCAAGCTACAGATGAAATAGTGATATTTCCAGCTACCAAGGATACAAACCATAGCTTTGATACCATGTTGGAAAATGGTTAGGGCAACATATTAAACCTAACATTTTCCTTAGATGAAATTTACTTGTGATATTAATATCTTCTTAGTGGTTTAGAGCCTCATTGCTTATGTATTTTGTCGATGATATGTATTGCACTCGGTGCCATTTTGATATATTCACCTTTACATGGTATATAAATGAGCAATCTTTGCATATTTTGTCTCTATTGGCTTGGAATCATGCTTTTAAATCTTAAAAATAGTTTTTTTCATTAAAAAATAATTATTTAATGTATTTTTCTAAAACCGGTTCGTTTAGACCAAACCAGTCCCGATTAGACCGGTTCCGGTCGATAAACCGGTTCATTAGGTGGACCGGTCCGATCACCGGTTCCGGTTTTAAAAACACTGAGTACAGCAGGGTCAACAGTAGCACATATGCAGTGTATATTAGAGTTGCGTAGTAGTTGGTGGGCAACAACAGTCAGACATCAACAGCGTGACAGGAGATGATGCAGAGACAAGGTGTTGCTACAGAGTGTGTTGCACTAGAACACATTCATCACTAAGAGGGAGTGTTAGTTTTTGCAGCATCGGATGTGTTCTAGCATCTGTCTATTCTAGCTAGAATACATGAGATCTCCAAAACCCAAAAATTGTTTTTGGAAATTCCGTCTAGAAGTGTCTCAATTAGATTATTAACCGTTTTTTTAATATTTACTAAGTCTAAACTTAGGGAATATGGTTAATTAATCAATATTATTTGAGATAAGACAAGAATCATCTAGAAACTCACACGAAACGATCCATAGATGATCCTAGCCATTGATTAAGTTTTAACCTTGGTCGTTGGTGCTCCAACAGTGGATTATAAGAGGAGATCAATGTGGTGATGGAGAAGATACACCAGTGCAGATACTCAATTGCCCTGGCTCTATCTTCTCTGCTAAATTACTGTCACTAAGAAAATCGAACCTGTTGAGTAGCAAGTGAAAGAGCAGGGTAACAACATTCTAGGAGGAAGTTTTCAGTTCCAGAGGAAAAGGAGGGAAGGACGAAATCCCCACAAGGTCTACGTAGGCACTACACAAAGGGTAATGCGGTAATTTCGGAGGCAAAAATTAGTTGTGGGGTGAGAGAAAATTCTCACAACAACTTTGCCAGTATTTTCCTCAGATTAGATTGTCAGATGAGCATCTAGATTATTGTACTCAAAATTGTTGTTGAAGAATAATAATAAAACCCACATCTATTGCATCGGTTTTCCCGCATTGGCTTTTTCCAGGGACAATTGTCCAAAAATAACTGTGTCAAAAATTCTTGTGTTATAGAATTTCTCCGTTTTCAGTATTTTATTTTCCGCAATATTTGTTATGGTGAAAATTACAGTTGTGATTTCGTTCATTGTTTGTCATAGCAAATAAACTGCATAATTTTATTTACAGTTAGAAGAATAATTTCCATTACTGCAATAGATAAAAATTTCATAGTCAACACTCTTGCTTTATAAAATTAAGGCCAAGTACCAGATGGACAATTGTTGCTTTGATGCTTTACTAACCTATATGAAATGCAAATCCTAAATCCTAGATGTGATGCAAAGCTCTTGGTTAGTTTTAATTAAATGCCTAATCTAAGTGTGACCTCCCCTTAATTGTTTTGAAGGTGGGCTCCTCCACAGTAGGTTGTGGGAAGGAGGCCAACAAGAAGCAAGCAAGGGCTTGATTAACGATACCTTATGTTAGGTTCCTATCACCCAATGCTTCTGGCACTGCATAGACTGTGGCTCTGACGACTGCAATGTCACCGTGTTAACCACCGAAGAGTTGCCAAGCCCCTCAAGCTAGATGAGAAGGGTGGCCCTAGAGCTCTGTCAACCAAGCTTATGCATGAAGGTAAGTTTTAGATGCAAGACTAGCTTAGAATGATATGCAAGGTGAAATAAGTGAATGATTCTTAAAGTAAGATCGTGAATGCTTTAAGCACTTTAGTTATGGTTAATCTTAAGTTATATCGACAAGTACTTATTTATGATATTCAAGAGACAAAAGCCAATTTTTCAAAGTGCCACCAAGAGATACAATTCAATATGAGATGTAAGAGACAATGAGAGTGCAAATATTCTTAACCAATACTCTTCAATAATTGTATTCACCAACCTTCAAGCTAAACCTTAGATGCCAAATTTTGATTGCTAATTAGCCAAGATCCACAATATGTTTTGACCAAATAGCAAGAAAGAAAACCAGAGCACTTATCTGCTTTCAACAATTACCCAATCATTCAAAATGATATGCCAATGACAATTACCGAAAGAAGCAATAAGACTTGTAAATGCCCTTACAATATTCTAACACAAGACGCCAATGTTTGAGAATATCAATGATATTATCGATGCTCAATTAGATACTTCCAAGTTAAGTCAATGATGTCAAGTAAAAGAGCGCAAGATTACTTATTCACTCAAGATGATAACCCAATTAAGTATTATATTTAGCAAGTCTCTTAGAGCCTAAGTGCCAATGATGATTACTTGAAAGAATTAGGAATCAATGTTCAATGAGCTCCTAAGCTTATTTAACAAGATGACATTAGTACTTTTAAATGTAAGCTTCCCAATTCAAAGCTAGCAACCCTTTTCACAATTGTGTATGAAACCATGAAACAAGGAACAATTAAAATTTCTTATGCTGCTTGTGTTGCAGAGCTTGCAAAATCAATGAATGATTAGGGCAGCAGTAAGTGATTTCATGAGAACGGAGAGCTAACAGTGAACTACTTTTGTGCCAAATGCATTAGACAGTCCCAAAATTACTTAATTTTTCAAGAGCACACTCAAATGAAGATGCACAATGATGCTCAAGTCATTGTTGTGAATCAGACCTTATAACAGAGATAACAGTCTTAAAAAAAATCAGATTTTAGATATCATTTTTTGGGATTCAACTGCGTTAAGTAAGTCATTCATGTATGACCATTTCCATGAGCGGTAGTCGTAACTGACTAATTTCTCATGATTTTTGAATAGTCCACTTAGCACTCATTGCATCAGGTAATGCTCACAGGGGTGAAGAAGTGGGATTGAAAATAGTGAAATGAATCACATAACGTCAATCGTCACTTCTGGGGCTTGCACCCGGTAACCAGGACTTCCCGGGAGGTCACCCATCCCAGATCGCCTCTGGCACAAGCGCGCTTAACTATGGATTTTTCCCCACAATCAAGCCCACTTAGCTTGCTACCCCATTTGCAAAACCTTAGCAAGTATTGTGCCTCATGAACCATTCAAGTAGAGTTCCCTTTACTCTTTTGAATTTAAGTATTAAGGGGTTTTCGCAGTGCATTATATTAAATATCATTTTTTGGGATTCAACTGCATTAAGTAAGTCATTCATATATGACCATTTCCATGAGAGGTAGTCGTAACTGACTAATTTCTCATGATTTTTTAATAGTCCACTTAGAACTCATTGCATCGGGTGACCTCCCGGGAAGTCCCAGTCAATGTTGCACTAATCGCCAAAAAAAAGATAAAATCAGGGTTTTTTTTGCCG
Source organism: Pinus tabuliformis (assembly GCA_031772625.1). Taxonomy (NCBI): domain Eukaryota; kingdom Viridiplantae; phylum Streptophyta; class Pinopsida; order Pinales; family Pinaceae; genus Pinus; species Pinus tabuliformis. The sequence goes on from CM062815.1 coordinate 920,272,740, forward strand.
ATTTTTATGAAAAATCGTGATTTTTTAAAAAAATCGTGGGAAAAATAAATAAATAAACTTTTATGAGGAGGAGGAGGTGACCCAAGCTACCCTTGTCACCAATAGAGAACGTGGTCTACATCCTGTAGCTCCTAGTTCTTCAGCTTCTAGAGCACAGCAAAGTCCACTACCAACTCCACCGACATCTACATCTAGAGAGGCAAAGGAAATCAGTAGTATTAGACTTTAGTCATTTGGTTCATTTCATTGTATATGACATTATGACTCATGATATGAGATACATTATTATATTTTTTGTTGATAGTTTGAGGCTGAGTTGGGAGTCATGAGTCAGGACTTACTATTCAGGACATGATTCACTGTTATGTGATTGGCACTAGAAATGATATCAAACATCTTATATATTAGTTCTTTTATCATATTTTTGTGTCAATGTATTTATTTTATGTCGTAGATGCTTTAGATATTCAAAAAATTGCAAAAAATGAATATTTTTGTATGTTACGATTTTTTCCCGATTTTTACCCATTTTTTACGATTTTTTCCCCGCGCCGATAATATCCCGATAACGATTAGTGCAACATTGGTCCCAGTTATCGGGTGCAAACCTCAGAAGTGATGATTGACATTATGTGATTCATTTCACTAGTTTCAATCCCACTTCTTCACCCTTGTGAGCATCACCCGATGCAATGAGTGCTAAGTGGACTATTCAAAAATCATGAGAAATTAGTCAGTTACGACTAACTCATGGAAATGGTCATATATGAATGACTTACTTAACGCAGTTGAATCCCAAAAAATGATATCTAATATAATGCACTGCGAAAACCCCTTAATACTTAAATTTAGATTTTTTCAAATACAAAGTGCCAAATTTATTTAATCAATCCCTTAATGTTTGAGGAAATTTGTGGATTAATTTTTTTGTGTGTTTTCCTTAGTGTTTTATCATTGTTGGAAAATGATTGGCTTGCTGTAATAACAGTGAGGAAAGGAGATTTTAGAAGACAACACTTTGAGGCCCAAGGCCTAGAAACCTGACTAGAAACATGACCACCAATCCTCCAAGACCTGAAACACCTGTAACCACAACAATTTATCCAAAAATTTATCGCATATGAAATATTAGCTCAGAAAATCATATGATTGCCCAGTGAATCGAGAGAAGAAATGATGAGGGATTTTCAAGGTTGATTAAGCCAAAAAGAAAGGCAGAGGCTTGACTTTACAATAGAGGGTTGCCTAGGGTTTGAGAGAAGCCCAAAAGAGGTTGCAGCAAGCAGAAAAAGGGTTTAGAGAGAGTGATAAGGCTACAACAGGGGGAAAGGAAGGGAGATGAGGGCAGAAAGGCCTAGATGATGGGTAGAGAAGAGGCATATTTAGACATATATATAAAGATACTTATTTGTGCAAATACTCCTTGATGACAGTATCAACTTGATGCCTTCTTGATTTTGACGATGTTGGTAATAGAAGATGTCTTCTTCCAAAAGTGATCGTTGGCTCAAATAGAGGGAGATCACCAGATTCCTTGATGATGATGACAATGCTTCTTCTTGCTTCCTTGGATGATAGTATAGAGTGTGGTGGCCTTCCCAAGATACTTCAAATGTAGGGTCTTTCTTTGATTGAGCGGATGATGGGTCCTTGAGGTCTTCTTTCTTTTGAAGATTGTAAGCTTCCCAAGAATGCTTTGAGTGTAGAACTTTTCTTCGGATGAGCTAGGGTTTTGAGTTCTTCGCCTTATTGTTGCTTCTAGATGGTGTGATCCTTGAGTAGTCCTTCTTAATGCTTCTTAATTTGTTCGGCCCTTATGAATCCCTTCTTGATGATTCGATGTCTTTGATGTTTCCTAGATGATCTTTAAGTTGCCTTTCCTTGATGTAGTCACCTTAGCTCTAATACCATGTTGAGAAATCTAGTGGCAGCTACATTAGGTGATTTCTCTTCTTTTGGTAACTACTCGTGATGTATTTTTACTTAACCTAATTAACTACTTCTTTCATTTGATTATTATTAATATTCTCTTCATCAAACAGCGACCAAACCATAAAGAACAATAAGACAAAGGACACAAGATATAGGCGATCAACTAGGACCAAAACCTCTCCAAATAAGAGGAAAACTCACAAGAATTCTTTTCTTATAGAACTTCAATTGACGAATTCCAAGACCTAGACCCTTGACCAAGACTCCTCTAAGACCAAGTCAAACCTTGCCCTTTTCTTGCCAAGTCAAACAAAGTCAATCTTGCCTTAATACTGCTATAACTTTTTCTTTGTCCTCAACTTCGACCTTGCAACACCAAACTGCAATTTTCGACCTCTCTTCCTGTAACCCTCGGCATCCTGCAACTTTTTGCAACCTTCGCACATGTGATGGGATTAGGGCAATTTTAGCCCTTCTTCTCCTTTGCTTGCCTTGAGTTGATCTCCTTGTAACTTCAGCTTGCAAGAAGGATCTTCTTCTTACCTTGTTTCGGCCTTCTTGAGGTGATTGTACTTATGTTCTGCTGCAGTAAATTGAGCCCTAGTCTCCTTGCACGTGTGAACAAGAATAGCCCAAAACAGTCCTTGCAAACTTCGCTTTTCCTTTCCTTGAATTCTTCTACCCTTCGCTATGTATCTTTTCTCTTCTTGTGCTTCCACGAGATGCTTGAGTGAGTGTGTTTAAGGGTGATCGACTAGCCTCTTATATATAGGCTTCTTGCTCATGTTTGTGGGTCGACTTGACACTGTCCCTAGGCCGACATGTCCTTTTGATAGGCCGACTTGCTTCTTTGGAGGGCCGACTTGATTGTAGCACATAGACAAGGTCTTGGAGGGTCTTTTGACTCAAATATTTTTCTTTACAATATGTAACATGCCCAAGAAGGGTCTTTCATACATGACAATGACTCTTATGACTTGTTGACTTAATGACAAGCCCTAGAAGTTCTCAATGGGAGTTTGACCTATAAAATAAATTTCTTTGAGCATGAAACCCATGTCTCAAGAACAAAAATAATTTTATTCTTTTTCCTTACATCAATTACATACAAAGCATGATTACATGTCATCATGAAGACCGAACCTAGTTACATATTTCAACAGGAGGGTAGTGAGATATATGGTGTTGGGAAGCAGGACTACGCAACCAAAGTCAAGGTTTCCCACGTAGTGCCACTCCTAAAGCTAGTAGCCAATAAAGGAGATCCCATGGGACTAGGATACAAGATTAACCACCAAGTTGGGACAAGGGAACAAGAGTACAATCCAAGCCCATTCTTTCTGTCGAATCCCCCCACTAATCCATGTCCAAATGTGTCCAAGAAAAGCAAGCATAAACACCCAATTACATAATGAAAAGCCATATCTTTGGGTTTGGAAGGCCCACCTTCAAACATACGATCATAACAGATGGGTGATGGCACATAATGGCTAGCTCAGGTGGCGGAGAATGGTGGCACATCGAGCTATCTGGTGGCTGCAAGGGGCTGCTGGCTGCCAGCTGAAGACAAATCTAGGAGAAAAATTCTCCTATAGGGGTCACCCACTGGTGGTGGGTAACAAGGTCAACCTGCCCTAGTTCAATCTTCTATGAAACTATGCATTTATAGGGCTTTTGGATAAGGCTATCTATATTGTGATTGTGAAGATGACTTCTAGAATCTATTTTGAGACCCAATTGTAACGGATTTCATATTCTTAGGAATGTAGTTTGAATATTGTCATTTTTGATACACTAATTGGTTAAGGTATTTCTCCAAAGGAAAAACAAAACTCACACACGCACGAAGATATATATATATAATCATTCTATATGGATTTTAACTTAAGTTAGGCTCTAACACCAATGCATATAGCAATGGTTCATATACAATATCGAACATAACGACAATTAAGTAAAAACCCATATAGGATATACATATAAACCATTAGACATAAAATAGTCATTAAAAAACAATAAATTAGAGTTTGTATGGGGGGGAAAAACATGTCAAATGTGTTCAACAGTCATTGGACCTGCATGAGAGTTAAAATATAGGCATGGCTCATGGAATTTTTTCTCAGGCAAGGAAGAAATGATAAGCATTTTACATGTATTTTGTTTCTTATTATTTGAGGTACTCACACTAGTGTAATATGAATATCATAATGTCTCTGCCATTAGTAATGGCATGTAGCTACTTACACATAATCAACCTATACTTAGGCAAGGAATAGAATTAGTGATTGAACCCCAAACATTAATGTAACAATAGTGTTTAAGAAAAGTTATTGATGTACATTAACTCTGGAAAAGTTATCACAAAACATTAGTGTAACAAAAGCATCTAAGAAAATTTAATGGTGTCATATTAGCTCCAGAATAGCTATACAATTTATCTGAACTTACATGGCAGGGCAATGAGAACCTTAGGTATAAAATCTCTTAGAGCATTTTGGTCTGCCCCAAAAACATATTAGCAAAACACATGGCCTCATTATGCAGGCTTCTCGTGACTCCTCTAATAAATTAGCAAGGAATGTAATAACATCTAATATCAATTGGCTATCCAGTGAATTTCCATGCACAGAAAACACAGCTGTCATATCTCATAGAATCAAGGGATTAGACATGAAAAACAATGAGATTTCAGATTTAGACGGCATTAAAAAATCAACAAATGTGTTCCAGCAAATATCATGACAGATAATGTCCAACTAAAATACATGGCCAACATATGTACTCATTAGTTGATTAAAAAATAAAAACATTAGAATCCCAAGCCCAAGAGTGGTTATCAAAAGAAACACCATTCAAGACAATCATGTAATCAACTAGTAAGTGAATTCATGACATAGGCAACCAAAAATTGGGAGAGTCAGGATTCAGGGTAGCTTTTATCACAGATATAGTTCAGCAAAGGTTGTGTCTAAAGAACCATATTGCTAATATCAATCTTAGATCTTGTTCTACTTGATCTGTTATTTATCTCAACAATCTCATTAGAAGAGACTAGATTTGCCCTTGACACACATATAAGAAAAAAGCTTTTCCCAGATTTCCTGTCTGATTTCCTAGTTTATCAATGTAATTACATTATTGCCACTAAAATATCCAGCTTTCTGCAAGGCATAGTTGAGAAAACACAAAAGAGAAGAACTGTTAACAAAAGCAATCATTTATTTTAACATTTACACATAGAAACCTAATCAAAAACAAAAAGAACAATGTAATTGATTACATACCTTCATGGAAAAGATCTTTAAGTACTCGATCAAGAACAGTAGGTGGAGGAACAACAACTGATGCTGTTACACTCTGAATGCGTGGATTTTCAGCTGCAAGTAAATACAGCAGAACATGCATGCTTATTGAACTAATACACTTCAGAACCACAATGGAATAATCAGCATTCATGAATAAAACAAAAGATAAGCAAAGGTAAACCTGTAACAAAATCCTCCACAAATTGCCCCTCGAATGAAATGCAAAATGCTTCCACCAGAGCACACAATCTTGATGCAAATCCAACTGGACTATTTTGAATGAAATTGTTCCTGCAAAGTACAATCACTTTGAATGCACTTCCAAACAATATCCATATACAGAATAGAGCATAGGTTCCAATCCTACAAAAAATACTAAAAACATTCCCTTCACACAAACAATGGTAGATCAGACATGTTAAGCTTGTTCTACCATATTAATACCTGGATTAGCGAGTTTCGTCAAAATTGGAGGGTGTTAAGTGACATCTCTAGAGGATTGAGGTAGAGGAAGAGTTTAGACGAGGGAGCATATGGTGCTACTAATGATCAAGATCCCAAATATAGCTATCCTACTCGATCCCGCAGACCTTGGGGCATGGATCAGTGGATCCCTGGATTGGACATAGATTTGGATCTGGACCCACCTATATGTGGTCAGGATCCACTTCAGAAGGGATCCCTCACTAATGAGACATTCCAAGGGATTTGCTGACACCTAAACACCATAGTTCTTGTGGATTATGATCAGTGGAAGGGTGGAGTCTCTTGGTGATACATTATGTGGTTTTGCCACTGCCTTGGTAAAATTCACAGCTTATTGTGGAGAATTCCATCTATGGTGAAATCACGGCAGTCAGTCTTGAACCTCTCATTGATCATCGCAGTGGTTAAATTTACTAAACCAATAATGCATAAATCATCAACACTCCTTCCCATAGGTTATTTTGCATTGGGGCTGACATGGGATAGATACCATATAAATGATTGGTGATCATTCTGATTGGTTATTTTGTATTAGGTGTGACATGAGAAGCCATACAGCTAAATCATTCAATAAATTTGCATTGGGGTTAACGCTAATATATTTGTGCATAGCCTTAAAATTTACTTAACCATTCTAATAACTGAGTTTAATCAATAGCCCCAAGGGGTAGCTCAACTAGTCAAGTCCCCGTTGTTAAGTACCTCGCCAATCGGGAGGTCACAGGGTCAATTCTCCTCAACGCCCTTGGGGTTAGAACTGTTGATTTGTGGTAGCATCAGATGTGCTCTAGCCACGAAAACTGGTGGAGAGGCTAAAGCACATAAGATCTCCAACCAGTTTGGGAGATATTAAAATAATTGATATTTTTAATGGAGTCCCTAAGTCTAAACTTAGGGAAAGTAAAATATTAATGTGAATTAATATAAAACTGAGTTAGAATGATCTAAAAGTCATGGATCAAGCCAAATCTAATCTTAACCGTTGACTAGGGACTTAATCTCGGCTGTTGAATTGTCAACGAGAGAAGTATAAGAGGAGGCTTGAGGGTCACTTGGAGAACACACCGAGTTGATCAAGAATTCGATTTTCTAGGGCAGGGCTTGCTGTGGAAATCGAAGGAGTGATCAAAGTTGCAGCTGAGGGGCAGTGAATGCAGTAGCAGAGAGGCAAAGATAGTACCTAGATCATCAACGCAGAAACCAAGAGAGGGTTGACGCAAAGCTAGTTAGAGGCTACGCAGAAACAGCCAGAGGCCATGCAGAGGCAGCTAGGAGCTACGCAGAGCGTGAGGAGGGTCAGCATGGGAGACGCAGAGGCTCCAGAGGCTGACGAAGATCCCAGAGAGGCTGACGCTGGGCCAGAGAGGCTAACGCAGACCCTAGAGGCTGACGTTGGGAGATTTCGTGGGGCAGATTGGAGCTGAGAGTTGGATGGGGTGACGCAATCCATATCAGGGTAACAAAGAGCAGCAGAAGTGTTGCAGCGTTGTTGTGGGATCATTCATCCGATGATTTAGCCGAAATATCTATCTCCGACTGAGAAGTACTACTGCCAAGGGCATTCTCTGTTGGGTGAGCCATTTCTGGCACCCAGATTGTATTCTAAAACTACTTAATAATAAAACCCTCAAATATTTGCACCGATTTCCCCGGATTGGGTTTTTCCAAGGACATTAGTCCAAAAACAACGGTGTCACTTGTGTGCTTGTTTTTCCTTCAGTTGATGATCTGTATGTGTTGAGACTGTACTTGTATTAATTTTCAATATTTACATGGTAAATAACTTGTTAATTAACAGAACAAGTAGGAAGAAATAAATCAGTAAGTACAGGAAGAATTTCTAACAGATAGACTTAGAAATTCCAACAAGGCCTTGCTAGTCTAGCCGACGGGCTTTAAAAGATTCCATTTGGGGTTGATCTGCCCAAATTTTCCTATGGGAAAAAAAAAAAAACTAAATTTAATCTTTCAATACCATAATTCATATAACCATAATAACAATTAATCAACCATTTTTATAACTTTAGTGCATAGCTTTATGTTCAACTTATGCTTACATTGAGAGGGGGGTGAAACAGTATAAGATTCTTTTTCTTTTTTTAAATGAGCACTCATCAATCATTCATCAACTTCAAAACATTAAATGCATGTAAAATAAAACCACATTACACAAAGTTTAACAATGAAACCCTTCCATGAGAAAACCACAAAAACTTATCTTTATAAATGTCTGTAGGCACCAACCTACTCTTACAACGCTGGTGGCACCAACCTACTGGAGACACTGACCCCCTTGCTAGAGCAACAACTTAGCAAGATATTGTGTAGGCAACAACATACAGGAGACACCAATATCCTTGGCTAAACACAAGCTTAGCAAGACCTGTATAGGCACCAACCTAAGCTCTTCATAGTTCATACACAAAGTACTTCTATCTTCACGTACATGCTTCATATTTCATGCATTTCACAGCACCATCATACCCTTAACTTTCATGCTCTAACACCTCTCCTTCCTTCATAACACAAACATAGCTTTAAAGTTTAAACCCTATTCATATTTAGCCTTCATGCCCTGGTGAACCTCATAGTATCATTCTCAAAAATATAATCCGAAATTACTACAATTCACAACATCACAACCCCAAAACAATGCGCTTCATAGCATTGTAGACCTTAGTCTTGTTACCCGCCACTAGTGGGTGACACCCATGTGAAAATTTCACTATTGAAATCCTATTGCAGCAAATGGTGTTATTTCTTCTAACTGATAAATTAATTATTCAGTTTATTGCTATGGCAACATCGAAATAAACACACTGCAATCTTCACAAATAAAACTGTGGAAAACAATAGCGTTGGAAATTGAGAAAATACTAGCACACGCACATTAAAATGACACCGTTATTTTTTGACAAATGTCCCCGGAAAACCCAACTTGGGAAAATCGGTGCATCGGTGAGGGTTTTTATTATTATGCAGCAATAAGAAATTATGAGTACAATCTGGATGTCGAAATCTGGCTATCCTGTAGTGAAAAATTCTGGCAAAAAATACAAGAGGCAATTTACCCTCACTGCGAGCAATTTCGACACTAGATAGCCTCTGAAAAAAAGTCGTCCAACTAGGCCTGTGCAGGCTCCGCGTCACTTTGAAGTTGTTTGTTGCTACTGTTGCCCGAATTAACTGCTAATCAAGTCGTCTTGCCTGTTTTTGGCTCGAAAAATTCTTCTTCGACACTCTAGGACTCCTTCCCGGCCCCTGGAACTGAAGACGTCTTCCCCTCTCAGCAAATCAAATTGCTTATGAGGCTTTTATGTTGCCTCTACGCAGCCTCCTGGAGAAATCTTAGCCTCTCTGCAAATGCACTCGTTGGATTTGGAACACTTCCTCCAGCCTCACTGTCCATGTCCCTCACTCACTGTTTCAATCTCTGGCTCTCCAACAGCGGACTGCTGCTACTCTTGAAATCGATCTGCCCATCGACTTCATCTTATAATCCATTGTTGAGACTTCAACGACCAAGATTAAAACTTAACCAATGGCTAAGATCATCTTCAAGTCGATCTGTGTGAGTTTTTAGATGATTCTCACCTTGACTTAATTAATTCTAATTAATTAACCATATTCTGTAAGTTTAGACTTGGTAAATATTTAAAAACTAGTTAATAATCTAATTAAGTCATCTCTAGGTGGAATTTCCATAAACCATTTATGGGTCTTGGAGATCTCATGTATTACCTCTCCACCAAATTTCGTGGCTAGAACGCTCCAATGCTACAAAAACTAACAACCCATACGAGAAATTTTCTCCTAGATTTGTCTTCGGTCAATAGCCAGCAAACCCTTGCAGCCACCATATAGCTCGATGTGCCATCTCGCCCACTTGACCCAACCATTATGTGCCCTTGCCCATCTATTATGATCATATGTTTGAAGGTGGGCCTTCCAACCCCAAAGGTATGGCTTTCCATTATGTAATTGGGTATTTTTTCTTACTTATCATGGGCACGTCTAGACAACAATTAGTGGGGGGGATTTGGTGCAAAGAATGGGCTTCGTATGTACTCTTGTCCCCTTGTCCAACTTGATGGTTAGTCTTGTATCCTAGTCCCATGGGATCTCCTTTAACTAACTTTAGGAGTGGCACTAAATGGGAAACCCCGACTTTGGTTGTGTGGTCCCACTTCCCGACATAGCCATCACCCTAGTTCCTAGGGCCCCTATTGATCCAGGTGGATGTTGGTGGCCACCTGCCTATTCCACTTGGACCCTCACCATTGTTCTTTCAGTTTCTTTTTCAATTTCCTTAATCGTAGCGCAGTTTATTATTTTTGGCAGTTTTTCAGATCTTGAACTTCCGGAGCCGTTTTGACGCCCTAAACGACGTTATTTTAGCAAAATACCTTTAGCGATTGCTATGGAAATCGCATCAACAATTGTGGTCCTCGAAGAGATCTTTCCAACGAGGTATCATACGCGTCAAACGGAGATAATATGACCAAGTTACAACCCCGGGAAGTTGGCTGTCCAACTAACCCCAACTCTTGGTGTTACATCTCCTCGGGTTAGGGTTTTGGTTGTTTACGGTTTTATCTTATTGTTCAAAAATGAAAAGGCCCTTGAGCCTCATTGTAACTCAGTTCAGAGGCATGTAGCCGCCACATCTCTTCGTAGAGATAAGCTACCATCACCCGAGCTAGTCTTATTTCCATTATGTTTGTAAGCATCGTTCAGTATTTGATATTAATGAAATGAAGTGTTATTTCTGTTGCATATTTGTATTTATGGTTATATCTGTAATTTGTTGCATTCCTGTTTAAATCCGGATCACCTATATGAGCCCCCTACATCATTAAGGAACCCATGATTGTCCCAACCCCTGGTGGGCAATGAACTGCCCATCCTTAAAGGGGTGATTATCGTTATATCTTACACATCATGCTTTCATTCCCTAGAGCCCCGAGCATTTATAAGAAAGAAAAATCAATGAAAGGAAGAAGGCATATGAAGAAGGGTGGAAAAACAAAGGTCAGGATAGCTCATGTACTACGATTGCTCCCTTTGAATTCTATATACCCATGTGTGGACTTCCCTTATTGTAGTTTCCCTTTTACCATGGCATGTGGCTTGGAGCCTTCCCTTGCTACCCCACTCATTTCCATCATTATATCACATGACACCTGCCATTCGACGGATGTACCATGGACCTATCACTCCCTTAGAGGTTGAAACCACCTAATAGGATCCTTTATTAACCTCCTTCTTGAGCCTGGGGATACCTATACATTCTAAAGCCCATTTGGAAGGGCATGCCACTAAGAAGTGTCCACTTGGGCCCCTGATTTGTAAGCTCATTTACTCAATTTCACTAATGAAATTGTTGTACTCGAAGGTGAGGAGACGCATTGGATCTTATACAGGATTGCAAGTGGGTCTTCATCTTTGGGTTTGGCCTCCCTATACAGGATCTAAGCCCTCTAGAGGGTCATGATGGCACTTATAGGGTGAGCGTTGAGAGCCATGGGCCTCCCCCATAGTAGAGCATTGATTGCCGCGCCATGGGATCCTTCATCACCACATTTGACTTGCTCATGTCATACTCATGTAAAGATGATGATGCACTTGGACCACATTGCCTAGCCGACCACTTGCTTGTACTAGACACTTGGCATATGATCCAGTGGCCCAGATGGCGTTTTGTCTCACCTAGGGAGACATGGGAGGGCTTGTATCGTCATTTTTTCCCTTATGGATGGAATATTGACATGTTGATCCAATTGGAGACCCATGAGACCATTCATTGTGCCCCACAGTCACTTGGGAGCACCATAGATGTTTTGCTTGGAACGAAGGGGGAACCCCCTTGGTCATCATCATGAGAGCCCTCCTCTTCAATTTGGAACATGGAGGACTTATCTAGGCCTTCTTATGGCCATATTGCACCATTTTTCTATCATTTCGGCCTCATTAGGAAGGCTTGATCTATTTGGTGGGCTTGTCACCAATTAGATTGTTATTTTTCATAGAGTCATTTTAGGGGCTCATTAGGCTAATTTGAAAATTTGAATTGTTAGAGGCTCATATAAATACAAGTGAGGCCTCATTTGTAAATCATCGTCGCTTGGATTTCTATTTCTCTTGTGAAAAAGAACTCAGGCCTACAATTGAAGGACGAATTGGATGTTTTGGATGCATTTAGATGTTTGGAAACTTCGCTATCAAATTTTGGAGCTTCTCTTTGATGTTTTGATGGATGGATATATTCGCTTTCTCTTGTAAGTGTTATTTCCATGTTATTTTCTTTACAATGCTACATGATTAATGTATGGAATGTTTGTCAAGTCTTATTGTGCCCTAATTGAAATGTGAATTCTTGAAAACACTGGGATTTGAAGTATTGCATGCATTACATGTCAAAGATTAAGTGAATGAATGTTCCTAGAGGTCTAATTGCACATTGCATTGCCTTGAAACTCCATCAAACATTAAATGAAGTATAAATACCTCTAGTAGTTATGTTGTTGCATCATTAGGGCGAAATTTTGAGATCAAAATAACTCTTGACTCCATTCTCCCAATTGTAAGGCACTGGGTCTCGGAATCCTTGGTGATCACCCTTAAACACTTTTTACCTTTCTTCACCTTTTTTTGCCCTAACCCTAGATGTCCCCTAGGGCCCAGTGCGAAATGCATTAGGTTGGCCCATTTGAAGAGTGAGTTGGTCCACTACTGCATTGGGGTCTCCCCTTGGCCCCCTCAAAATTTGAACAAATTCCTCTGGCTAGATTTGGAGATATCCCAAGCCCTAGTTCCAACATCATATTTAACTCTAGGTTTCTTGGGTTAGTGGCTTTCTATAGGTTAACTATACTTGAAAACTCATTTGAAGTTAACCATTCATTGGCCTATCTTACCTTTACTTGTCTTAGAGCATCTTATCCCTCATTGATCCATCAACCCTAAGCCTAGTTTGGGTGACCCTAGGGTCTCTCTTGTGGTCCCAATCATTGAATGATATCTATATCACAAAACCTTGAGAGAGATCCTTTTTCTTCTCTAGGAAACCTTGATCTAGGCATAACTCTTCTATTGAATACTCTTTCACCTAGGTCTAGGCCTCCTACCCACGAGCCTTTCTTGGAGAACCCTTCTCTTGCTTTTGAAGCAAGCAAGCCATCATTTGAGCCTCTCCTTTGAATGGGCTTTATAAATCACATTGTACATTGTTATTGACCTCATCATTCTAGTGATTACCTTCATACCGGGACTACTCCCATCGGTCAAAGTCTGTAAAGCGTAGGGAACATTGGCTGAGGTGACAGTGGGTCCTTGTCCTGTTGTTTCCATTTGGTCTAGTAGTTGTCCCTTAGTAACCCCTTCTAGGACTCCCGCTAGATTGTGTGGTAACAAGTCTTTCATAGCAAAACCTTAAAACTTCAAGAAAATTCCTTGGACTCCTTTAACGCACCTTTAAACCCCAAGAATTCTCCTTAGCTCCTCTTGCACACTTCAAAGATCTCTTGCACACTTGTATTTGATCTTCTTGCCTAAATACACTTAAAATAAGCCTATTTATAGTGTTTATGTGTTCACTTAACGGGCCAACTTGTAAAAGCTAACTGAACCAACCTATACTTTCTAGCTTGTCTGACCTGACAAAATATTTCATATATCCTCATTCCTATGGAGTTAGAGGTAATGCCATTTACCATTGGAAAGGTCTTAGAATAAGCTTTTCAACTGTATATCCTATGCTCTCATTTATGTTAGGTAATTAGAGTAAAAGGGCATTGAAAGATAGGCTATCCAAATTAGGCATCAAAAGTCCAAAAACAATATTTCCAACAATCTCCTGTGAAAATTTCTAAATAGAAATCATATTGCAGTGATTAATATTATTTCTTCTACTTATTATCTCAGAAATAAGTTATTCACAGTGTTCTTACGGCAAATATCGAAATATATTCTACTGCAGCCTTCACAATTAAAACATTGCAGAAAGTAAATGTAAGGAAAAATACTGGCACAAATACAATCACAATGACACAGTTATTTTTGGACAATCATCCCCGAAAAAACCCAATGTGGGAAAACCGGTGTAGCAGATGAGGGTTTTATTATTCTTCAGCAAATTCTCATGTACAAATTACAACCAGCAAAATAGGAATGAGAAATTTTACAGACGCTTCCTGACAAATTTCTGACCCAGGTGAAGCACTTCTTCTTCCCCGGAATCCTTCTGTGTCTCTCTGCGTCAAACTTCTCACACTGGCCCAACATCAAGCTGCCCACGCAGGCTCTGCGTCAATCTGCCTCTGCGCTGCCTCTTTTTGCATCACCCTGCTCCTGCTCTGTGTCTTGCACTCCCTGAATATGTTGATGCCCTCTCTTCCTTTCTCACCTGCAACTCTCCCTCTGATTCGATTTTCTCTTGCTGAACTTCGACCAGTGAGAAAATCGATCTTACTTGGGTAACTGAGTATCTGCCTCTGATGTGTTCTCCAAGTGCCCATCAAGCCTCCTCTTATAATCCTCTCGTTGATCAATCAACGGCCCAGATTAGATTCTAATCAATGGTTAGGATCATTTGACTTGATCTCTACCTTCTTCTAGAAGTTTCACCCACAGTTTAGATTAATACCCGTTAATTATTTTAATTTCATAAGTTTAGACTTAGGGTCCCATTAAAAATAATTAATTATTTTAATAAAACTGTCTCCCAGTGGAATTTCCCAAAACAATTTCTGAGTATTGGAGAATGCAATCTTTATGCTACCCCAAATCAACATCTCCATCTTGCAATCTTTATCTTGAACATCTATAGTCTCTTCTTGTCTTTGAAATTAATGACAACAATATTGTATAGTTATTATTTTATGTAACTGTGCAATAAGTCATATATTTGATGTAGTTGTCAATTTTATATATATATATATATATATCCAAATCCTAGCTTTCCAAAAATCTAGAAGTTTTGGATCTGGATTCTGGCAATTTAGCAAGACAGGCAATGATTTCGATTACATGTAGTTTTTTATTCTAGTAACTTAGCACTCAATGTCCATGTATTTTTTTCAAATATATGTCATGATTCGTAATTGTTGCCAATTTTATGTATTCATCCTTAGTGTTTGCATATTGTGTGTATGTGTGCATAATGTATCATTTGATGGCATCTTATACATCTTATATAGATGTAACTTTACTACCTATAACTAAGTAAAAAGCTTACCTTCTTGTCTCATCTAAACATGGGAAGACATAATTATTCCAAGATAAGTGTCTTGGCCTAGGCCACTACGGTCTACTAGGGATCAAGATAGGTAGTGTAATCATATCACCTCCATAATTAACATTTTCCACAATTCCCTTACATTTTCATCTCATCCAAAAAACTTTGCATTCCCCAACTTATGAATAGGTTGTCAAATGTCACCATAAAATGTTTGAATGGAGGAAAAAATCATGCAAACCAATGTCAAATCAAACAAAATAAAAGAGGAAGAGGTGAAGAGTAAAGAAAATGAAAGAAAAGATGTGTACTACTTCAATAAAAGGCCCACCCCTTAAAAATTAAGGTGTTAATTGACCATCTAAAGAAAACAAACTAGAAGTTTAAATAAAAATAAGAGAAACGAAAAGAAAACAGTGGTGAAATAGCAAGAAAACTAAATAAAAATATTCTCTTTCAAAGGTTATAAAACAAATAAATGAAGATTCCTACTCAAAAATGAGTAGTTGGACCTAAGACAAGCCTAGCACATATCTTCATGACTTTGAGGGTTATAAGTTTTCCCTAGTCCCTGTTGACTGCTAGAGTGGCACCTAATGATTATATGAAGACTCCACGCTCAAGGATGATCCAGAGGACAGTTGTACCATCATATATCATCAATCAACAAAGTTTTTTAACTCTACTTCTATCTTCTCATCATCTTTCCTGTACCCAGATTCCACACCCTGCGAGGAATTGTAATAAGTGATACTAATAATGATGAGTTTTTGAGTCTGTAATAGGCCTAGAATGTTGAGACTCGATTAGAAAACGAGTACACCTTGGAATGTTTTTTTATCCGGTTAATTATCCCTTATTTTTCAGAGGCGGATAATTTTCTGGGTTTTTTCACTCATTTTTTACTTCAAAGCCGGGGTGACGGTTAGAAAGTTGAGCCCCTAACACATCTTAGTGTCTAGAGTCGATGTATATTACCATACTAGATCACACAAAAAAATTTGTGGAATTTGGCTAGGTCTAAGTAGGATTTTTTAATAACTAAAAATTTCCCGCAAAACGAAACTTTTTAACTATTTTCTATGTAATGGTGTAAATAAGTGGCCTTAAGAAATGTCTGGGGGGTGTGACTACTCAAAATTCATTCTCAAAGATCCAGCATTATCCTAAGATTCATTTTGAAGCTCAAAAAACAATTTATAGTCCCTCAAAAGCTAATTTTCCTAATGACAATGGCAAAAATGAAAAAAAAAATTCAAAAAATTGAAAAATTGGGAAAATTTAGAATTTTTTCCACAGTCAAAATAAATCAAATTTTGACATGGAAATTGAAAAGAATATCAAAGGTGATGTAGCAACAATGTGGGGCCCACCACATGGAGGAAAGTCAAAGTCAAAGTTCCGAGTGGCCAGTCAAATGGTCCAACATTGAATTAAAGAGGCAACGTTGAAATATTAAGTATTGCTAATAATTTACATGTGATTTAATTCAAATTAATGGATTTTATTTAAGCCAAATTCTTATGTTAAAAGTGTGAGTGGGGAGTGGACCCCAACCCACCCCACCCTCCAACTCTACGTATGTTTTATCAAAGGCAAATAATGCACATGCCATAAAATTCAAAGTCAAAGCGTTGTCTCATGTACGATGTCAGCAAAGAAACTCAACGCAACGAGCAACTAAAGTTAATAACGTAGCACATGTTTTGATATCAGTTTTAGTGGGGACAACTCTGCCACATGGGACAGTTCTTGTCCCCCTCCATTCCATGCACACCAAAGATATAAGCTGCCAGCAAATTAAATCATACGTAGCAGTTAGAGGCAACCATATGTTGATGATAACACACAAATCTGATTGGCATTGATTTGGTACACGTGGGGCACATGATCGTTGTATTTGATTTATGGCTAATTTAGTGGGATATTGCTCCCATTCATTTCCACAGATTTCACACTTGGCAATAATAAGATGCACACACAGGCCAGCAAAGGGATACGCTGCCCATTTTTTATGCCACCTACAACAGATTTGAAGATATTCGATGGACAGTCAAAGAGTCAACGTTGCCACCTATAGTTAGCGGTATTGCCACTTGTGATTTGATTTTCTACATTGGGATTGTCAATCCATCTCCACTTGTCATTGGAATTTTCCTTGGGATCATCTCCTATTTTCTTATTTATATGAGTCTTGAGCTCTCATTTGTATATTTGGAACAAGCTATTGGGCTTGTGGAGACTTTGCTGAATTTTGTATTCACCTTTCATATATAAAAGAGACTTTGGGGTAATATTGTGTTGGTGTTCTCTTTCCATTACTTGAGGTTGTATTTCAATTCTTGTGCTTTACATTCTACATCTATGTTGGATTACGCTAGTTATCATTTTGCTACTTGTTTGGATTAACATATGCAATCTATCTTGTATGGTTTTTGGGTTAGAGAAATACTCTAGGAAGAGGAGCACTAGAAGATTTTTGGTGAAATCTCTAGCCTTCTCCTCCATTGTATAATCTAATCCCTTTATGATTGCTGACATTTTTTTTCCAAGTGTGTAGAGATCTTTAGATTTGGTTGAAGGATTTACTTGGGTGTGGTGTAACTCTCCAATAGACGAAATAACTCCCAAGATCAAGAAATAAAAAGACCCAATCGGTTTGCCTCAAGGATCTCATCAAACGATGTTGAAAGAGGGAGTTTCCTTTCCTCTAGCCTATTAAGATCACAAAAAATTAAATTAAATATTTTTCTTGATCAATATCTTGTGCTTTTAAGGATTTTATTTGCTACCTAGAGCATGGTTTTAACTAGAAAAGTATGGAGTTCACTTGCATGTCTTGATCTATTTCTTTTACACTAATTGTAGATTATCATTTTGACTCTTTCATGTCATCTTTGTCTTCTTTTCAAGATTATTTTGGCTTTCCGTTTGAAAGCATTTCACTTCATTTTAAGCAAATACAATTTCATTTCTTAAAGAGCAACACTTTGAAGCAACTGGTTGTTTATGTATTTCAGACTTATCTTGTGTATTGATGGTTATTGCTCATATTAGTTTTTTGCTTATAAATCTTAACGAAATAATTTGTTTAACTCTAACAATTCTCTTAGAAACTCACATCTATTTTTAACTTAACTTTTCATTAGGGACCCCCCCCCTTAGCTAACCTAGGAGATAGCTTAAACAGAGAGAGAAGGGATTCAGTGTGACAGCCCCTTCTCTGAGTTCCATGCCACCAACCACACCTTGTGGGGTTGAAGGCTTTTCTCACTGACTTGTAGGTAGGTGTAGGTGGCAGGGTCAACATCTGTTGACTCCGTAGCCGGGGACAAGCTTTCTTGTCCCTGGGAAATTGACTAAACTTTTGGTTTTAGCATTTTTGAACTTTAGATTTAGATTCTTGCTCAAGTGGCGACTCCACTCAATCCAAATTTTGCAAGAGTCTCTACTAGGAGAAATTCAAGTGGTCTAGTTAGCCCCTCTCCTGATCTTGAAAGGGTTTTTAGAGAGAGGTTGAATAGACTATCTCATAGTAGAGCTCTTGCTAGTCTTGGGCAAGAGGCTATTTCTAATATTCATTTGCTTTTTCAAGAACAAGTAGAGCCTAGCATCATGAATGATCTTTTTGCTTCTTGTGACTTCACTAACATAAATGGCTATCCTCACAACATCTATGACAAGGCTATTGAAAAGTTGCCTTCCTTTCAAGGTCACAATGCCATTAGTGCTACTTCACATGTGAAAAACTTTAATGTTTGTATCTTTAGATGGTGTAACACTGCTAACTATGAGGATGTGAAGATGAGACTTTTTGTTTTATCTTTAGAAGAGGATGCTCTTGATTGGCTCACTGAGCAACCTGCTAACTCATATAACTCTTTACAAGCCATTCTAACTGCATTTTTAGATAAGTTTGGAGAGAAGAAAGAAAATAAGCACTTGACCAATGCCATTTAGCAACATGAAGAAAAATGAGAATGAAACCATGGAGGATTTTAACAAGAAATTCAATGAATTAGTAAAAAGCATGTCTGCTACTGTTAAACCTCTTGATGAATTTCGTTTATGCTCATATCTAGATGCTTTTGGGGTTGACACTGCCTATGTGTTGAGGAGGAAGGAGCCTACGAATCTAAGTGTAGCTCAATCTGAAGCCTTGAAGATAGAAAGGGCTAGAAAGCAATCAGGAAAATATGAAATTCCTGGTTTCAATAGAGGGCCATCAAAATCAAATGATTCCAAAGGCAAGGCCAACGAAGAGACCACACATGATCCTATTAAAGAATTAACTCAACTCATCAAGAGCATGGACGAAAATCACATTAAAGAAATGCAAGCCATGCAAAATAGGTTGGTGACCATGGAGAGATCACAAGTGAAAAGATTACAGTCTAGGCCAAATGATAGATGGCAAAAGAATAAAGGCCCTCAACAGGAGCATAGGCATCCAAATCCATTGGAATCCACCAACATGGTAGATCAGATTCCCCCTTTTTGTAGGCCATGTAATCAGTGCCATGAAGAAGCCACATGCCCATATGTGAAGAGAATCATGGAAAGTGGCCGGTTAGGAGATGAACATGTAGGGACAACTGGTCAAATCAATATGTTCTCCATCGAGGATCAGGGATACAACATTGAGAGAAATCAAGAGATTGACCATAGGCCTAATAATCTTGGGGTTTACAATATGATTACAAATTTTGACGAAGTCACTAAGATTTTTGGGGGAAAACCTACATCTAGACAGATTCTTGTTATGGCAAACCGAGAAGGGATGACTTATCAGAGAAGGGATATCCAAGACTAGAATAATCACAGAAATTTTTCTCCTCCTATTTCAGAATTGAATTTTGACTTAGGCAATTAGTTTAATATTGCAAAGGTTTCTATTCCAGTGACATAACTTTTAAAGATACCATCTCAAAGGGCCAAGTTACTAAGTGCCATTGAAGTTACTCAAAAGGAAGAAAAGCCTAGTGATGAACCAGAAGATGAGGAAATTGTATTGAAAAGTATGAACTATTATGTGGGGAATGAAGATCATCTACTATTTTATGTTTATTTGATGGTAAATGATCGCCTTTTACACAATTGCATGCTTGATTCAGAGGCTTCATCAAATGTCATTACCAAGAAAGTCATGGAGCAACTGAATTTAAAGGTATCTAGGCCTTATCACAACATATGCTCAATGGATTCTAAAATAATTTAAGTGTATTGGATAATTAATGATTTACAGGTTTTCCTAGTTGCATACACAGATAGAATAATGACTATAGATATTGTTGTAATAGATGTTCCTGATTCATGGGGAATGCTCCTATCAAGAAAATGGGCATCAGATCTAGGTGGCAGCCTTCAAATGGACTTATCATATGCCACCATCCCCATGCCTAATAATACCTTTGTCAAACTTGATCAAGGTTAGAAAAAAGATATCATGTTGAAGATCCAAGGAAACCCAACAATGTGATTATCTATAAATCATGCCAGACAGGAAGTGATGCAGTGTTGACAAATTTTCTTCCCCCCTTAACAGAACAGATTCAAAACGAAGAGGTTAGGCATATCTCAAAAAGTTTGGGTACTTCAAATCTTCCATCAAAGCATTTTCAAGACAAAGCAGTAGGATTGGAAATAAATGCATCATCATCATCACAACTAACCAAGAAGAAAAAGAAAAAAGATATAAAAAATGAACCACCAGTTTTGAGCAGGATCAAGCCTCAATGCCTCAATAGTTGGAAAAGGAAAAGGAAGAGGTTTGGTATATTTGATGGCCACAAACATGTTAATATTGGGGCAAGTGATAGTCCTAAGATAGTCAGAATTGGGCAAGGCACATCAAAGAAAGAGCCTATGGACTTGCCTGTGAGTAGGCAGGTTCTCAAGATGGATTTCATTGAGGACATCTGATGCTATGGGGCATCTTTTTGTATCATATTTCTAACCTTATCCCTTGTCATTTTTGTTTAATTAGTTTTATTTCATGAATAAATTATCATTTAGGCTCTTAGAATAAATTTCAATTTCTTCATCTCTGTACTTGATTTCATTTAATGATATTTTGAATGAATACTGCTAATATATGTCTTTTGTCGGTGGATACAGATTCCAGGTTCTTGCACACTATCACTTCATATCTAGCATGCATCCCCATATGGAGCCAAATGTTGGCCGCTGGAGTGGCACCTAATGATTATATGAAGACTCCACGCCCAAGGATGATCCAGAGGACAGTTGTACTATCATATATCATCAGTGAACAGAGTTTTTTAACTCTACTTCTATCTTCTCATCATCTTTCCTGTACCCAGATTCCACACCCTGCGGGGAATTGTAATAAGTGATACTAGTAATGATGAGTTTTTGAGTCTGTAATAGGCCTAAGATGTTGGGACTCGATTAAAAAACGAGTACACCTTGGAATGTTTTTTTATCCGGTTAATTATCCCTTCTTTTTCAGAGACATAATTTTCTGGGTTTTTTCACTCATTTTTTACCTCAAAGCCGGGGTGACGGTTAGAAGGTTGAGCCCCTAACACATCTTAGTGTCTAGAGTCGATGTATATTACCATACTAGATCACACAAAAAGAATTGTGGAATTTGGCTAGGTCTAAGTAGGATTTTTTAATAATTAAAAATTTCCCGCAAAACGAGACTTTTTAATTATTTTCTATGTAATGGTGTAAATAAGTGGCCTTAGGAAATGACTGGGGCACGTGACTACTCGAAATTCATCCTCAGAAACCCGGCATTATCCTAAAACCCATTTTGGGGGTCAAAAAACAACTTATAGTCCCTCAAAAGCTGATTTTCCTAATGACAATGGCAAAATGAGAAAAAAATTCAAAAAATTGAATAATTGGAAAAATTCAGAATTTTTTCCATAGTCAAAATAAATCAAATTTTGACATGGAAAATGAAAGGAATATCAAAGGTGACGTAGCAGCAATGTGGGGCCCACCACATGGAGGAAATTCAATGTCAAAGTTCCAAGTGGCAAGTCAAATGGTCCAATGTTGAACTAAAGAGGCAATGTTGAAATATTACGTATGGCTAATAATTTACATGTGATTTAATTCAAATTAATAGATTTGATTTAAGCCAAAGTCTTATGTTAAAAGTGTGAGTGGGGAGTGGACCCCACCTCACCCTCCAACTCTACGTATGGTTTATCAAAGGCAAATATGCACATGCCATAAAATTCAAAGTCAAAGCACTGTCTCATGTACGTTGCCAGCAAAGAAACTCCACTCAGCCAGCAACTAAAGTTAATAACACAGCACATGTTTCGATATCAGTTTTAGTGGGGACAACTCTGCCACATGGGACAGTTCTTGTCCCCCTCCATTCCATGCACACCAAAGACATACTCTGCCAGCAAATTAAATCATACGCAGCAGTTAGAGGCAGCCATATGTTGATGATAACACACAGATCTGATTGGCATTGATTTGGTACACGTGGGGCACATGATCGTGGTATTTGATTTATGGCTAATTTAGTGGGATATCACTGCCATTCATTTCCACAGATTTTACACTTGGCAATAATAAGATGCACACACAGGCCAGCAAAGGGATACGCTGCCCATTTTTTATTGATTTATGGCTAATTTAGTGGGATATCACTGCCATTCATTTCCACAGATTTTACACTTGGCAATAATAAGATGCACACACAGGCCAGCAAAGGGATACGCTGCCCATTTTTTATGCCACCTACATCAGATTTGAAGATATTCTATGGACAGTCAAGGAGTCAAGGTTGCCACCTACAGCCAGTCATCTTGCCACTTGTGATTTGATTTTCTACATTGGGATTGTCAATCCATCTCCACTTGTCATTGGAATTTTCCTTGGGATCATCTCCCATTTTCTTATTTATATGAGTCTTGAGCTCTCATTTGTATTTTTAAAACGAGTTGTTGGGCTTGCGGAGACTGCTGAATTTTGTATTCATCTTTCATATATAAAAGGGACTTTGGGGTACTATTGTGTTGGTGTTCTTCCATTTCTTGAGGTGATGTTATTTCAATTCTTGTGCTTTACATTCTACATGTATGTTGGATTATGCTAGTTATCATTTTGCTACTTGCTTGGATTAACATATGCAAGCTATCTTGTATGGTTTTTGGGTTAGAGAAATACTCTAAAAAGAGGAGCACTACAAGATTTTTGGTGAAATCTCTAGCCTTCTCCTCCATTGTATAATCTAATCCCTTTATGATTGCTGACATCTTTGTTCCAAGTGTGTAGAGATCTTTAGATTTGGTGTAACTCTCCAATGACGAAATAACTCCCAAGATCAAGAATAGGAGGACCCAATCGGTTTGCCTCAAGGATCTCATCAAACGATTTTGAAAGAGGGAGTTTCCTTTCTTCTAGCCTACTAAAATCACATAATTTTTATTTTATATTTTTCTTGATCAATATCTTGTGCTTTCAAGGATTTTATTTGCTACCTAGAACATGGTTTTAACTAGACAAATATGGAGTTCACTTGCATGTCTTGATCTAGTTCTTGTACACTAATTGTAGATTATCATTTTGACTCTTTCATGTCATCTTTGTCTTCTTTTCGAGATTATTTTGGCTTTCAGTTTGAAAGCATTTCACTTCATTTTAAACAAATACAATTTCATTTCTTAAAGAGCAATATTGTGAAGGCACTGGTTGTTTATGTATTTCAGACTTATCTTCTGTATTGATGGTTATTGCTCATATCAGTTTTTTGCTTATAAATCCTAAAGAATAATCTGTTTAACTCTAACAATTCCCCTAGAAACTCAAATCTCTTTTTAACTTAACTTTTCATTAGGGACCACCCCCCTTAGCTAACCTAGGAGATAGTTTAAACGAAGAGAGAAGGGATTCAGAGTGACAGCCCCTTCTCTAAGTTCCCTGCCACCAACCACACCTTGTGGGGTTGAAGGCTTTTCTCATTGACTTGTAGGTAGGTGTAGGCGGCAAGGTCAACAGTCCCCTTTTACAAGTTACATCTCCCTTACCTATTCCTAACCAAAAAAACTTAGAGAGATACTTTATGTCCTACTCTAAAGGCACGTGTAAAGAGAATGAGCTTGTACCTATTGATTTGGGATAGCATCAAATGTGCTCTAACCTCAAATTTTGCAAGGATGCTTAAGCACATGTATTCCAAAGAACCCAAAAAATATTTTGGGAAATTCCACCCATAAGTGATTTTATTAAAATAATTAATATTTTTAATGGGGTTCCTATGTCTAAACTTAGGGAAATTAAAATATCAACGGGTATTAATCTAATCATTGGTGAAACTTCTAGAAAAAAACACGGATCAAGCCAAAACGATTTGAGTCTTTGATTAAAATTTAATCTAGGCCGTTGGTTGTCCAACAGGAAGATATAAGAAGGGGCTTGAGGGTCATTTGGAAAACACAATTAGAGATCAAGAAAATCGGATTTTTGAAGTGAGAAGTTCTCAGGAGTAAAAATCGATTGAGGAGATTTCTTGCAATAGAGGGGCAGTGAGAATCTGGAAGAAGGAATTTTCAGAGAGTGCGAGGCAGAGAGATAACAGAAAGACGTCCAAAGGAAGGTTGACGCTGGCCCACATAGTGCTAATGCAGAGGCAGTGCAGTCCTTGAGGGGAAGTCGAGTTTCTTGCTGAGGGAAGTCAAGTTTCAGTTACCAGAAGCTGGGGTGTGACTCCGAGAGTCAGAAGTTCGATTTTCTTAGCCAGCAGAGGATCTGGAAGGGGGACAACATAATACCCAGGAGGGGTGACGCAGAAACTTTCGAGAGTGATGTAGTTCTGCGCAAAAACCACGCAGAAGGTGACGCATAGCCTCCAGTTCAGCAAGATCAGTCACTGATTCTCCTAGTGACAGGGTGTGATCATTTCACCAATATTTTGTTCAGTATTCTCTCTATATCAGATGGCTAGTTGAGCATCCTAGAATTTTACTCATATTTTCTCCTGCATAATAATAAAACCCTCAAAGTTGTTGCACTGGTTTTCCCGCATTGGGTTTTTCCGGGAACATTTGTCCAAAAATAACGATGTCCTATGTGTTTGTGTTTCCTTGCTCAATTTCTATGTTTCAGAATCATATTTAATTTGGTGTAGGTTGCTTCAGTAATTTACTTCAATATTTCATGAAGAAATCTGAAATAAGTTTGTAATGTAACTTACGATCTTGGTGAAGTAGATTCAGCTGGTTGCAGTAGGATTCCAGAGATTGTTGGACCTAGGAATTTTCACATGGTATCAGAGTTGTTGATGTGAAA
Source organism: Pinus tabuliformis (assembly GCA_031772625.1). Classification (NCBI taxonomy): domain Eukaryota; kingdom Viridiplantae; phylum Streptophyta; class Pinopsida; order Pinales; family Pinaceae; genus Pinus; species Pinus tabuliformis. The sequence goes on from CM062815.1 coordinate 920,297,979, forward strand.
TGAGGAAGAGAAGATCTAGCACTGAAGCAAGGGCCAACTAGTTGCAGCAAGCAGCAGTTCAAATCTCTTGAGGGATTGCGCAATTCGAGCCAGGAGGGCTATAATTTCATGGGTGTATCTTTCTGAGTGAGCCGACAGAGAGGTAAGACTGCTGGATTGAGAACTTGTCGAGGCAAAGCGAACCACACAGAGATTCAGCGCAAAGCTAGAGGGACGCAGTTTTCTGCAAGCTGAGTGTTGGGCAGAAAAGTTGTCGAAAGGAAGAAGCAGATCACATAGTGAGAGAACACTTCCTCAGTGATTTCTTGCCGAGGAAATCAGTATTTCTCATTTGTTGAGCAGCAGAGGAGCAACAGACTTACCAACTCCATTAGGGAATGTGTAAGCCAACCTAGAAGCTACGCAATAGGAGAAAAAGGGAGTTGTTCGACAGTTTTCAAAGGATATGGCAACCAGTGGCTTGAGGGATCAAGATAGGTTGGACAGGGCTTCCAACTACGTCATCTGGAAGGCTAGAATGTCTTTCCTTCTAGATGAGCATGCCCTCAAGACGTATGTTGATAGTGTGGTAGTTGTCCCTGCAGATGCAGATCCGCTGAAGAAGTACAGAGCTGAGATGGCGAAGGCGAAGAGGATGATCCTGGATGGAGTCAAGGATCACATGGTGTGCCACATTGCTAGCAAAGGGATTGCTAAGGAGATGTGGGATGCCTTGGCCACATTGTATCAGGGATCTTCCAAGCAGCAAAAGATGTACTTAGAGTAGAAGCTGAGATCTGCTCAGATGCAAAAGGGAGAACATGTGGATCCATTCCTCACAAAACTGAAGGAGACCCGTGATGAGTTGTCGGTTGCGAGGCACACACCTTAGGATTCGGAGTTAGTGAGACTGGCTCTAAATTTTGTCTCGGATGAATGGAAAGTCTTTGTCCTGAGTATCATGGGCAGAGCAGCATTGCCAAATTGGGAAGGGATGTGGGCAGCTCTGAAACAAGAAGAGATAAGGAGAGTCCTACTCAAGGTCAAACTTAACAGAAGCAACAGCAACAGTGGGTCGAACCCAAAGTAGAGGAGGCGGATAACGCAGCCCTTGCATCGAAGGGACATCAGGGGCAACAGAGACGAAAGAAGGACGTCTCCAAGGTGAAGTGCTTCAGATGTGGCAAGATGGGCCACTATGCATCGTAGTGTCCTTTGAAGAGAAAGGGCAAAGATGAGAAGCATGATCCGAAAGTTGCAACCGCGAAGATCGACGAGGAGGAGTTCTCCATGACAGCCAAGATACCTCCAGGAGGGAGGTGGGTTGATATAGAACTGTAGTTTGATAGAGCTACAGATGGGCAAGATCCTTGAGGATCCCACCTCTTGGATCATCTCGTTGCTACGGGAGCCCATGATCAATAGTAGCAGGATGGAGGAGTTTTCAATTGGTGCCATGGAGTGTTGATTCAACAGATGCAGTAGTTAGTAGCGCCAAAATGTGAGCAGTGCAGAGCAGAGAGGCAGCAGTGCATGGAGGCACAATGTAGAGCTTCAGCAGCGCAGTGGCTTCAAAAGATAGCATGGGACTAGCAGCAGTCAGGATTTTAGCACCAAGGTGTATCCACTAGATACTTGTCCAATTTTTGGGTGTTTTCAGTTGCTTCTCTCAGCAACTGAGTTGTAGTACGGATGCAGTGTTAGCAGTGGCAGTGCTAGCAGCATAGCAAATGCAGCATTTGAGAGGGAGCTGCAGTACAGATGTAGCTTTGGCAATGGCAGTGTCAAAGGCAGCAGTACAGTAGCAGTAGCAGCGCAGCAATTGGAGGGCAGCTGTTAGACATCAGCAGCGCAAAGGACGATGCTTCAGAGTCGGAGCAGTATACAGCATCAATATATTGCTAGAGCACGTTCCTCGCTAAGAGGGAGTGTTGATTTGGGGTAGCATCAGATGTGCTCTAAGCCTCAAATTTTGCAGGGAGGATTGGTCACATGTATTCCAAAGAACCCAGAAAACGTCTTGGGAAATTCCACACAGAAATGATTTTATTAAAATAATTAATATTTTTAATGAGGTTTTAAGTCTAAACTTAAGGAAATTAAAATATTAATGGGTATTAATCTAATCATGGGTGAAACTTCCATAGAAAGACACAGATCAAGCCAAAACGATCTGAGCCTTTGATTAAGTTTTAATCTAGGTCGTTGGTTGTCCAATAGGAAGTTATAAGAAGCGGCTTGAGGGTCATTTAAAAAACACATTTAGAGATCAAGAAAATTGATTTTCTGAAGTGAGAAGTTCTCAGGAGGAAAAATCGATTGAGGAGATTTCTTGCAGTAGAGGGGCAATGAGAATCTGGAAGAAGGAATTTTCGGAGAGTACGAGGCAGAGAGATAACAGAAAGTCATCTTGAGCAAGGCTGACACTAGTCCACACAGTGCTGATGCAAAGGCAGCGCAGTCCTCGAGGGGAAATCGAGTTTCCTACTGAGGGAAATCGAGTTTCAATTGTCGAAAGCCGGGGTGTGAGTTCGGGAGGCAGAAGTTTGATTTTCTCAACCAGCAGAGGATCCAAAAGAGGGACAACGTAATACCCAAGAGGAGTGACACTGAGACTACCGAGAGTGACATAGTTATGTGCAGAAGCCACACAGAGCCTCCAATTCAGCAAGATTAGTCACTGATTCTCCCAATGACAGGTTGTGATCATTTCACCAGTGTTTGTTCAGTATTCTCTCTATATCAGATGGCTAGTTGAGCGTCTTAGAATTGTACTCAGAGTTTCTCCTACATAATAATAAAACCCTCAAATTTGTTGCACCGACTTTCCTGCATTGGGTTTTTCCGGGGACATTTGTCCAAAAATAACAGTGTCCTATGTGTTTGTATTTCCTTGCTCAGTTTCTATCTTTCAGAATCATATTTAATTTGGTGTAGGTTGCTTCAATAATTTACTTCAATATTTCATGAAGAAATTTGAAATAAGTTTGTAATGTAACTTACGATCTAGGTGAAGTAGATTCAATTGGTTGCAGTAGGATTCCAGAGATTGTTAGATCTAAGAATTTTCATAGTACCACCATGGTTTGCTTATGTAAGTCCAAATGATTAGCTTATGTTATTTTTGCTAAACTAGATTATCTATGTCTTCGTGCCTTACATCTTGTTTGGAGTTTGATTCATCATGATAGGTTGGAGCGCTACACACTAAAAACCATGCACACTGCCTTGGGATCCATGGTAGTATGCATGCCACATCATCATAAGGAGTCTGCATCAACAAATTGCCTACTTGCCAACATATGGAGCATGCATGAGCTACTTGGAGAAATATTCTCATAGATGCAAATAGCTAGAGCGTTAGATTTCCTTAAAACCCAGTAACAAATTTGCAATTTTTAAAGTGTAAAACCAGAAATACAAAAGCCTATTGTTGTGGAAACTTAAATTACAAATACAATGAGTTTTCTAACTTAGTATCCACAACGTAAAATTAAATAAATCAGAAGACAAACACATTCAACACATCGTACACAAGACATAACCAAGAAACCCCCAACTCTAGGGAAAACCTGCAACTTTGTGTGTTTTTTACTTATCTTCAACAAAAGGGAAATCTTCATAAATTTATAGCAAGGGAAAACTCCCCTTTCTCTATTGGAAAACAGTGATCAACTCTGAAGATAAATCGATCTCCCTACTGTGAACTTGATCTATCGTATGGCAACACAGATCTGCCTATCTATGCACACATGCTAGTTGCATGGACACGCAGATCTCTCTTCCTGTGCATATGTGCGAGCAGAATAATTGTGTTGAGATTGTCAGAGTAGCTTAGCCCTCACTCAATCTCCTTATTGGTCGGTAGAACTTTGTGATCTATTGAAAACCTAGTCTATCCCTTCGCTGATCTGACACACTACTTGTGCTCAACTAACTAGCCACTTACTCACTCTATTGTGAAAATTTGATTACCCGAATCACCACTGCAACAACTGATTAAGTTCTTTCTATTTGTTAATTACTGAACAAATTATTTACTGTTTCCTACAGTAAACACTGAAACTAATACACTGCAGTCTTCACCAATTAAATTATAAGCGGAAACAAAAAATTGAGCAAGAAAGAAATACACAACACATTACACCATTGTTTTTGGACAAAAGTCCCAAAAAAAACCCAATGCGGGAAAATCGGTGCAGCAGCTGAGGGTTTTATTATTAAGCAGTAGTAATTCTGAGTACAATTCGGTGGATGCCCAATTGGCTCTCCGATACAGAGAGACACTGGGAAAAACAAATATTGAGATGATGTCACCCTGTCACGGGAAGAACTGGCTCTGATCTCACTGAAAATGAGCCTCTGTGTCCCTTCTGCATCAGCCTATGCGTAGAACTGCGTCAACCCCACGCAGTCTCTGCGTCACCTCTATTGGGACTGCGCTACCCCTCCTTCTGATCCTCTGCTAGTTGGAAACTTCAGCTCTCAGCCTTCCGATCTCACACCCCGGCTCCCAGCTTCTGAAACTCGATTCCCTCAGCATGAATTCGATCTCCCTCTTAGGCTTTGCGTTGCCACAGTGTAGCTCTACGTGGCCCAACGTCAGCCTCCCTGGATGTCGTTATGCCCTCTCTACCTTGTACTCTCCGGCCCAGGAAAAACTTCCCTCTGGAAACTATCCCTGCCCCTCACTACAAAAAATCACTTCGAATTCCTGTTTCGACAACTGTTGTGCTTCATAAATTCGATCTTCTCATCTCTACCCAATGTGTCTTCCAAATGCCCATCAAATCTCCTCTTATAATCCTTCTGTTGAGAACCAATGGCCCAGATTAGATCCTAATCAATGGCTTAGATCATTTTGGCTTGATCCTCGTCTTCTTCTAGAAGTTTCACCCACAGTTTGATTAATACCCTTTAATTATTTTAATTTCCTAAGTTTCAACTTGGGCCTCCATTAAAAATAATTTGTTATTTCAATAAAACTAATATGTGGAATACATGTGTCCAAGCCTCCCTGCAAATTTTGAGGCTTAGAGCACATCTGATGCTACCAGAAATCAACACTCCGTCTTAGCGAGGAATGTGCTCTAGTAATGCAACCTCTTGAAGCATCACCCTTCTTTGTAACATCTCCCTCTGCGCTAATTATGTCTGACATTGCTGCCCACCAACTACTGTGCAAATGTTGCATCTGTACTACTGTTGACGCTGACACTACTACTACCAACTCTGCATCTATACTACAACCCTCATAATTTCTACATTTGTGTTGCTACTGGTACTGCCACCGCCAACACTGCAATCTTCTCCAACTGCTGCACATGAGCAAGAATAAGCAATCTATTAATATTATGAATAACCAATGTATTTATTACAATGAGATTCACCTCTCTTATAAACCAGTTCAAGATGTCTAATTTGCCCAAAATCCTAAAAGCTAATAATAATTGAAACCCTAACAATTATAGCCGAAGTCACCAAGGTTTTGGAGAACCAAAAGATTGCACTAGCCTTGGGATGAGGCATGGTATGTTATTAAAATTGGCAACTAGGGCCAAACTCCATGTGGGTCAGCTTATTTATGGCAGCTAATATTTTTATTGGATCCCTCTTGTCGAGAGGTGTAAGATCAATCCAAAGATCATCCGATTCTGATAAGTATTTATGGAGATATGAATTTATTTCGATTATGTAATTATTATCAAGCCGACCAGTTCTTACATAGGCTCAAGAAGCCCAAACGTCATGTCTATTCAACCTGTACGTTTTAGTATAAATATAAGAGGATTTAATGTCATTTAGAAACACTCTCAAGGTGATCTCCTCTCCACATCTTGGGATTTTGGAGAAGGAGAATCACTGAGAAGCAGCCCTAGCAGCAAATGATGCCCTAATTCTACACAGGAAGATGATTCGTTGTTCATCTCCATACGCTGTTCAGGAAATGATACATGGTGAAACCCTAGCACAGCTAGGAAATAACGCAGTCATGGAAATACATATATATACTGTTAATAATAACGCAACTATGGCAATGGAGATATGCTATATGGATCGCAGTCATATAGAACAGTCATATATATTATGGGACGCAATGATGTATGGAACGCTCATGGTATATACGTTGGGCAGTCATACGCTGACTATGTATACGCAGGACATGAAGGCCGCAGTCAAATGGTGAAGGCAGCATTCAAGGTGAAAGCGTAGTTTAAGAGATAGCGTGGGCATCAACGCAGTCAGAGATACGCAGAACGCACCAACAAATAGCGTGGTTTAAAAGATACGTGGAACGCATCAACAGATAGTGTGGTTGAAAGAAATACGTGGAACGCATCAACGCTGGCCATACGCATAGCTGTACGCAGGCTATGATACAACGCTGCAATATATTTATATATGCAGGCAAACAACGTAGAGATATATATATATATATATATATATATATACGATGGCATCATATATATATACACAGCAATAGAGAAGATATTTACACACTCAGGCAACATATATACATACACGCAGTCAATATATATACACGTAGTCAATTTATATACACGCACAATATGCAGATATTCGTGGGCAATAGGAAATCAGAACCACAGGCATGTTACTTTGATACTCTGTCTACATAACTACAGTCAAGATCTGGTGAGAACAAATCCCGATGGATCTATAGATATCACTAAGTCACGATCTCTTATAAAGAGGTCTGAAATGAAAATGGATTACTGTAGATGACAGCATGATTGTGTAGTTGGAGACTGTATGGAGGATTTCGGAACTATAGCCTAGCTGCTTTGCTAGGCTGCAAGCCATAGCAAGTAGCTAAGGCTGATATCAACAAAAGCAAATTGTTGCAGCATGATGAAGCAATGAGGAGGCAAAGGCAGCAGCATGATGGGCAGCACTATGAGATCATGTGCATGGGCAGTACAATGATACATGGAGCAGAGGCAGCAGCATGATGATGATGCACATTAGTTTGAGCAGCATGATGATGGATAAGGTCATGGACATGGGCAGCATGATGATGGATAAGGTCATGGACATGGGCAGCATGATGATAATCATGATTAGTACAGCATGGTGTAGTATGCAGTGGTGCAACTAGAAGACCAGATGCAGCATGATGATAGGTGAAGGAGTCACCTTGGAGAATCAGTTGAAGCAGAATGTCTTCAACTGATCTCATTGTTATAGGAGATGATCTATACTCAAATCTAGATAAGTCAAAGTGTTGACTTCTGTTGTAAATCATAGAACATACCCAAATTAACATATGTACATGAACTTCATCTTTATACATACATATGAAGTTTTCATCTGTCCAAAATTCTCTATTGCAGATTTCATTTTCAGTCATCTATTATTTCTTCATGATTTTGCAATTTCCAGCACCTGTATGTCTTGCTTGTTAAGAATTAACATGAGTCAGACAAAACAAGTGAACTGGTGGAAAAGGCCTTAAGCCATTCTGTCTTCTGCGATGTACTCAAAGTTCTCGAACACCGGTAAGCTCTCAAACACTGGCAGCAAAAGTGGCAAGACAAAGACCGAGGCAAAGACTGGATCAGTCTGGCGTTGCTTGTTTTGGCTTTGTAGATATGGCTGCCAAATGAAATTCTGAACCTTCAATCCCTGAAATTGTTCAGTGGTTTAAAATTAATATTGAAGAGGGTCGAGTAGATTTGCTGCTGTATTCTCAGCTTTCATAAAGTGAATATCAGATCTAGTTTATGCATGATAAGATCGCCCTAGAGGAAGAAACTTGTTGGCAACTTGGCACGCATTGGTATCTCCTCTTTTATTTCTTAGTGGACTGGAGTTGTTAAGAGGTGAACTGATATTCAATGTTGTCGATGTTTTATGTAGATTTCATAACAGCCCTACGACTGAAAATTCACAGGATTAAGATGCAGGAAACCTCTAGTAAAGAGATGGTTGTATTGATTTCCCTAGTGTGGAATATTTCTACCCAGTTCACCCACCGATTCAAGATTTGTTTGTGTGTGAATCAGTCCAATCAACCGTTCTAATAAGACTGATTTTGAACAATGCAATTTATTCGTCTATTGTATCTCTTGTGGAAAATCGAATTAAAGATGAGGAGAATCTATATCAGTGCCTTCTCATTGTTAGATAGGGCAGATGATGCTTCCTTCTCCTCACTCTCTACTTCTTCATCTTGATCAAGTGGAGCTTTATCTCTCCTTTTATTTTTCCACTTCAATCTGTGATCTATTTCACATGCCTTCAGCTTTTATCTATTTCATTTATTTCACTTTCAGAGTGGTACACCATTGAATTCTTGAATATTTTTATTAATGTTCTGCCACTTAGTCACATTGAGCTACTTTTTTTTATCATTTGTTGAATATTAATAAAAATATTTTTCTTATGATGTATCATGTAGGGCACTAACATGCAGACTCATTACATCTATTATTCTTCTACATGTTGACAGATTTATAACAAATTGTGATCAAGAAAACTTACACATCCATGATAGTTATGGGCACAAGAAACCACTTATCGGCTTCAAGCACAGAGGCATTTTCAAATTCAGCCATCTCAACAGAACTTTCAACCACCTTATCTGCCCATATGGTGATTAACTCAAATCCTGCATCAACGGAAAGTCAAAAAGATTACAAAATGAACCAGTAATTTACATGGAATAAAAATTCCCTCACCACATTTATTTTGTAGGTAGGACCCACAGGGGATTTGAACCGGTGACCTATTGCAAGGAGTGCCTTAATAGTGCAACCATTCACCGTCAATCCAAAGCCCCATGGGCTATACCCCACCACATTATTATCATATTTAACCACATGACAGGTAATTAGAAACCTGAAATCCGTAAATGTTCTTTAGGCATAGCATCTAACAATTTTTCATCTGTATACCTAACAACATAGAATCTTAGATGTCTAAATAGCAGAAGGTATATCAAATGAATGAAACATAAATAATTCACCACCTTTAATACCATTGTCAAAGAATGTTCCAAAAAGCATGGAACAAAAAGCAAACCCAATAATGAAGAAATACAGATCAATTAAAAAACGTATATCATTTTCAAAGCTAAGAAGCGAGAATGAATCATGAGCATTACTAGCCAAAGCAAACCATGTTATGGCTAAAACCAGCAAATATTGTTCGTAAGGAAAAAATTAGTTGTATAACAAAAAGACTAAACTAAGCCACTAAAACACTAGACCTAAAGCCAAACCACTGACTTAACCCATGACTAACTTTGAACTTAGTATGACTAAAATATATTCCATAATGTGCATTATGCAGTGTCCAGAAAGGGTGCCCGCTCCTCCTCTTGCTCTCGTGAACATTTGATAGCATCCACATAGTGATTTTTTGGTGGCATTAGCCTAGGAAATGACATTAACCCCTCATTTAAATAATTGAGCATAAAGAACCTTGAAGAAAACTTGGGGATTTAGTCAATTGGTGATAATATACTCAAATCAGGTCCCTGTTTTGCAATGGAGTATACATTTACATGTGATATGGGCCAAATGTGAATGCCATGCATGATGCAATTGTCAGGGATCAAAAACTCTGCAAGAAGTTAAAAAGGGGGCATTGGCAGCCCCTTCCTAACCGTGCATATCACTAAGCAGTGTGCGGGCAAGGACTGGTGCCAGATCACTGAAGATGATGTTGATGCAGTAGATGACGAATATGATATCTCATGTAACCTCCTCTATAGCTGCTACAAGACTAATATGATGTCAAATAAGCCTCCCAACCCCAGCGGAGCAGACAAGATCTATTTAGAGTTTCTTCCCTTCAACCTCAGATGGTAGGAGAACTTAGCTTCCTCACTCTTACAGCCCCCACAGAGTCATACAATCCAATCCCCCCATTGTACTGGAGGACTCCAACAACAATCTTGTGCAACATCAGTCACCCCCTTTGCCATCAGATATTTCTCTCTACTTCTTGACTAGGATCGAGTTGTCCAACTCCTACCTTGGACATTTTCACTTTATATCACCCCATATATGCTACTATTGTGTACACTTCATTTTCAGTCTTAGATAAACTTAGTGCTTAACCTAGGCTATACTTTCAGTTTCTTGTATTTTTCTCTCTCATTATATAGGAGCTATTTTTGCACTCCCACATTATATTAACACTAGATGTATCCTTTAGTCCCACTGACCTACTTTTGTGGTCATTTGTTGGACATTAAAAAAATATCTTATCTTATCTTATCGATGTGGTAACAAGCTTCAGCCCTCGATCCTTTTGGATCACATGTGCATGGTTTGTTGTGATGCAAAACAGAAAATGCCATTATCTATGTTCTCATGAATATTTTTCTTGTTTTTTCCCTTCTTCTTGCACACATTTGTTTTTGTTTACTTTGTTTTCTCGTCGTTGAACCCATAACTTTAGACGAATCTATGTTAAATATTTTCGCATCGCTGTTGGGCCAGTCAAAACTTTAGCCTTGTTCCCAGATCAATCAACACCTTGGCATTGTTGTTGTGCCATATTCAATAGAGTCCAACTCAGATCTTTCCTCAACAACTTCCCATAGTGTTGGAGAATCAAGTTGGACAATTATTAAAACAATTCTCCTATCCTTAATAATTGCTTGTGAACTTTGTTAGCTTCTTATTATTCTTTATTAGATTATTTTCATCAAACAATTATCAAGACCATAAACCATGAAGATCATAAAAGAAAATGGACACAAGAAGTAGGCTCCAAGCCAGGGCAAAAACCCTCGAAAGAGAAACCCAAAAAGAATCTCTTCTCTTCTTATAGAATCAAATCAAATGAGAAATCCAAGACCCAAATGCCAAGACCAAGTCCACTCACAAGCCCCAAGTCAACCCTCCTTCCAAGCTTTTCCAACAAGTCAAAGTCTCCACAAGTCAACAATGGTCAAACCCTTCCAAAATTGGTCAAACTTCATATTTCGGCCCCTACAACAGAATTTTGGCCTCCTACAACAGACCTGCAATTTTCGGCCTTCTTGCAACTCTGAAATTTCGCACGTGAGAGGTTTTCTAGGGTAGTTTCTCTCTCTTTTGACTTTGATTTTCTTCTTCTTTTGCTTTGACTTCTTCTCTTGACCTTTTCATTGATTCTAGCTCCTTGTTGCACAAGAGATCGAATTTTCTTGGATGACTCCCAAATGAGGTCAAATTGTTCTTATATATACACATAAGAGGAGGTCGAATAACCCCAAATAGGGCTGCCACTTTCTTATCAATGTCCAAACGGGACTTGACTCCAAGACTTATCACTAACATATTTTTGACTTGACAAACCCTAGAAGCATGAAGAACATGCTTGACCTAGAAGACAAATCAACTTGATCATGAAACTCATGCTTAAAATAATAATTTATTTTCTTCTTTTTACAAAAATATACAATGTCATAAGTACAAAAGTAATAATGAAGACAGAAACTAGTTACATTCTCCAACACTCCCTCATAACAAGGGAGGTATTCATAATTACATAACCGGTACAAGGATTCTCTCAAACTGAAATATTCTCATAAGAAGAGTCGGATTGATAAGCCATTCTCAAGCATGTACTTCATAACTAGCGTTGTCAACATAGCAAGGCCTTGACTAACAAACTCTATCTCTCCACTAGATTAGAGTAAAATGCTAGGTGGATTTATGTGAGACACCACACTACCTCTTAAGGCACATACCCCCTCTGAATGTTCAGTAGGTATGTCTTTTTAGGACTATTCTATTCTTGGATTCCTAATCCTCACAAAATATCGGTCCTCTTGGACCACTCTTATCTTGGATACCCTACCCATCTTCAAAGAGTGTTGGTCCACAGGACTACTTCCTATCTTGGATTCTTCATTCTCAAGGAATATAATTCCCATATGCCTTTCCAATCCTCCATTATCCTTCCTAGTGCCTTCACTAGACTTAGAGTTGTTAGTCTTGGTCTAGTGCATGACACATGGAAAATATGATGTCCATCATCACTCCCTCTCAACCAAAGAGGAGATCCCCATTCCCTCTTGATCAGGGAATAGATCCTTGCTCCTTGTCAAACATTTAAGGATTCTTACTCCCTCTCAAGCATAGAGGAGATTCCCTACATCCCTTCAACTAGGAAGATATAGCCACAAGCTTTTTAGCTTGTCTTAAACTTCATAGTATTGAAAATTGGCAGCTCAGGGATGAATTTCCTTATCTAAAATTTCATTTCTAACAGTTCTGGAGTGACTTTCTGAAATTAGAAAGTCGTGTCTACCATCTCAAGTACGAATTTCCAAAAATAGTAAATCACCTTGCATCAATTGGTAATCTCAACTTAATCATCAATATTATTATTATTACTATTATCCTCTTTATGATAATATTATATTATTATTAAAAAGAAATTCAAGCCGCTCGATCATGGGACTCAATCATGTCATGTGTAACTCCACTCAATTAATGCATTTGTTACTCTCTCTCTCCCTTAATGGATTCATTGCACTCCTCTTACACTCTCTTACACTCATTAAAGAGACATCATAAAAGATTCCTCTTATGCACTCTTTAATGCATATGTTACACTCTCCCCTTTATGGCATAAGTTACTAAGGCATGCGTACCTCTCTCCTTTATGGCATAAGTTACTAAGGCATGTGAGATTCCTCCATCTAGGCATGTGTTGTCTTCCTCTTAATGACATAAGTTACAAGGCATGTGTTACATCTTCATAATGGCATGAGTTACATTCCCTAAATGGCATATGTTACTCTTCCTCAAGGCATGTGTATTATTTTTCCTTTATGACCAGAGTTTGTTGCTCCTCGTATATATGTATCTCATATCATCTCAACTCCTCACTACTTGTGCATTGTGAATGAAAGATTCGAACTTGAGATAGAGAGTTGGAGAGATTTGAAGAAGATTGTGTGTGTGAGAGAGAGAGAGAGACTTGGAGAGTAAGAGCAAAACTTGAAGGTTGATTCAGTGTTTGCATCAACTGCTACTACCATTGATCTTCATGCTACAACTTTTTCATATTTGAGCGAACTTACTCATTTTCTTGATCTCTTATTATACCTTGTATCTCTACTGAACAATTGATATCTAACCAAAGAAGAATGTGATTGAGTTTTCCCCTTGTGGGTTTTTCCTTGGTCATTTGGACTAAATTCTCTATGTCTCATTCTGTTCTTCATTGTCTTCTATTGTGCATTTGATTTATGTTATATCTACAATTGCTTGACTAATATTGCAACATAAATAAGTCTTGTAATAAGTGATTGTTACAGCATAGAACATCTGATTTTCAACATATTCTTCATATTCTTCAGCCATGTGAGCTCCACTCCTTTCCTTTATTTTGTAGTTTTTCTTGTTTGGACAATCCCCCTTAAAATGTCCAGATTCATTGCACCCAAAGCATTGTATCTTGGACATATCTTGTTTTCCTTTGGACTTTCCAAACTTTCTTTTCTTCTTCTTGGATTTTACAGCGAAAGCTTTAGACCTTTCATTCGGCTTGGTGTCATCTTTTGCCTTCAATCTTGTTTCTTCCAAGACAAATTGGCCCATAGTTCATCAAAGCGGTAGTATCTTTTCTTGAGTAGACACTAGTCACAAAACTGCTCCATTCAGATGGCAAAGCATTTAGTACACAAGTAGACATCTTTGAATAAGAGATGACTTCCCCAAGCCCTTGCAACTAGTCCCTCAATTATGAGATCTTCATAAGATATGTGGCCATATCTTCATTTTTTGACATCCTTGATTTATATAGTTGATTCCTTAAGGATATTTTTTGACTTGAGGTACTTATAGAGTACAATTTTACCAACTTATCATAGATAGTTTTAGATGTACTCAAATCAGCAACAAAGGGAATGACATGATCATTTATAGATTCAATAAGAATCCTTTGTGCCCTCACTTCTCCCTTCTTGTATCTTGCTAATTCTTGAGTCTTCTCTTTTTCTAGTTCAATAACTTCGCCAAGAACATTGTCCATGACTTCATTTTCTATGAGCATTGTTGACCATGTACATGTCAACAGTTCCAAGAAGTAGAGTATAAAGCAATGGATCAAAAATTTTAAGTCATTATCATCATTGTAATTCCAAATTCTATTATTTTTATTGTAAAATGATTCTAGTATGATTATTAATCCATGTAACAACACCTAGGTAAGCATGTGATTCTTGTCAAAGGGTTTCACTCTAGGCAGTTTTTTAACCTCCCTAATTATTTGTGTTTTTAGACACGAATAATTAGCAAAGTTTTTCTCCCATATATACCCCAAAGCTAGGGTGGAACTCATTGATGAGGCAAGGTAAGTCCTAGTGATATCGAGTCTATGTATTTTATCATACTATATCATGTGTCTCGTGTCGCAGAATTTCGTTGTGTCTAAAGAGGTTGTGTCTATGTGTAAAATTCCCCTTCTAAGGGTTGATTATTGTAATATCTTGATGTAAAAGTGTGTCTAGAAATATTTTTGGTGAATGGTTCCTCATAATTAGAACACCATTACCAAAATATTTTTTAGACCCACTTAGAGGGTGGAAAAATATTTGTAATCCCCACTTGAGTCTATTATTAATTTTCTAGCAAAATAAAAATAAAATTAGCCAAAAATTGTCAAAAAATAAAATGAGAGGAAAAATTAATTACTCTCCAAGTGGAAAAATTATCAAAAAATTATTGAGGCTATTTTTCAAAAGGGAAAAATTCAAGTCAAAAATAAAAAGCCTCATTTCCAAGGCAGGATGGCCCAGTCAAAAAATTTGTTGGACCGAGGAAGACTATTTTCCCAACAATTCAAATTTTTTGCACCAAGCAGTTACCTATTTTGCACAGGTAACGACAATTTTGTTTTTTGAAGATCCTCCAGTGGTCCACAGGTCAAAGTTTGATCCTTCCAACCCAGTAAACAAGGAAAATCGAACTCTTTTGGAGATTCGAGCCAACTAATCAAGGATTCAAAAAAAAATTATGAGGATTCAAGCCATGGATTGAGCTACTAGCAGTTATTTTCCACTTGGAGGGGTTTATCCCTCTCATTTTCTATATAAGGAAGCTTTCTAGCTCCTAACTTCAACTTCAACTGATGATGTATTGAGCTAAGCTCTGTTGGATTTCTTTTGATAATAAAGCATAAGTCTTTGGGGTTTCAATTCAAGGTGTCTCTCTCTCAATGATTTATGGTATGTGTTGGATACTCTTAATGCTCTAATTGTGTAATATTGAATATTGTTGTTTCAATAGCCAATAGTTGGATCATCTATTAGCACAGGTATCTTGCTTTAGGTGTTGGGTTCTAGAGAAACATTTTATGCTCACTCGATCTAGCAAGTATCTCTAGATCTTGAGGGTTTTAAATGTGTATCTAAACCCCTTTTGAAACTAACAATTTATCTTTCAAAGTGTGTAGAGATATTCAAGTGATTCAACCCTTGGGAAACCCCCAAATACATACACTTTGAGGAGACCTTAAACTTGTGTGGCTTCTCAGATTGATCTAACAATTTATGGTGCAGGGTTTTGGTCAATATATTAATTAAAAAAATATTTATCTATCTCATTCTCAAAAATCTACTTGGGCTATACAAGATTTATTTGCTAATTAGAGCTTAAATTTTATTGTATAGTGTAAAAAATTTGTGAATATAACCCTACTAACCCTTGTATTTTATTTTTCATTTTGTAAATAAATTTTTGGGGTTTTATTTTCAAATTTCTTCTAGATCTTGTAGATGGTTCTATTTATCTAACTTGCAGGTGCCAAAGATCAAAATTTTCAAAGACAAATTAGAAGTTAGAGGGTTTAAGCCCTCAACTAGCTTAGACAGCTAGGGTATGGGCACCTTGTTTCTTTTGGAGGAGTCGTCCAGCCTAAGGAGGGAGAGTGTTCTCCTTTTGAGGGTGGATCTAGGGTCTTGAAGCCCTAATCTATAAGACCCGTATCCTAAAATCTCAACGCCTAGTCTCCTTGTGGGAGCCACTAGCGCCAAAGGGCCTAATTCACTACATAGACCGAGTTTCTCATAAGATTTGACATCTAAAGTGTTTTTTGCAGGTGGATTCCTTGTGATTATAATCATTTTTGGGCTTGAATCTAACATTTTTTGCTCGTATAGGAAAACTGCAAGAAGATTGGAGGCTAAGAGCAAAGGTCGCAGGCCTAAGAACCCTAAAAGATCTAGTTGCATCCCTCTTTGGGCTCTTGGAACCTTGACGTAGACCTTGGAGAAGGCCTTAAGCCCTAATGCAAGGGTTTGGGAAATTTTTTCTTGATCATATTTGCTTGACCTCTGATCTAACTAATGTTTGCAGGCCTAATCACAATTTTGGGAAGTGTTTGAATCAGTTTCTCAATGACTATTTGTCATTGTAAATCTCTGATCTCTAAAGGCTTAGTATTTGGTTTTATTTTTTGGCTAACCTTTGGTTTTGTAGGCTTCTATTCATTTGGAAAAGGTATTATAAGGGTTATTTATCTTACTGCTATATCATCCAAGATCTTCTAGCCCTAGTAGCAAGGCCCATGGTCATTATCTCACTAGGCCGCAAGCTTCTAGAGGCCTTCTAGGCCTAGCCACATACGCTTGAAGGTCTAATATATCATTATATTTGGGTTTGAAGGCTAATCATTTGCATTTGTAGGTGTTTGGAAGGGTGACAAGCCCCTTTGGTGTCTCAACTTGGCATACTCATTCCTGGAAGAAGGCTTCAAGGCCTCAAGGGTTCTATCTCTTCTTGCACTCACTCTCTTCTTAACTGTCATAAGCATTTCCATATCTGAAGTAACATAACAGTGGCATAAAGATCACTAAGATCTAAGCCTAAATCAAGTCCTAAATCAACCTAATAAACTTAAAAAGTCATCATACATTAACTAAGGGCTTAATCATTATTGTTTTGACCATATCACAAGTGACTTTTGGGACTGTTTTCATAGTGACAGTGGACTAATCTGATTGGCATACGTGTTCATTAAAATCTAGTACATCTCCTTAATGGTCATTGAAAGATATAATCATTAGTTAAATGATTGCATTAGTCTCTCTTTGGCTGTGAGGATAAGCATACTAGCTTTTGCTTCCTTGCACCCTTGCATCATTATATGAATGCCATTTTAGCACTACATCATTAGTTAATTGTTTGCTAGTCCCATTATCGACATTGTATACCATTGTCAGCAATCTCATTACTCTATTGGTGCTTGTTGCTATTGTGCTTAAAGAAACATTGCAAGTCTCTATTGCTTCTAATTGTCTCATAAAATAAGCATAAGAGAACTATAACAAGAACTATAATTAACACATTGATGAGCTCTAATAAGCACCTTGGATCATCGAGTAATTAATATTGCTAATCTTGTTTCATTGGGATAATCTCTAAGCGTTCTCTAAAGTGATTCATTTATTGCTATTATCATATTGTGATTTCAAATTGATAAGTAATTTTGAAATATCTTAGTTGCAAGTGGTCTAATATTGTCGTATTGGAGTATATTATATACTTGTAATCTCATTGAAGCATTCTAACATCATTTGCATTTTCATTCGAGGTTGGAAGTGCATATTTAAAATTTACCTCCAAGCATAAGCTTGGTTGTAAGACAATTAAGACCACCTTCTTCACCCAATTTGAGAAGTCTAGACCCTCATTCGTACTTAACATAGGTGATCTTACAGTTCTCTTGTGGGCAATCCCTTGTGGGAACAGAGGCATCTAGGTCATTAGAACTCCAAGAGAGGTATCATTAATGAGGCCTTAGCCTCCTTCCCTGGACTTCTCTCCACAACTTGCGTTTGTGACTAGCTTCAAAATAACTGAGAGGAAGGATTCACCTAGACTAGGCATTTAATTAGAAATAACCAAGGTTTTGCATCTCACATTAGATTAGATCCTGCACTTCATCTAGGATAGATTTTACATCTTGTGGCAACTGTCCATTCAGTAACTTGATACATTAATCTCTATCGTGAAAGTACTTTCTAATTTCAAGGCACTGGTCTATCATTTGTTCGTTAAGAATCTAATTTGATTGTGCTTATTAATCTTACTCGTCACATAATTTTAAGTCAAGTTGCTAGGACATTCAATTGTATCCCCTAAGCTTGTTGGCTTCAAACGGGTTTCTCATCATTCCATCTGTAGGGACTACCCCCCTTAGCCTGCATCTAAGAGATAGCTTAAATGGAGAGCGCAAGGATCATAGTGACAACCCCTGCCCTGAGTGTTGTTGCATAAGTTGTACAATCCAGGCGACCAAATCAATCCTCTTTTTCCATGCAAGGAATTTTTTTGATCCAACAAGCTTGTTGCTTTCCTTGCAAAATGAATCCATTTGATTTGGTAGATTGAGACATGGAAGACAATATGGTACTTACTTGTCAAACAAGTGTCCTTGATGATGCCTTAACAATCTTGATGCTTTCAAGAACCTTCAAGAGACTTAAAATATGTCCTTCAATAGCAAAGAATCTTCAAGAGAGAAAGATAGATGTTCTGCTTCAAGATGATAGAGTGCACCGGAGAGCCTTCAATGAGAGCTTATAGTATTCTTCCTTCTAAGTCAATAGATCCTCTTCCTTGTGTCCTTAGCAAATGATTCCCTTTGACAAACAACCTTCTTGTATCCCAACAAGAATGATCTTCAAGCTGCCTTCCCTTCACCTTAGCTCTGAAACCATGTTGGAGAATCAAGTAGGGAAGCTATTAAAACAATTCGCCTATCCTTAATAATTGCCTGTGAACATTTGTTAGCTTCTTATCATTCTTAATAAGATTCTTTTCATCAAGCGATTACGAAGACCATAAACCATGAAGATCATAAAAGACAATGGACACAAGAAGTTGTTAATTTTTCTTAGGGTTATATTGTTCTTTGTTGTTGATAATTGCAATTTTATACTTCTATGCATTCACCCCATAACGTCATCACATCATTAGCAATTATGTAGAAATAACAATATCATCTACAATGTAGTGGAACAATAAAAGGAACATTAGAATAAGAGCATGCAGAACTAGAGACACCAGGATTTGGTCGGAGACCAGGGCAAAACCCCACAAGGGGGAAAACCTAGAATTCAATTATTCTTCTTTTATTAGATATTCATCAATTTTTCAGCTGAGATACAAAGTACATCCATAGTAAGATACATCATCACATCATCGGCCACATTGTATCATACGAACCATTGTCACTGGGCCATGCCAACCATTGTCATTGGGCCTAGCTAACCATCGGGCACTGCTAACTATTGGGCACTACTAACTGTTGGGCACTGCTAACTATTGGGCACTACTAACTGTTGGGCACTGCTAACCATCGGGCAATGTTGACCACTAGGCACTGCTAACCATCGGGCAATGTTAACCATTGGGCAATGTTAACCATCGGGCAATGTTGACCATTGGGCATTGTTGACCACTGGGCCCTGCTAACCATCAGACGTTGTTGACCACTGGGCACTGCTTACCATCAGGCCTTGCTGACCATCGAGCACTACTAACCATCGGGCCTTGCTGACCATCGGGCACTGCTGACCACTAAGCACTGCTGACCATTAGGCACTGCTAAGCACTAACCACTGCTGACCACTAGGCACTACTGACCATCAGGCACTGTTGACCACTAGGCACTGCTGACCACTAGGCACTGCTGACTACCAAGCACTGCTAACCACTGGGCACTGCTAACCACCGGGCACTGCTAACCATCGGGCACTGCTGACCACCACGCACCACTGACCATCGGGCATTGCTGAACACTAAGCACTACTAATCACTAGGCACTACTAAACACTAGGCACTGTTTCTCGTGCCACTAGGCCATGCGGGCCATACCACCACCATGGGCTCTCGTGCCATACCAACCGTGGGCGAACTATGCCATACTAACCGAGGGCGAACTGGGCCATACCAACAATGGGCAATCTGGGCCATACCAACTGTGGGTGAGATCATACTTATTTGGAGTGAGATCATGGCCATACATATGATACATAACATACATATATTGTTGTGTAAGATCATTCATATACAACTGTGAGCCGAGACATACATCGCAGAGCCTTCATATTGCCATATATCACAAAGTTTATATCGCAGAGAGAACACACATGCTTTGTATCAATGCCAATTATATCGAAACCATACATACTTGTATTATAGAGATGTCGAGACCAATATAACACTATGAAACAAGATCGCAGAGAATGCCAATATGCAAAGACGCCAAGATGCAAAGAGTCTTGTGGTAATGCGAGAGACTGTATGCGAGAATCCTTAGATGTGCGAGATTGCATCCCTGTAGCAACAAGATAGACCACCACTAAAATGCCTTAACAAAGCTCCTTATCCACCACAAAATCTCAGATCAAAAGTGCAGGAGTGTATGTCCCCAGTGAAACATAAGGAGGTTTATTTTATAGGCAATCGGATGGGTGCAAGGGAACCTATATTGGAGGAGTCACCCTGATCTTAGAAAGACCGACTTGAATCTAGGATAGAAATTTTCAAATTCAAAAATATATTTTCACATAATTTTGATCACTTGCCCAAACAAAATAATAATTTCTTTTAACCAATTGAATTAGGGCTTCTTCTAGGAATTTCTCTCTGGCTGCCAATTTCAACACTCCACCTCACCTAGGGAGGAATTTCCATCTGTATCATAAGCCCCATATATCATAGTTACATCATGATGTATTTCGAGAGAACATATCTCACTCATAAGAAAGACGAATGGTTGTATCATTGATAAGACCCATATCATATTGTCACATTAAAGAAGAGGAATCCATAACCAATGGTAAGGGAGATCATCCCTTCAAACCCTAATTATGCATAATCAAAGCTAGAGGAGATCAATCCTCAAATCCTCCTAGTCTCGATGACATATCCCACAGCTATCTCAATAAGATATCCATCTCATCACATGTCGTCCTTTGATCATCAGTTGAACAATCTCGATCTAAAGAAGAAGAAGAAGAATCATCATAGGGGGGAGCTCCAACTACCAACCTATTAACCCAATCATCATCATAGGGGGGAGCTCCAACTACCAACCTATTAACCCAATCATTATCATAGGGGAGCATCCTGCTTCCACCCTATA
Organism: Pinus tabuliformis; assembly: GCA_031772625.1. NCBI lineage: Eukaryota > Viridiplantae > Streptophyta > Pinopsida > Pinales > Pinaceae > Pinus > Pinus tabuliformis. The sequence continues at coordinate 920,319,081 of CM062815.1, forward strand.
TCCAATAATCAATTCGGTCATCTGAAAAAGAATCATCATAGTCATCAAGTCATATCTCGTCTTGGCTCATTTTTTCCCATCTTTAGTTGTTGAACAATCTTAAATCTAAAGAGGAAGAATCTGACATCATAGGGGAGCTAAAGCTACCATCCTCTATCCAATGACAACAAATGAGATCCATATACCAGGCCAGGATCACATCCATCCTATTGTTAGATCAATAGGCGAGATCAAACTTGCCATAGAAGGTAATGATAACATCCATCCTATCGTCCAGTGACAATGAACGAGATCCATCTACCAGCAAGGATCAAATCCACCTTGTTGTCTAGTCAACAAGTGAGACCAAAATTGACATATAGGGTAGAGACCACAACCATCCCAATGTCTACTAATCTTCCCACGTTGACCTCAAGAGTCAGGTGGTAGAACACCTACCTGCATCCTCAATACTTGAGCAAGATACCACTTGACATGCAAGGATCACACCATCTCAAGTCATCTCAGCCCATTGGCCAAATGGAGAGGTAATCCCAACAAGCCCCGCTTATGGGTAGGATGCATACTAGGGTATATTTTGTCTAATCATGAAAGGGGGAGATACCTAACTTGTCATAAATAACAAGGATCATGCACACCCTAAGGTGACAATAGGTGAGATACTATTTACCACAAAGGGTTAAGATCACAACCATCCTATTGTTCAGAGATACCTCAACCCTAAAAGCTCCCAGGCTCAATCCCTGTCCCTGTGAGCTCAAACATGGGGGAGGAGCATAGCTCAGTGTTCTCGATCAGCCTGGACCCTTACCTAGGAGGGTCACATCCATCAATCCACGTTGCTTTATGAAGATCAAAGTGCTCATATCTGGTACCAGTTTAAATAGCTCACTGAAGAGTTCTGCCATACTGCCTCATATAGTACTTTCGAGTAGCAGTCTTTTGTTTTTCCTGTTCATATAGAACATTAAATCAAATATTATGTTAGAGCAAATACATATCATAAAGAAAAGAATACCATATTCATCCTTTCTCCCTCTCACGCAAGGAGGCAGAAACCACAATCCTAAGCTAGCAACATTCTCTTAATCCATGAAGATATCTCTGTCACAGCTATATATGTTCAAACTCTATTTGGCTTGGGGTGCATCAATGCAAGGATCAATTAGATCTAGCAACAATAATCCATCAATGCAATCTAGTATGCCATGTTTCTGACAAAACACTTCTACATGAGAAGAGGTTCATGAAACTGCTTGGGGTAAACCAGTCCTGTTAGCAATGAACTGTTAGTGTTAGCTCTGCTACATAATCCAACATTTGAGGATCAAAGGTAGTCCTGATTGGGTTGTTTGCGCACAGAAGGATGCCCAAAAATGGATACAAAGTGCCCCAAAAGCCTTCAAAATCCTCTTAAGGCCTCCACCGATCGAAATGGTTGCAAAGGAAAGCCCTTGGGATCCGCTTTAATCTCAGCCGTTGGATCTGGCCAATCAACGATCCAGATCGCTTCGGCATATTGCAAGTCAGGGGGAGGCAGTGGCAGCGACAATGGAGACCTTGTCGATGAGCGATCGTCGATATCGCATCAGCGTATCGTATCGGCACTTTTAAAAAGAGGCAATGGAGATGGTGATCGGCGATTTTGTGAGGACCTTCGATCGCGTATCCGGGTCAACGGCCAAGATCACATCGGCATTTTGCTATCGGGGTTGCCAAAGGGACAGAGCCTTCACATATGATATGCTTCCGACCCGATAAGCCGGACCCAACAGCGGTGTTAATTCCTTCTGATAGATTATCGGGTCCGCGGCAATATCGCTATCGCCGCTTTCAAAGGGGCGGGCTTTAACATGAGTTATGTTGCGATGCGATGGGCCGGACCCGACAGACATACAATACTCCATTTCATATTATTTCGGGTCCGCACCCTTCGCATTTTTAATGTTTTTTTATGTATTTTCCTTGTATAAAGAAATTACAAAGGAGGCCTTGGGCAGGTGCCAATTGTGCTGGAGTTTGGACCCGATGGGTCGAACCCGATATTTTATGAATCATTTCTTATAAAATTTCAAATCCGTGCTTAAGCCATTTTCAATGGTTTTGGGCACATTTTATGTGTATAAGGAAATATAAAGAAACAGAGGATTGGCTGGTTAAGATATGCATTGTGACCCGAAAGGCGGACCCGATAGATGATTGAACCATGCCCGAACCTTTTAAAGTCAAGGTTGAAACAGTGATGGGTGGGAATGAATAGTGAAGCCAAAGTCATGATTGAGCCGTTTTAATGATTCAGCAGTTGTCATTAATCAAAAGTATTGCCGAGGAGGAAGCAGGACACCGTTTATCAGATCAGTGCATTCAATGGTTATGGCTCCTTTGGTATTTCATGCCACCTGCTCAAAGGAGGACTGCAGAGCAACAGAGGGCTCAAATCCATTTACAGCACAGCCAGATTTGTATCAGAGGCCCACTCCTGAATGTAAATGTGGTTGGTGACCATTTATTGGCTCCTCCACGCATAGCTAACAGAGAGATTGTGTAATGAGACACCATATATACTGAAAAAACAAATGTAATGGGGGATGAGTGTTAGATGAAGGTGACTCTGTTGTAAGGTTCAACTTCTGGAGACTGTAACTACTTTGTAACCTGCAGCGTCTGGTCTTCATTTGCAGCTAATACAAGCTTCTTTTGTTGTTAATTGCTCACTTTCCACTTCTCTTTCTTGTTTCAGGCTGTGCCTGTTTGCATTGATTCATGTTCTATTAATGTTTAGCATTAGAGGGGCTGTCATCCCACCTCTGTGTTAGGATTTAACATGTATCATCGAACGTGTATGCAGGTTTTTGTTGTTTAATGCATAGAGAGTTGTCATCCTGTCTGTGTATTAGAAACTAGATTTACAGACCTTTTAACTGGTTGCAGCCGGCCATCACAGGGTCCTGTGCATCTGCTGGTGTGGTCAGTCTTCCCCATTATCACCTTATCCTCAAACTGTGAGTAATTGGTGGTTAAAATCCTTGTAGTCTGGGGGTCTTCACCCATGTCTGGGGTCAATCATAGTAGAAGTGGTTATCTGGCTTGAATATGCAGCATTTGTTTCATTCATCCACCATTTATCCAACTATTTTGTTGAATTTGTAATGTTCCCGAGCATCACCGATATGAAACCTAGGTGAGTTTCTTGGGGTGATAACATTAATTGGCGTCGTTGCCGGGGAGAAGAGAATCGAAGCTTAGCTTCCCTGGGAGACGACACAGCTTCAAGCTTTGATGACAGACAAGGTTTGAACACAGATTTTGGTTGTAATCATCTGTCTGGCGACTCCACTGGAGGAAGGCCATCCTTTGGCGACTCCACATTGAAGTTTTGGCGCAGTTCATGAAGCATGCTCGGAGAAATCTTCAGAAATCACTAGCTGGCCAGTGCCTGATCCTGAGAAGATTGTTAATCGAAGAAAACTTTGCAGACGGGAGCATCAGGATCAGGTAAGCCTTAAAGAATTTTATGTGTCTCTGTTAGTGAAGTTCACCTTCGGAGATTCATACAGCTCCCGTTTATTCATTTCCTTTCGGATCTCTATCCATAAAAGCATTCTATGTTGTCCATCATTCTCCTCGGTCTCTGCTATCCTTTTCATTGATTCATATCACTTAGTTTACCAGTATCCCGTTACAATACCTCAGTCATGGCAGGCCAGCAAGCCCTTTCAAAGATAGAACGAATAATTGTTGCTAGTTATGGACCCTTAGTCTTGCCTACACCTTTAAATGCCATGCCTGTAGGAGATTATCAAGAATTTATGCCAAAGTTTACTGGTGCAGAAGGAGTATCAGCTGAAGAGCACCTTGAGTCATTTTATTTTTATGCTGATAACTTGGATATCAATGAAGAGGATGTTTGGATGAGGGTTTTTGTTCAAAGCATAGATGGGGAGGCTAGAAAATGGTTTAGAGATTTACCCCCTAGGTCCATTGCAGACCTTGATGCTTTAGATGATGTATTTTTAAAGCACTGGGGAAATAATAAAGATCTGCTCTTCTATCATGATGAATTTGGGAACTTGCAGAGAGAAGATGGTGAGCTGCTGTCTGATTTCAATATCAGATTCAATCATTTGTACAACAGAATGCCAGCAAAAATAAAACCCACCCCTACTACTGCCATGATTACTTATTCTAATGCCTTCGATTCTAGGTTCTGCCTACTATTAAGAGAACGAAGATGTACTTCTTTGGCTGATATGCAAGCTGCAGCCTTTGAAGTAGAAGCAAATATTATGGCTGCAGAAAAACTTGAAGGTGATGATGAATGCAGAAGTCAGGGAGGTGGATCCTCATCATCCTCAGAACCTGAGATTGATAAATTAGCTAGGATGATCGAGCTTTTGACCTCTGAAGTTTCCAAATTAAAGGCTGAGCAGTATTCTAAGGAAGCAGGAGCTCCTTGTTCCATTTCTCTTCCAGCTCCAAATCTATATAAAGGAGCACAGGAGCAATTGCAGATTTTGCAGAGAAACAGAGATGCAAACGAGGATCAAAGGGTGAAGACCCTTTGTCAGAATATAGTCAGGAAAGAAGATCTGTTTGAAGAAAAGGAGGAGGTCCATGGTTTGAGAGGTGCTCCTTTCCTAACCAGAGCTGCATATGAAGAAGCAATAGCTAAAGGAACTGCTCGTGAGCTTGTTGTAGCTGCAGAACAACAAGCCGATCAGCAGCAGCAGATGGCAGCAGATCCCTTCATCCTCAAAGAATCTGAGCCCGAAGCCAACTTAACTTCCCATGACTATGCAGATCTGCCAATTTTACAACCTGCTGTGGTCCCCAGCCCAGTAATCAAGAAGGGAGAAGAATTTCCCCCATCATCTTTTGTTTCCTTGTCTGCTCAAAAGGAAAGCCCTCATTGCTGCCCCTTGAACACTGAGGCAGAACATAATTCAGTGCTCAAGGCTGAGACTGATCACCTCAGTTTTGATGTTTTAATACCTGCTCAGTGGGTCCCCACACAAATTGAAAGGGCAGCTTGCCAGATGACAAAGGAGGAGGATGCACACTTTTGGGATTCCTCCTTGGATGAGGATTGTTCTATGAAAGATGTTGGAGAAAATGATGTTTTTGTGTCCCCTGCACAAGAACATTGTGGTTCACCATTCATATTAGTTGTGCAGACCAAAGATAACACAGACAAGTATACACCAGAAACGAGTATTCAGCTGGTATACAGAGGCTCCCATGAAGAACATCCAAGGAGGAAAATACACAGAAAGGGAGTGAAATTTGATCCCTACCTACCTGTCAAGCTCAAATGTCCTAAACTCTTTGAGGTAGAGGATCAAATCAATCCAATCCTGCTGATCTATGATGAACCGGGCTGAAAGCAGGAGAAACAATTTGGTTGCCCTGCAAATGGGCAAATTTTGAAGTTTAAGTTTTCAGGTTTTTATGTTTGTAATTAAGTTCTTTTTCAGTTTTATGTTGTATGCTTAGTTGACTCCATGCCCAATGGACACTAGGCAAGTGTTTTTTTTTTAGCTGTTTTTGTATGAAGGCATTGGTCTGCAGGTTCTTGAGACCTCACAGGGAAGATCTCATCCTCAGAAGGAGCCCGTGTTAGCTCTGCTACATAATCCAACATTTGAGGATCAAAGGTAGTCCTGATTGGGTTGTTTGCGCACAGAAGGATGCCCAAAAATGGATACAAAGTGCCCCAAAAGCCTTCAAAATCCTCTTAAGGCCTCCACCAATCGAAATGGTTGCAAAGGAAAGCCCTTGGGAGGGCAGAAATACACTATCGGGAGGCGAAAATACCCCAAAAAACCATGTAAAAATCAAAGTTACAGGCTTAAGGATCCGCTTTAATCTCAGCTGTTGGATCTGGCAAATCAACGATCCAGATCGCGTCGGCATATTGCAAGTCGGGGGGAGGCAGTGGCAGCGACAATGGAGACCTTGCCGATGAGCGATCGCAGATATCGCATCAACGTATCGTATCGGCACTTTTAAAAAGAGGCAATGGAGATGGTGATCGGCGATTTTGTGAGGACCGTTGATCGCATATCCGGGTCAATGGCCGAGATCACGTCGGCATTTCGTTATCGGGGTTGCCAAAGGGACAGAGCCTTCACATATGATATGCTTCCGACCCGATAAGCCGGACCCGACGGCGGTGTTAATTCCTTCTGATAGATTATCGGGTCCGCGGCAATATCGCTATCGACGCTTTCAAAGGGGCGGGCTTTAACATGAGTTATGTTGCGATGCGATGGGCCGGACCCGACGGCCATACAATACTCCATTTCATATTATTTCGGGTCCGCACCCTTCGCATTTTTAATGTTTTTTATGTATTTTCTTTGTATAAAGAAATTACAAAGGAGGCCTTGGGCAGGTGCCGATTGTGCTGGAGTTCGGACCCGATGGGTCGGACCCGATATTTTATGAATCATTTCTTATAAAATTTCAAATCCGTGCTTAAGCCATTTTCAATGGTTTTGGGTGCATTTTCTATGTATAAGGAAATATAAAGAAACAGAGGATTGGCCGGTTAAGATATGCATTGCGACCCGAAAGGCGGACCCAATAGATGATTGAACCATGCCCGAACCTTTTAAAGTCAAGGTTGAAACAGTGATGGGCGGGAATGAATAGTGTAGCAGCGTTTCACTGTTTTAAAGCCAAAAAGTCATGATTGAGTCGTTTTAATGATTCAGCAGTTGTCATTGATCAAAAGTATCGCTGAGGAGGAAGCAGGACACCTTATCAGATCAGTGCATTCAATGGTTATGGCTCCTTTGGTATTTCACGCCACCTGCTCAAAGGAGGACTGCAGAGCAACAGAGGGGTCAAATCCATTTACAGCACAGCCAAATTTGTATCAGAGGCCCACTCCTGAATGTAAATGTGGTTGGTGACCATTTATGGGCTCCTCCACGCATAGCTAACAGAGAGATTGTGTAATGAGACACCATATATACTGAAAAAACAGATGCAATGGGGGATGAGTGTTAGATGAAGGTGACTCTGTTGTAAGGCTCAACTTCTGGAGACTGTAACTACTTTGTAACCTGCAGCGTCTGGTCTTCATTTCCAGCTAATACAAGCTTCTTTTGCTGTTAATTGCTCACTTTCCACTTCTCTTTCACTGTTTTAAAGCCAAAAAGTCATGATTGAGTCGTCTTAATGATTCAGCAGTTGTCATTAATCAAAAGTATGGCTGAGGAAGCAGGACACCGTTTATCAGATCAGTGCATTCAATGGTTATGGCTCCGTTGGTATTTCACGCCACCTGCTCAAAGGAGGACTGCAGAGCAACAGAGGGCTCAAATCCATTTACAGCACAGCCAGATTTGTATCAGAGGCCCACTCCTGAATGTAAATGTGGTTGGTGACCATTTATGGGCTCCTCCACGCATAGCTAACAGAGAGATTGTGTAATGAGACACCATATATACTGAAAAAACAGATGTAATGGGGGATGAGTGTTAGATGAAGGTGACTCTGTTGTAAGGTTCAACTTCTGGAGACTGTAACTACTTTGTAACCTGCAGCGTCTGGTCTTCATTTGCAGCTAATACAAGCTTCTTTTGCTGTTAATTGCTCATTTTCCACTTCTCTTTCTTGTTCCAGGCTGTGCCTGTTTGCATTGATTCATGTTCTGTTAATGTTTAGCATTAGAGGGGCTATCATCCCACCTCTGTGTTAGGATTTAGCATGTATCATTGAACGTGTATGCATGTTTCTGTTGTTTAATGCATAGAGAGTTGTCATCCTGTCTGTGTATTAGAAACTAGATTTACAGACCTTTTAACTGGTTGCAGCCGGCCATCACAGGGTCCTGTGCATCTGCTAGTGTGATCAGTCTTCTCCATTATCACCTTATCCTCAAACTGTGAGTAATTGGTGGTTAAAAGCCTTGTAATCTGGGGGTGTTCACCCATGTTTGGGGTCAATCATAGTAGAAGTGGTTATCTGGCTTGAATATGCAGCATTTGTTTCGTTCATATTTATCCAACTATTTTGTTGAATTTGTAATGTTCCCGAGCATCACCGATATGCAACCTAGGTGAGTTTCTTGGGGTGATAACAGTTAGCACATAAAATTAATTAACAAAGACAACGTCAGATGATCATTAATACAAGTCTAGAAGACTTGTTTTAATCTGCAATCATGGGTCTCCTATTTATCCACCTCAAAACCTCTGAGATAGCCTCCATTTTACAATTATTATGCAAATAATAATAGATTTTGTGATCTCATCAAGGGCTTCTCCCTCTGAATGGGAAACCTCTACAATCATCATCTATCTTATATATCATGCATCAAGACTATCATATATCATTTTACGAAATCAAACTATATCAAGTTCTCATATATATATATATATATATATATATAAGAGTTTCTTGGGGTGATAACAGTTAGCACATAAAATTAATTAACAAAGACAACGTCAGATGATCATTAATACAAGTCTAGAAGACTTGTTTTAATCTGCAATCATGGGTCTCCTATTTATCCACCTCAAAACCTCTGAGATAGCCTCCATTTTACAATTATTATGCAAATAATAATAGATTTTGTGATCTCATCAAGGGCTTCTCCCTCTGAATGGGAAACCTCTACAATCATCATCTATCTTGTATATCATGCATCAAGACTATCATATATCATATCACGAAATCAAACTATATCAGGTTCTCATATATATATATATATATCATAGTTATGACAAATCATCAGTTGCTTCACCGTCACATATGTACATTTTATCAAACATCCATTAAGGGTTAATATATATCATAGTTATGGGTCATGACAAATCCTCAATTGCTTCACCATCACATATGTACATTTTATCAAACGTCCATTAAGGGTTAATGGTCATAGCATCACTTCTTAGGTCAATGATCAATAGGTCAAGCACCCATTGTGTGCTCTAGGGGAGTCAAAGTCATAATGTAAAAACCCTTTGAGGATTCATGTATCAAGAAGAGAAAAAATATTTTTTATGTAAAATAATTATCTAGAATGTCACCAAGACCAAGTCGACTAGTCCTCATCAAGTCAGCTTAGAGAGGCCTAATCTAGCCCCAACAAAAGGTATAAAAGGACTTCGACCTCCTCAAAGACTCACTCAACACACACATCTCTTTGTAGGGTTCTGCGATCAAGAAATAAGTGTGAGTGTCCTAGAAGAGGACTAGAAATACAGTGAAGAAAGAAGGAAGGCTAAATTTGTCAAGTTCAGTCCACACGTCAGAGGTTTCTATGGGGACTAGAGTCTCTACAAATCCGAACTTTGTAGAAGAGAGTAGAAAACATTGTTGAAGAGCAGATCTCTTGGTTGGATAGTTGGTCTGGCCTTGGTGTGTTGATCTAGGGTCTATGGTAAGTAGTAGTTCTTTGGGTTTCCCCTATTGAGGGGTTTTGCCCTGGATTGAGCCTATCTTTGGTGTTCCTCTCATTGCTTTTGTCATCTTCTATGTTTGGCATTTTTCTTGATGATGAAAGAACATAATAATCTAGAAGAAGAACTAATAAAATATTACAAGAACTTGTCAAAGCTAATGAAAAATCAATTGTAAAACCTTAAACATTTTTTCCTAGATTTCTCAACACATTTGAGAGAAGCAACTAATAGAATATTCTTCCTAAGTTTTATTTAGGAAAAGAACATTGATTGATTATTTGATTAATGTAGACTTTGGGCTAAAGTTTTTCTACGGATAAATAATTAATAATTTAAGTGACTTAGATCTAATCTCCATTGTTGATCAAAGAAAGCTAGGATTTAATCCTATCTATCAATCACTTTGGAGATTACAGATTTGTCCCATGGAGAATTATAAAAACGGCCCAAGGGAAAAGATGAAGACACAACTCAAGTAAATATTATTAGAAAGAGATTTTCTAAATAATTTGCAAGGGTAATATTGCATATTTTTTGTGAGAGATTCACAAGAGCTAAAGAAAAAGGAAAAAGACAACAAGAAAAACTTTTGTAGCTGAATAAATTAAAGGACCCATATGTGTGAGACAGCCAACTATTTTTCTGCAACAAGGAGGTTGCACGTGTGAGCCATGAGGTTTTTCTGAGCTGGCCGTCTTGAAGAATGTAATTAGTATCGGTCTTCATGATTGTACATGTCAAAAGAAAACTTATTATTAAAGAAAATGACTTATTAAAGCATGGGTTTCATGCTTGGGTCTATGTTTTCTAAGTCAAAGCCTCCATTGAAGGCTTCTAGTTTTTGTCTTGAGTCATTAGAGTCATTGTCATTTTTATTAGACCCTTCTTGGGCTTTTGTATCGCGTAAAAAGAATTATTTTTTAGTCAAAAAGGTTATTTGTCACCTCCACACAAAGTTGACCTTGTCCCCATGAAGTCGGCCTACATTAGGGCAATTCAACCTAGCAAAAAGGCTATATATAGAGAGACAATTCAATCCATTTGTCACATTCACTAAACAAGTTCGATCTTCAAGAGAGGCAAAAAAGAGAGCGAAGTAGATGAAGGAGGACGAAATTTGTTGGGAAAACCTAATTCGAGTTTTTGGACTATCTCTCTCACACGTGCAAAGTTTCTAGGAAGTTGTTGGGGCTGAAATTCTGTGTCTACTGTAGGACCGAAATTTTGTTATTGGGGGTCAAAGTTCTACTGCTAGAGAGTCAAAATTTTGGATTGAAGTTATTGTTGGGGAGCTATTACTTGGAGACTTTGACAGGGATCAACTATTGAAGTGAAGGGTTGACTTGGTGGTTGGAGGAGATATTCATCTAGGTCTAAGAAGTCTTGAAGATTCTCATCTTGATTTGAATCTATTGAAGGAAGAGTTTGACTGGGTTTTCCCCTTATAGGTGTTTTGCCCTCGCTAAGCGCCTACATCTTGTGTCTGTGTTCTTGTGGTCTTCATATACATATAATTTGGTAATTACTTGATGAAAGATAAACTAATAAAGAAGTAAAAGAAGCCAACATAATTCACAAGTAATTATCAATAAAGAGGAATCAAACCCTAATTCCTATAAGCATTGATTTCACAACATGGTATCAGAGCTAAGGTCGAAGAAAGTTGAAGATCACTTTGTTGGCTTGGAAGAAAAGGTTACTCCCTTTGTGGCAAGTTACTTGAAGATGGGGTTTAATATCATAAGAATTGTAGGAAGTTGGATTGTTAGGATCATCTACAATCTATCTAGGAAAGTCAAGAGTGAAGGATTCTTGGTTGCACTTACAAGTACTCTTGATGATGAAAATTCATGGATCATTGATAGTGGAGCATCAAAACATATGAGAGGAGAAAGTGGTCAACTTCATACTCTATCAAGGGAACCATCATCACATGCAGTGGAGCTATTCGGCAACAACAATTATGCAGTCAAGGGCTTTGGATCTATATCGCTAAAGCTGAAAAGTGGAGCAAAGCTACACCTCAACAACATACTCTATGTCCCAGGTCTAAAAAAGTATTTACTTTCCATTTCTTGTTTAGAAGATAAAGGAGATAGGTTGCCTTTGTAGCTGGTAAAGTTCTGGTTTGGGGAAAGGATTCAAGTATTGAAAAGGCAAAGGTTATTGGAGTTCGTGAAGGAAGACTATAAAGAGTTATAACACCATCTCCTCAAGCCCTAGTTCACATGGAGATCAACCCTATCGAACTATGGCATAGAAGATATGGGTAGATTCATTACAATATAATACCCTCTCTTAGTCAAATAGTAAAAGGCATCCCTGACATCAAGGAAGATCATGGAGTATGCCAGGGATGTGCTCTGGGAAAGAATACTAGGAAACCTTTTACAAGCAATGAGACAAGGTCTAAGGAAATATTAGACCTCATTCATCTCGATGTGTGTGGGCCAATGTCTAACAAATCGCTTGGAGGCCATCTTTATTATGTGACCTTCATTAATGATCACTCTAAAAAGACATGGCTTTATCTTCTCAAGACAAAGGGCGAAGTATTTGAAAAGTTCAAAGAATTTAGATCCGAAGTGGAGACCTTACCGAAAGAAAGATAAAGCCTTTAAGATCGGACAATGGAAGGGAATACATTTCAAAAGCGTTGATTGCATATTGTAAAGGAGCAGGTATTAAGAGGTAGCTCATTGTTCCCTACAACCCCGAACAGAATGGAGTTGCAGAAAGGAAGAATAGAACCATTGAAGAATACATAAGGACCCGATTAAGCGGAACCCTCCACCATTTTACTAAAAGATAAGTATTTTATTCTTTATTTCATCTCTTCATGTTTAGTTTCCTCCTCACATCAAGATTTGTTTGTATTGTATGCTAATAATCTTTTCTTTATATTTTCCTTGGTAGAAAAAATTGTAAAATAGACAAAGGTTATGGAGGAGACTTCAAAGGATAGACTTAAAGCATGGAAGAAGTTTTGTTGCTCTCCAAGAATTGAAGTTCTATAAGGTTTGTTAAAGAACAACTGAAGGTATGTCTTAGATTACAAATTTTCAACAAGGTTCTCTTCATAGAAAAGGTATGTTCATTCTCTTTTCAAATTTGCTTTACATTACTGACATTTTATGTCTAAAATTTTGAATCTTAGTGATTCTTGTTAGAGTGATTAATCATTAGATTGAATCTACCCTCGTTATTTTGATCATTCTTGTGAAACCCTAACCTTTAGGTTTCACTATAAAACCCTAGCCTATTGATGCTAAGGGTATGTCAATGTTGATTATGAAACCCTAGCCTCTTTAAGGGTTTATTGATAAAGTGTATAACATATGATGAAATCCTATTCTTTTGAAGTTTAGGGATTTGATAATGTTAAGATAAAAACCCTAGTCCTTTAGGGTTTGTTGTTAATGTCTAAATGAAACCCTAGATCATTAAGGTTTGGTGATTTAGGGTTTATGAACAAAACCCTTGCCATAGTTATAGTAAGATCCTAGGAATGAAACCCTAGGTGTATATACTTTCGCATGACTGAAACTCTAGACTGGTCAAAAATGTTCTATATCTAAATTTGATGTATTAATATTTGTATCCTGGATTTACCTAATAGGTATAAATATTGAATGCTAGTGCATCCTAGATATGTATATGTGAGTATGTTAACTTAATTATTGATACTCGTGTTTTAGTTTGTGAAATCTAGGGTTTGCAACAAACCCCTAGTAGAGATTGATATTCTAGGGTTTGCAACAAACCCTAGTAGAGTCTAACATGTAATTCTAAAAGTATATTTTTGAAACCTTAGATGTATAATACTTTGAATGGATTGTTATTGCTAATATCAAAGGCTTTGTGTCTCGAAGATGGAGTCTAGGGTTTATGGCAAAACCCTAGAAAGAGATTGAATTATAGTATGTAAAATGTAACCCTTGTTGATTATGAACCTAACTAAGTTTAGACATTTGATGTCTAAAATGTTTTGATGCTTCCATTGTAATGACATGAGTTTAATATAGTTGATTTTGTGTTTTTGTTTGGTTGTACTCGCTATTAAAGTTTTGCAAGTACATAATCTTCAATACGTTGAAGATGTTCGTAATTGAAGATGATAATAATGATGAGCATGATGAAGGAAGCTATAAAAATTATGATAATCAAGATAACCTTGATGACATGAGAAAGAATGAAGTATATTCGATGATGTTATTCTGCCTAAGTTGAGAGGGAGCATGGTTAGAAGAAAGGGTACATCTCCCAGTTAAGAGGGATGGCATATTATGACAGTCATAATGAATACCTTGAAGAAAGAATGAAACTGTAGAATGAATGAAAGAAGTACAGATAGATGTTCATGAAGTTGCAAACAAAAGAATTGAGAAGTTCTAAGGTTGTATTTGGTGTTGCTGAAGAAATGATAAAAGAAAGCTTCTGACAAATTGTATTTGGATAATTTGATATAAGTAGCATCAGAATGATAAAGGACCTCGAAGGTTTGTGTTTACATGTATATATTTGAAGGTTTATTGCTAATTGGGGTTGTGATTTTGCAAAATCTCTCCGTAAAAAGGTCGAACATTTGAAGCATGCTTGGAGTGGTGGATATATATCTAATTTAGTTTATAAGGAGAGACAAAGCATCTAATGGCAAGATGCTTGGGAGGACATATGGTCGGCCTATATGTTGATGTCTAGGTCCCAAAGAGGGAGGGTGGTGTTGGTCATGGAGCTCTGACCTTGGATACGCACCTAGATCCATGGGTTGGTGGTAGAGCTTAAAAACCTGATGGTACCTAGACTAGATAAAGCTTCAATCCCCATAGTCCCACCCGGTTAGAATACCCTAGTCAAGTATCTAGTCCGCAGCACTGAGTGTGCTAAAACTCTTCGTAGTTATATCATTTTGAGATCTTCCATGTACTTGTATACGTATGTAATTATGAATACCTCCCTAGTTAAGAGGAGTGTTGAAGAATGTAACTGCCATCGGTCTTCATAATTGTACTTGTCAAAAGAAAATTTATTATTAAAGAAAATGACTTATTAAAGCATGGGTTTCATGCTTGGGTCTATGTTTTCTAAGTCAAAGCCTCCATTGAAAGCTTCTAGGTTTTGTCTTGAGTCATTAGGGTCATTGTCATTTTTATTCAGTGTTTCTAAAACCAAAACTAGTGACCGGACCGGTCCACCTAATGAACCAGTTTACCGACCGGAACCGGTCTAACCGAGACTGGTTTGGTCTAAACGAACCGGTTTTAGAAAAATACATTAAATATTTAATTTTTAATGAAAAAACTATTTTTAAGATTTAAAACCATGATTTCAAGCCAATAGAGACAAAATATGCAAAGATTGCTCATTTATATAACATGTAAAGGTGAATATATCAAAATAGCACCGACTGCAATACATATCATCAACAAAATACATAAGCAATGAGGCTTTAAATGGCCTCTAGAGTGCAAAAACAAAGCCTACAAACTATGGGGCCAATGGCCTGCTACAAGACTCAAGTCTACATATATGATAGTACTATAATAGTGATCAACATTATCACTTGAAACTTCTCATGAGTCATCATGATCAAACTCGGTTGAGTCTCGACTCCCAAACTTTGCAGGTACAAACTTCTCTATTGGTTCAGTGACTTGAGTCTCAAACTTCTAAAGGTATTCTGCCCTAATATGCCCTATTATTTCATTTGGTGCTCCACATGGCTTTACATGGCCTCCTATCCCAGCCAAGTGTTGCTTGAACCTGTTAATACCCCCTCCTTGAATGGATTTTTGGCAATATTTGTAGATCATTTTGCCATCAATCATATCACAATGAGCCCATGCAGTATCTCTGGCTTTTGTAGGCATGATGACTACTACTTAGCATAAACTCTGTTGTTCCACAACTCCAGCAAAAACCCAACACTCTCCAAGCTCCCAATCAAACTCACAAACACTCCAAATGAGATGTGTGAGACAAATGAGAGGGAGAAGGGCCTCTTAAAGGCTTGGAGAGGGTGTTTTTGGAGGGAAAGCACCCTTAGTTTCCCTCCAAAACCCCTAAAACACAATAAAAAAGTCGCTTTTTGGGCTTAAGGTGGGCGTGCCTCCTAATCGACCGGTTTAGGAAGGAACTAGCCAGTTCTGTCCTAAACCGGCCGATTAGGACTGGTTTTCTACAAAAAATGGCGAAGTGCCCCCTCTGACCGAGTTTTTTGGCCAGTTTCGACCGATGGGCCTACTAACCGACCAGTTAGACCGGTAACCGGTTAGCAAGGCCGGTTTTGAAAACTATGTTTTTATTAGACCCTTCTTAGGCTTTTGTATCATGTAAAAAGAATTATTTTTGAGTCAAAAAGGTTATTTGTCACCTCCACACCAAGTTGACCTTGCCCCCATGAAGTCAACCTACATTACGGCAATTCGACCTAGCAAAAAGGCTATATAGAGAGAGACAGTTCAATCCATTTGTCACATTCACTAAACAAGTTCGATCTTCAAGGAAGAAAGGCAGAAAAGAGAGTGAAATAGATGGAGGATGAAATTTGGGAAAACCTAATTCGAGTTTCTAGACTATCTATCTCTCACACGTGCAAAGTTTCTAGGCAGTGGTTGGGGCTAAAATTTTGTGTCTACTACAGGACCAAAATTATGTTATTGGGGATCAAAGTTCTACTGCTAGGGAGTCGAAATTTTGGATTGAAGTTGTTGCTGGGGAGTTGTTACTTGGAGACTTTGACAAGGATCAACTATTGAAGTGAAGCGCTGACTTGGTGGTTGGAGGAGGTATTTGTCTAGGTCTAAGAACTCTTGAAGAGTCTCATCTTGATTTGAATCTACTGAAGGAAGAGTTTGACTAGGTTTTCCCCTTATAGGGGTTTTGCCCTGGCTAAGCGCCTACATCTTGTGTCTCGTGTTCTTGTGGTCTTCATATACATATAATTTGGTAATTGCTTGATGAAAGATAAACTAATAAAGAAGTAAAAGAAGCCAACATAATTCACAAGTAATTATCAAGAAAGAGGAATCAAACCCTAATTCCTATAAGCATTGATTTCTCAACAGGCCATCCCCATACGTGTAACGCGGTAGGGTTTTCCAAGCCAAATGTGTGACGCGGCAAGGTTTTCCAAGCCGCACGTGTAGATGCAAAGGGGCTTGAAGAGGCGAAGCGGGTTGCTAATTTTGCTAGAAGAATTTATCTCAAGTTTTACGGTAATTTCCTTGTAAACTTTGAGGACCTTTTCTTTGGTTAAGGAGCCCATCATTTCTTTGAGAAATTAAATGATGAGAAGTTGGAGGATTAATTTCTGTTGCTATCTTGTCTAATATTTTCTCAGTAATTTTCTATTTTAAATTCTGCTGCAAAATGTTGAGTTAAAGGTGCCAAAGTATTTTCTATTTGTAGTTTTCAGAAATAAATTTACTGCATAGAGAAAAAAATTGAGGGTAAAAGAACTGTATGAGACAGTAAATCTGAAATTGGCACTTAAAATTAACAATTGGCACACAAAATTTTAACAAAATCATATTCACTACTATACTCAAGTATAGGATGGAACATGCAACAAAAATTATCTCCAAAGGAATTTTAAGGACACAATACATTTGACACCACACAGGATTTCATGCTCTTCATCATAAACAGTTGGCCCTAATTCTGGATTAACAACTTATTACATAACATGTTATGAGAACTGAGGAAACTATCTTGTCACCTTTAGAATTCGAAGCTTCTACTGCTAGTCTAATCTATTATCAAAACCTATACTTCAAAAGGGTGAAAATGACCTTTACTAATTAGTAAATAATGAGGCCCATACCTTTAACTGGATCTTCTGCAGAGTACCACTCAGACCAAGGGAAGTCATCATCCCATTGTCTGTTGTTGAATAAATCACTTTCCATGCTCACTCTAGTCTCTGTACTTCGAGATTCATTCTCCTCATGCTTTTCAAGTTCATGTCCCGATATATGTGTCCTATACGTCAATCTCATTGTGTAGTGCACTTGGATAATTGGTGCAAAAGAATCAGATGAAGCAAATGCCTTCAAAAAATTACAAACAAAAAACAAATAATGAGAAAAGTGGTAAACAATTCATAGATTAACAATTATATGAAAATTTTCATAAAATATAGTTTATAATCCTCTTTTCCAAAACTGCAAGGTCACTTTGTGCACTGACAAGAGCACAAACTACATTAAATGCTTAAGAGCAAGAACGACAATCAGTTTGCTGCCGGAGAAATCTGTAACAAAATGGATCTTAAAGAAAATAGCAATCATGATTTTTCAGTGCCACCAAATCAGCCTTTACACATATAAAACTACTCACTAACATGACAATATCTTCAATAAAGCAATCTGCCTTTGGCAATTTAAGAGGACATCTGCCTAGAGATTACTAACCATAAATTCATGTTCGATGAGCCCATATATATATATTTCTATCAACTGCATGCACTAACACCAATGGATGAATAATGGGCAATTCTCAAAAGGGGCATGATAACACATTTACAAACAAAATTTAAAACCTTCATCAATGTTCATATATGGGGCAGGCAGAAAAAGGATAGCATCAGGTCCTCTATAGACAAGATTAGAAAGGTGTTCTTTATATTTGACTGAGGTTAAGCATCATATATCAAAAGACCAAAATGTTTGGAGGTTGACACCACTCAAGGTACACATTAAGAAGTACTCATCATTTGGGGTTTGAATAAGCTCTAGTGTAACACTTATACATCCTTGTTTAGTGAAGCACCCCTTGTGGGGCAGTCTTGGTGGCCTAGGTCTATGGTTACTTGTGTAGACCTCATCATGTTTTACATTCACCTCCCTCTCCTACCTTTATGTAAAAGGAAGAGAGAGCCTGTCATTAATCACTAAAACTCTTGTAAGGGAGCAACAGCTAGGGTCTATGATGTAAGCTCTAAAATATACATGAAGATAGATGTTTGTGATTGGGATGCACTAGAATCTTTGCATTTGTGTGATTCGAGGAACAAAGACCTAGGGTTTGTGTGATGTATACCTTAGAGCAAGAACATGAAGTCCTAGTGGAGTAAATAAGTCTTGGAGCTTGGTTTTATGCTTAGTTTAAAGAAGACTTGAAGCTTATGTTGGTGTATTCTTGATATTCCATCATAAAGTTATCTAGAGGTCTTGGAACTTGTGCAATGAAAGAGAAGAAAAGTTAGAGTTTGACAGATGCAAACCCTAGATGGACAAGAAGTTTGGAATGCTAATGCTATGATTTGTATTGAAGCCTTTAAATTTGCTCAATGCAGAAGGCCAAGGGTTTGAGTAACAAACCCTATAATAAGACATGAGCATTGGAGTGGGGAATCTCCTAGAAGACTTGTGTGATGCAAGAGGAAGATCAAGGGTGGGCTTGTTGGTGTTGAAGCCAGCTTGTTGTCGAACCTTTGGAGATAATAGGAGTAGCTTGGAGTGATGACTTATTAGACCATGTTTGTTGGTTAGGGTTTGTTATTGATGGTGGATACCCTAGCCTGGGGTTGGATGCCACTGGACTGGCCTCCACACAAACAAAAGGTGAACAGACACACAGAACCGAAGCAACAGAGCCATAAGATGAGACAGACCAATTGTCATAACACCATAATGTGAATAGTTAGTTAAATAGATACAATTGATAGAAGAGAGTAGGGCAGAAAAACCCATATTTAGGTGAAGGGGCAGAAGAATTACCAATTTTGACATAAAGAGCTCATAGAGACCTTCCAAATGCATCAATTTTACTGGAACCCGGCTCCCGATGCGATCTGCTTCAAACCTTCGAGTCAGTGTTGTATCCATGTTCTGAATGCCTTTATATGCCTTGCGAGTTGGATCATGCACTGGTACAAATGATGGCCAGATCCTGATAGCACTGGTACAAGTGCTATGAAATTTTGTATCAGATGGTCATCAATATGCATCTAGTAGAAATCCAACAGGTACACTTTTACATACAACCAAAACAATGAAAAAAATGCAGCATTCAACCTTAGAAAACTGACACCCTATATCCATCTCAAACTAAGAAAATTATTGAACGTGGCAACAAATAACGTCAAAGGAATTCTCCAATATTGCATTGATAGAGTTTCTTCTGCGACTGTTTAAAACTCACAAATATGGACCCTATTGTATTATCTCTTTGAGAAACCTCTACTTGTAATCTGATACTTTCTATTTGAGCTGACTAGTCATTTTTACCAATCATCACTCAATTCAGATATTTGTTCAAATGTTAGCTATGACATTTTGGTAACAGTAACTATAATATTATCCTTAACAATCCATCAAAACATTTCTATACAACCTCTGCTGCCTTTTTATTAGTAACCTTCTCAAATATTTCATGGTAATCATTTTGTTTCAGTAAATCTCACTTTACTGTTAGGTCCTCTTCAATTCTTATCATCAGATTAGAAAGGTACATAATATCTTATTGAAATGAGGTTGACAAGGGTTTTGTGAATAAAGTTTCTAGAACCTGACCCAAGAAAAGAGTTTTCTAAAACCAAGATCAGAAGAGGTTTAGCAAGGCCAGCCTCTGCCAACCCCAAGGGCATCTAATTTGCAGACTATATCCTCTAAGTTTGCAACTTACTCTAGTCAATTTTGATTTTTATCTGTTTTACCTGTTCTCTGGATTTTCTCAACAGAAAGAGTCACAGAGTGTTAGTGTTTGTAGCTCAGACAGGTATTTCCATGAGGGTGTCTACTTATGAAAATCTTCATTAAAAGTATCCTATGCTCTTTCAGAAGTTAACTTTATTAATTAATTAATTAAGTAAATATTTATTTATTAAAGTGTCATTTAATTAATAAAATGGGTCACATAATAATTTAATTAAAAGAAAGTCATTGATCTCAAGGTTAGATCTCAACTGTTGAAGGTAGGGTTTTTTGCTCATGTCAAAATTATAAAAGAAAGAGAGGGCAAAGGACAAAGACAGGCAGAGCAGTCATTTCACAAGTCACATGATTGAAGAAGAAAATCAGAGATTTGATTTTCAGCCATTGGTGAGGATTTCAGCAGTAGTTTAGCAAGAAGGCATCCAGTCAACAGCAAGGAAAAGAGCAGTGATACAGCCCAGCAAAGCAGGCTGTACAACCGTCTGTACAGACTCCATACAGTAGTATGAATTGGAGGGCAGGATGCCTTGATTTCCATGCAGACTGAAATTTTCAGGTTTGTTGCTTGTTTGATTAATTTCTCAGAGCCATTTTCCCATAAAGGAGCTTTTGTAAGTTCTAAAGATAATTTTTAAATGATGAACTTACCTAGAAGAGCATAACTAAATTATGCACTGTGTGATTGCTTTTCTGGTTTTCGTTGCATGCATGAGGTTATAATTCCAGCGAGTAACTAGATCTAATCTGTTTGCTTCGACCCCTGGTTTTAGGATAATTTAACACACAGTACAAGTTAACTATAAGTACAAATAGTGTTGGAAATACTGAGTGGGGTGAATCAGTATTTCTTTTCAGTCAGTTAATTTTAATCTTCAGAGCATTCATATTAACATTAACACTAGTTTAAACATAAATGAACATCACATCTGTAAACAACACTATTCAACAATGCATGACATCAATACAGTACACCAAGATTTTTAGGTGGAAACCCTTCCGGGAGAAAAACCACCGAACGCTTCTTAATATTTGTCTTCAATAATTTACATCAATTAGGAAGTTCCAACTTCCAAAATTTTCAGCTCCAACTGAAAGACGCTCCAACTGGAAGGACGCTCGAACGCCCTGGTTTACCAGCTCCAACTGGAAGGACACTCCAATGCCCTAGTTTACAGGCTCCAACCTAAACGATGCTCCAACACCCAACGCCCTATGCAGGCTCCAACCTGCCCCTAGCACCACCTTGCCACCCTAATTAGCCGGTGGACCACGTTTCATATATTTTCAAATTGGATCCATCTGCACTCAATATCAGTACAAGACAATTTGCAATACAATCTTTGTTCAACAACAGATCTTCTCCTCATCAAACCCTAGCACCAATCAAATCTACTTTTGCATCAAACCCAAGTAGCATAAAGTCTGTCAAGTACATTTGTCAAATCTGCCTCTACTCAACCTCTAACTGTCAGTACACATACTGCAGCTAAAACCCTAGCTCAGCAACCTCAACACTCTCACTGTTCAATCATGTCCTTGAAGATGCTCTATTGATGCCTGAAGATGTTTGCTTCCATGATCTGCTCTACATATATTGGTGCCTTCTTACTATTGAAGATGAGAACCCTTCACATTCCTTGATCACTGATAGTGATGCAAGTACAGCCACAGGTAGACTGAATTTTGGTGGAGTCATAAATTTGTGCCTCAGATAATAAGAATTAGACTCCAAACTACAAATGATGTAAGAGTGATAGCCTCCGCTTCTTATTGCAGATGTATACTTCTAATGTACTTGAATAGAAAGCCCTTTAAACTTTAACATATAGCTTTCAAAACATAATATGGATATACCTCTTGTCTAATGGGAGAAAGCCTATTTATTAGTAAGCCCTCAACCTTCCTCTAATTGCCAGATCGATTGTATGGGACCGGATTGGGGGGTAGAAAAAGTGCATCTATTAGCGTGCCTACGGGGGCTCCGAGGTCAGTTACTCTAGCCTTTTAGCCCTACCATTTATTTCAATCTTATTCTTAATAAACTTGTATATAACCACGTACAAACAGGGAATGGGGGCTTTCTATTAAAGGTATCAATAACTTTTACTTCTACTTTTGATATTGTCTTGAAAATTTTGTTTCATAACCTACTATAGGGATTCAGTCATAAATGAGGAACTTTGCCAGCATACCTCATATCTCTCATAAACATAAGACACTATTCCACAACACTGGTTTTAGGCTTTTCTTTTGAACTTGTTCAACGTCACAATCTCAACTATGGCAATCTTACATCAAGCAATCAATCCTTCAGTGCAATGCTTTATCACTTGCACAAGTCAACAATGGCAATCTTACATCAAGCAATCAATCCTTCAGTGCAATGCTTTATCACTTGCACAAGTCGCATTAGCAATTTTATTCTACCTTTGCACAGGTGTGCACTTCAAATTTATATCATTTTGCACCCAAACTATGAACAAAATTATATAGGTTAAGTGCACCATGCACAAGACAATCTTCATTATAAAAATGCCCAATCCATATGCACTTCAATTCAGATCAAAGATATGATTTACACTTCAGAATTCCAGGATGCACCAGATTGATTATGCCCTAGAATCACAGTAATATAAAACAAACTTTACATAGAACTTACGGTTTTATTCATGGCTACAATTCAGATTGCGATCATAATTAAAAAGTTGCAAGGTTAAACCAGTGGTTATTAGAACTGTGCCCAATGCAATTTCGAGCGTATTGAATAGTAACCATACGTCATTAATTTCTCAATGATTGCAAAAGTTCTATCATACACCAATGCGCATTGCGAGATACATGGCGTCTTTCCTGTTGACTCAGTTGTACGTATTGTCCATAGATGGTCTCAGAAAGGGTGCGAAGGGCAACAAATATCCTTCAATTACCCCACAAAAAATAGCCTTTAATACAATGCATATTTTCCTTTAGAAATATTAAGTCCAACTAGTCTTGAAATGCAAAAGACATACAACAATCTTTCACCAAATATCTCATAAACGTGGTGATATTCAGAAGGATAGGACCACAATAGACTTGTGCTTATATGTGATTAACCTAAAAAGGAAATGTAGAAACCCAGAAATATGCCATAGTAATGAAGGTTGAATAAGCTTCATAAATCAGCGAGTCAGCCTCTATTGATTTTAGGTATGTTCTATGCTTAGAGCAATTTATTTCAATTTTCACAGTTAGGTATCAACATTAAATTAAATTGCAGATAGAACATAAACATAGATCGCAGAAGACAAGCCAAGACAAGAGGACACAAGATGTGGTGCTAGCTAGGGACAAACCCCAATGTGGAAAAACCCTTGACCAATTCTTCATATATGTTCTTCAATAGTTTAACAGAGAGAGAAAGAGATAGTACATTTACAACAAAAGTCAACACTTTGACTTATCTATATAAGAGCATAGATCATCTCTAAGAAGATGATACATGAAATGGCTAAACTCAGTTGAAGACATGTTGCTTCAACTGATTCTCCAAGGTGACTCCTTCACCTATCATTATGCTGCACCTTGTCATCATGCTGCACCATGCTACACCCATCATCACAATGTTGGACCTCGTGACCATGCTCCACACATCATTCCATTGCACCTTATGTTGTCACTGTTGTCCCATGTGCCATAGCTGCACTATGCTAGCCATTGTTGTCCCATGTGGCATACTGTTGTCCCACTGTTAGTGACATTGCCATTCCATGTTTGGCATATTGCAGTCCCATTTGCTATGCTCCAACAAGCACCATTGCCTAGTTATCCCATTTACCATGTTGTACTAAGCACACTTACCTAACTATCCTATTTGGCATATTGTACCTTGTTGTTGTCCTAATGAGTTTGCAGCACCATGCTTGTTGTTGTCCCATTGTAGCCTTGTTGTACCATGTCATTTCTTGTTATCCTATTGCTTTCTCCACCAAGTGACCTTGCTGTCCCATGTATCTAGTTGCCAACACACCATATAAACGCTGCTCCAATAAGCATGTTAGCTCACAGTTTTGAGGCCTGTTTGGTTGGAGCAAACTAGGTCTAGTTAGGGCACACAACAGTCCTTAACAAGCCTTCTTTTCGTGCCCAAAAACACTCCCAAGAAATGTGTTTGCCCTTCTTTAAGGGGCCGAGGGTGGTTGCTTCAATTCTGGGTTGCCCTAGCCCTTGTCTACCCTTCGGCCTGCCTGTAATTTACTGCGGCACCCTACAGCAAGACTATGTAGGGTTGCGGTTGCCTTTCCATGGATCTGCACCCCTCCAAAGTGCCCTCAAAAATTCCCTATGATTGTGCCTCTTCCTGCAAGGGAACTCGGCCCTCCTTCAACACTTTGGACCCTTGAAATAGACCCAAAACAGTCCTCCTTTTACACGTCACTGCCTCTTCTTGTTGCAGCTACCACAGGGAATTATCCTCCTTCAACGAGCTCTCTTCCTCCACAAATGGATGCGTAGAGTTGTCATAGGCTAGGGCTTGCTAGGACTACGGCTAGGGCTACTAAGACCTCCTCCATAGCTGTGTAGATCCTCCTCCTTAGGACTGCGTTAGGGCTTGTAGAGATTGCGTCTAGGGCTTCATACTAGGGCTCCTCTCCCTTCTGCGATTTAGAGCTTCCTCTCTTAGATTTTTCTTCCTCTAAAACCCAGAACAAGTGGAGAGAAATCAAGAGTGAAGTGTGTGTAAAATGGCTCTCAAGTCATCTCCTTTTATACTAAAACATTGATCACATGTGGAGTTTATTTAGTTGTTGGCCAACAAACCACAGGAGTTTGGCCCTAGTTGCCAATTTTAACAGTGTCACCCTGCTTGGCATTTGGATCAGCTTCACAATGAGGTCTGCAGGGGCTACACTGCAAGTTAATAATATCAAAACGAAATCCCTTAGAAAACCCGGATCAAAGATTAAACCAGAGAAAACCTTTCATGAATTCGACCTCCTTTTAATGATTTCCAAAACTACTATAGATCTAGAATAGGTATCCTTGAGAGAGCCGACTTGCACAATTTGGAGCGAAGCCAAAAATAAAATTCAAATTTAAATTTGAATTTGACTTGGAGCCAAAACTTTGGACCAATGTAGTTTAACCTTTTGGGAATAATTTGACTTATGAAAATAAATGAACATCATTTCCAAACAAAGATGACTTCAATAATAATTAATGAAAATCCTTCTATGCCCATGAGTTGGACATATGTCTAATGACGGGTTGGCACATCATCTTGTCTTCAAGTTTATGGCCACAAGAAGGGGGCTATGACCTTCTGAAGGGCATAACTTTCAAACAATGAAGAGTTAAAAAGCATGCCATATATCGTTGGAATTGGCATGACGAGGATCATCAGCTGATAGTGGTCACGGAGGCAAATTCCCTGATCGTTATCCTCAAAATCTTCAAAAAGAGCAGGGATTCTAAGGTTTTCCAGGCTAACTTGTCCTTTGGAGCTTCCAATTGATGCAAACTAGGTGAATATTAAGCGCTTTCAAGAATTGATGTTGGCATCAATGACAACAACATCAACAAATAGAATCTGAAATTAGAATTTTATTAAGGGTCGTGAATGACCAATTGTAAACGGGACTAAATGAAAAACATGCATGTACGTTAAACCAAGGAGGGAAAGCTTGATGCAACGTCTAACATAAATATATCTAAATTATGTAAAGATCCTCGGTTGTGAAGAATCAGATATATCTAAATTACGTAAAGATCCTCTTGTAAGAAAAAAGAAAAAATATTTTATTTGAGTCAAACTGTCATCCACAAGACCAAGTAAGCTCTAGAAAAGTCAGCCTAAAGAGGCAACTATTGACCTCCTGGACAGTTATAAATACAAGACACTTCGACCTCATTCATTTTCTCACTCAACACATCAATTTATGTGCCAAAGAAAATAAGAAAAATAGTGAAGTCAAAGGAGAGAGAAATTCAGGTATTTTGGCTTGTTTCTGTTCACACGTGTGAAGGTTCTACCTTTGCACAGGTGTGCACTTCAAATTTAAATCATTTCGCACCCAGACTATAAACAAAATTACATAGTTTAAGTGCACTATGCACAAGACACTCTGGTCTTCATCATATAAATGCCCAATCCATATGCACTTCAATTCAGATCAAAGCCATGATTTACGCTTCAGAAATCCAAGATGCACCAGATTGATTATGACCTAGAATCACAGTCCAATAAAACAAACTTTACATAGAACTTACAGTTGTACTCATGGCTCCAATTCAGATTGCGATCATAATTAAAAAATTGCCAGGTTAAACCAGTGGTTATTAGAACTGTGCCCAAAGCAATTTCAAGTTTATTGCACAGTAACCATACGTCATTAATTTCTCAATGACTGCAAAAGTTCTATCACAATGCTTTGCCTTTTGACTTAGCTGTACGAACTGTCCATAGATGGTCTCAGAAAGGGTGCAGAGAGCAACAAATATCCTTCGATTAGCCCACAGAAAATAGCCTTTAATACAATGCAGATTTTCCTTGAGAAATATTAAGTCCAACCAGTCTTGAAATACAAAAGACATACAACAAACTTTCACCAAATATCTCAGAAACATGGTGATCTTCAGAAGGATAGGGTTACAATGGACTTGTGCTTATATGTGATTAACCTACAAACGAAATATAGAAACCCAGAAATATGCCATAGTAATGAAGGCCGAGTAGGCTTCATGAATCAGCGAGTCAGTCTCACCCTCTTTGGCAGTTGGATCAGCTTCACAATGAGGTTTGAAGGGGCTACATTGCAGATTAATAACATCCCAACAAAATCCCTTAGAAAACCCAGATCAAAAATTAAACCAGAGAAAACTTTTCAAGAATTCGACCTCCTTTTAAGGATTTCCAGGACTACTCTTGGCCGCAAAAGCTAGATACCTCAGATCAGCATTGAATTCTTGCCTTTTGAGGAGAGACGAGTGCCTATATATGGATCTAGAATAGGTATTCTTGAGAGAGCCAACTTGCACAATTTGGAGGGAAGCCAAAAATAAAATTCAAATTTGAATTTGAATTTGACTTGGAGCCAAAACTTTGGACCAATTTAATTTAACCTTTTGGGAATAATTTGATTTATGAAAATAAATGAACATCATTTCCTAACAAAGTTGACTTCAGTAATAATTAACAAAAATCCTTCTATGCCCATGAGTTGGATAAATGTCTAATGACGGACTGGCACATCATCTTGTCTTTGCATTTATGGCCACAAGAAGGGGGCTTTGATCTTCTCAAGGGCATAAGTTTCAAACCGTGAAGAGTTTCAAAGCATGCCATATATCGTTAAAATTGGCATGACGAGGAGCATCGTCTGGCGATGTCATGGAGGCAAATTCACTGATCGTCATCCTCCAAATCATCAAAAAGTGCAGGGCTTCTAAGGTTTTCCAGGCTAACTTGTCCTTTGGAGCTTCCAATTGATGCAAACTAGACAAATATTAAGAGCGTACAAGAATTGATGTTGGCATCAATGGCAACAGCATTCAACAAATAGAATCTGAAATTAGAATTTTATTAAAGCTTGTGAATGACCAATTGTAAATGGGACTAAAAGAAAAGCATGCATGTATGTTAAACCAATCAGGGAAAGATTGATCCAACGTCTGAGATAAATATATCTAAATTATGTAAGGATCCTCACTGGTGAAGAATCAGCATATATCTAAATTATGTAAAGATCTTCAGTTTTGAAGAATCAACTTTTACAATTTCACAGACAAAGGGCTAGCAATACCAAATGGCAACTAACCTGTCACAATTTGACAAAGCAATTGCAACAGCACTTAGAAGCTTGGTGGCCTCTGGTGCATCAAGGACAACTCCACTCATACTTTGTGGAGCAATTATCTGAATGAAACAGAGGAAACATAAGTGAAATTATAAACCATATTGGGTGAGTAGATGAGTAAACCATATGAAAAAAGTGACTTCAACAATTCTATCTAAATTATTTTATATACTAAAAAATCCAAAACAGAATGAGAACATATGGCAGGCCGCAGAATTGTATGTTATCATAATTCACCACAGAAATTCCATAATATAAACAATGTAAAAATGACAAGGCACGAATAACTAGCTGAAATCAATACCTGAATGTTTAAAAAATTCAAGATATTTCATGTATCTAACTTATTTAAATCAATAAGTAATCACTGCCAGAAATTCAACTGGGAATTTTAAAACTGTGAAGGAGTATTTTATGAGTCACAATTTGAAGAAATACACCTACATCTCTTGTATGGTAAACCGGCATTTCCACTTATAAGGAAATTCGGGCATTTTATGAATTTGTTAAACTCATACAAATTTGATCGAGCATATCAAAGAAGGTAACACTTTCCTAGCAATGAAACAACTGAAGAAACAAAATTCCCAAGCAAACCGTGAATAATTCTTCTTGATTACCATTCAGATCATAGCAATTCTTTATCGACAGATATTTTTTAAATTTTGGAACTGTAAATTTCTTTTGTCTTGACTTTTAACCATTTGATTTCAGTATGCCAGGTTTGATTTTTGTCTTTTAAATATAAAATTTCTTGTGTATTGTACATCAGTAAGATTTTTGATGCTAACTTGATAGGTCTCATCTATCGATTCCACTAAAGAAAATACAAAAAAAAAAAACAAAAGTACACTACAAGAGGTAATTGCCCTGAAGAAAAATTAGGGTATATTGGCAACTCGAAATCTTTGGTATTTGTATGATTGATAAGCAATTCTCTGATTTTTAAAAAGTCACCGTCCTATTTGTCCAAGGTATGGCTTCTTAACTGACCCTCGTGGATGAGGAAGTTAGTATGAGAAAAACTCTCTCACAATGTAACTAAGTTGAAGCATTAAGGTCATTAGGTTTGATTAGATACATTATGAGCATGAACTATATGGTTTTAAATTTTGTAGCTCAAGAAGGTACTTCTGCATAGGCTTAAGTGGCTAGGCATGCAGAAGTCGCCCACAAGATCTCCCTAGGATACTTGCTCTAGGTTGAAAAAGTTGCTTTGCAACTTAGGAAAAGTACATAAGTATTATGTTGGTTCATTGAGATAAAGTAAACTTAGGAAAAGTAAAGTAATTTTCCTTGATAATTTTGTTTCAATCTCAGCCATTGATCTCAAATGAGGCGAAATCTAATCTCAGTCGTCAACTACTTTGGAGATTAGTCTTAGGGGTTTAGGCTTTTAGCTCAATGCAAAGTTATAAAAGTAAGGTTAGGAAGAGGAAGAAGACACACTATACAACAGTACTAGCCTCAGGAGGAGGATGAGTGTGATACACCAGAGTATCGGGTCCAAGTAAGTACAAGAGGGAGCCTGGAGACCCAGATCTACCAAGTAAATCGAGCACCAATTTAGGACAGATCTGCTAGATCAGATCTAAGGCATTTTTATTTTTGTATTTTCTCACTTGGGTCATTATCCCAAGACGAGAGCCCAAGTAGGTTCTAAATCATTGTTAATGATGAACTAATTTGATTAAGCAGATTCTATTGTGTCATTGCAATTGAGATCGGTATATTTGCTTATGTTAAATTTTATTATGTTAGGAACCAAGCTATGCATTTAAATCAGTAAATCAATTGTTTTGCTAGGAATTTTAGGTGTAGGGTGCTAGGTTTGCAGTAACTTTAACATTCAGAATAAAAGCTTTGAAGCAAACCGATCTCATAAACACAAAAGCCATGGTTTGTACGGGATCGTTGGGCCAAGTTTGGCCGTGATCGTGAAAAGGCGAAATTTTTTGTTTAGGGCTGAAGAAATCAGCACTGAGTTTGAATTTCTTTTTGCAGTCGAACAAGCTCAGAGCAGTGGTAATTTAAAGAGATAAAAAAAGAGCATGATCATTGTTGCGTAGGCAAGGACAAATTTATTTTATTAAAAAAGAAAAAAGAGTAGGTGAGTGGGTAGTGGGTGGCTGACAAGCTTGACAGGCCACCTACCCACTAGGGTAAGGGCTGCGACAAAGTGACAAGCTCGGGGAGCCAACGGAAAATTAGGAAAGCCAACAGGAAGTGAAATAGGTCCACGGCGTAGAGAAGGTCAACTGTAAATGAATCACAGCAAGCACCAACAATCTAAGTGGAAGCAGCCGAAACAAAGTCAGGGTGGCAAGAAGATGGCTTGTGAGTCGATGAAGCTCAACACGACCACAGGAAGCAACAAAATTTAAAAAATTTAAAGGAGAGATTGTGGCTGACAAGCCAGCCACCGACCGAGTAGGCAATCAGGACCGATAGCGCCAAGAAACAAC
Source organism: Pinus tabuliformis (assembly GCA_031772625.1). NCBI lineage: Eukaryota > Viridiplantae > Streptophyta > Pinopsida > Pinales > Pinaceae > Pinus > Pinus tabuliformis. Next base: position 920,349,455 of record CM062815.1, read on the forward strand.
ACATAGATCCAACAAAATGCAACAAAGTAGATCGAAGGGCTACTTATAGCCTTCATGTGATGTGAATGGGTGTCTCTCTGGGCAAGCCAACATGATTTCTTGGAGGGCCGACTTGGTCACTTGTGGAGGCAAAAATACAATTTTCAAACTTTCATTTTCCCACTCTTGATAAGGTCATGAAAAACATGCTTTATAAAAATATTCTTGTGAATACAAAAAAAAAAAAAAAAAATATATATATATATATATATATATAGATATATATATATATATATATAGATATATATATATATATTTTTCTTGAAAGCATGAAGAACATGCTTCAAATAATTTTCTTTTATCACAAAATATATTATTGCAAGTACAAATAAACATTACGAAGACCGACCATAGCTACAAAATTCAACAGCTAGGAGGGAGTGTTGAAGCTAGAGGTAGCTTTAGAAGGTCTTCCGCATATGTAATGTTCTCTATTAATTAATTGTCCAAGGAAGGATGAAGTAGCCTGTCCAACCCCATAGGCTATAGTCAATGATAAAGGAGGAAACCTATTATTTAATGTTGTGGGGCAACATTGGGTAAATTCAGGGTAATTGGGGCAAATCTTGTGGAAAAAGCCAAAATTGGGGCTAAGTGGAGGGAAACTTGTAGCCCCTCACATTAAAATAAGGACAAGAGACCCCATAAGGAATCTATAAATAAGAGAGGAGAAATCATTTTATCATCATTGTGGATCTGATATTTCCGTTTAGTGAGTTGATGCTCTAAGAGTTTTAAGACCCCTTTTTCCCTTGTTGGTTTTGGTGGTGTTTATACCATCTAGCCAATCCCCTCTCTTCTTGACTCTATTACAGCATGATATCTTGAGACATCTCTGATATGGTTTTGGCAAGAAAAAAGTGGATTTCCTGGTCAACTAAGTCTTGGTTTGAGGCAGTGAAGGCTATCTCTATGGATATCCTGAGGCTTACTTGGTCACCAAAGTTTTGGTTCAAGATAAGGTTTTCTCTGTGGATCATTGGCACCGAGGCCTGATGTGGCCATTTTAGGATAGAAAGACTCTTATTCAAATCAAGAGGAATGAGAGCTTATGTCTCAAGGTTTTGACCTAAAGAAAACTAGGGCACCAAAACTCTCATTGTAAATCATCAATGCCCTCTCTGTTATAATAGTCATTGGAATAAATGTTACATGTCATGCAGTGTACCTCACAAAGGATTATTAAAGGGTAGATTTGGCAGCGGGCTCTCTTGGGCTCCCTCCTGAGGTAACAAGCACCTTGATCTAGTTCTCCTGTAGCAGAAGGGCCAAATTATAGATAATTTGGCAGCTAGAATCTATCTAAAGATTTCAGATCACATCTACAGCAGTTGGGGACTCTCATCACAATAGTTTACACAATAGTAGACAGCGAAGTGGTTCAAGAGCTCCTTGATAAGAATAAGCAGAAAAGGAGTTGGATTGCGCAACAAAAGAAGATTGAGGCAGATAGTCGGTCCACCAAATAATCCAAAGGCTTCATAATCAATTGTCCTGTCAAAACAAGAGTCATGAGTAGGACAGCAGAGTACTCTTGGGAGCTATTACAACATCCCTGAAGTATTGTAAGGATCATAGTCATTTATACGGCAGTAAGGGTGGACCAGTACAATATTAATTGGTTAAGAAATATTAAACTACAATGCACTTGTGGATTGGTTTTATTGTATAAGCTATTGGTAGAGTGAAATACCTGTGTGCACTCAATATTGTCACTGTTATATGCAACAAGGTCTACCGGTATAGGAGTGGTTGTAAATTGAAATGGAGGTAAACAATTGATGTATTGTGCAAACTAAAGCTTAACTACATTGTTCTGTACTCTATATCACCTTTGTTGGATTTAAAGGGAATATTATAGAATTTATCTTGTAATCTTGTAATCCTAAGGGCATAAATTCCCTAGGGACATTACAGCATAGGCTTGGTATCTTGGCATGTAGGAGACAATTTATTGCCTCTTTAGGTAATTTTGTGTTCTTTACTAAGTCTAACTTAGGAAAACTGCAATAATTAAAGTCAATTAATTATTGTGGACTATTAAGTCATTTTCTAAGGATAAGCAATAAAATTATTAAAGTGACCTAGAATAATCTCAACCACTGATCTCCTAGATCTTCTACAAGGGAAATTAGAATTAGGGACTTGGGGTTAATGAAGATTAAAAATGAAAGTCTAGGGAGAGTTGAAGCCACAGACAAAGAAAGAGCGATTTTCTCAACAAGGAAAGAGCGAATTCTTTGGAGCGAGAGGCTTAGTTCGACTGAGGAGAAGGAAGGAGAATACACGGATAAATTTAGGAGTGTTGCAAGAGACTGAATTGTTGAAGTGAGAATGAGGCGTAGTTGTTGGAGAGGCCGATTTGCCAGTGCCAATTTGTGAGCAAGCAGAGGTTGAGCGAGGGCAAGGCACAAGAGCTGATTTACTAGTGAGAGGTGGGCCAATTTTCTCCAAGCCAAATTTCTTCAGTGGCTAGTTTTCAGTTGGCCAAATTTCCTTGGGCCAAATTATTTCAGTGGAGCCGAGTTGCAGGTTCCAGTTACTATTTTTTCTTTGTAAATTCTCTGTGGGTCGAAACCCTGATTTTCTAGATTAATTAATGAAAGAGGATTGTTGTGGTTGTTTATCTATTGTAATGTATGATTGATCTCTCTGATTTTATTTCCACTGCATATAATTTTTTGGATTTTAAAATACCAGTGATTTTATTTTTCAACAATTTAGAATTTATTTGGTTAATAAAATAAATTGTTGGGGATAAATAATTGTTGCGAGAAAATGAATCTGGGCTGGTATTTGGAGATTTGACATATAATACAAGCTATATTTCTTTTCATGCATGGATTTATTTCTCCTATCAGGAAGAGATAGGGCAATTCTATCTCTATCCCTCCCTAGTATTTGACATCCATTGTGTGAGATTGTTTCAGGTTTACAGGTATTTGAAAATTCTGGGATTCTCAACCGATCCCGAGAAGAGTACATGACCTGAAATTGGAGCCAATTGTTACAACCAAAATCCTCTGCAGCGTACTATACAGTTTTTTGCTGGAGACAACACCTTTACAAGCCTATATGTGTACAATTTATTTCCCTGTAAAGACCATGTGGGATGAAGTGTACAAGTGTTGGCTATGAGGTATCCTAAATCCCCCATGTGTACAACAAGATGAGCTTAATTTCTTACATGTAGAAACAATAGTACACAGCATTCAAGATATATCATATAACATTAGTGTTGCATGGCAGAAAAGCATACCAGAAAATCTTTAACGCCAAACCACAACTGTAGAAAGTGTAATCCATCTCTCCATTGGTCAATGTCACCTGAAGTAATGTTGCCTTCAGATTTAAAACAATGAACTGCTTACAAACATCATTTGGTGAGGAGATATACAAGAAATTAAATAAATGTGATTCCATTAGTGTAAGTGCTCTGTTTTATGCGTAACTCATACTAACATGACATCATAGTCCAGGTTAGCAGGATACCTTTGCTGTTATCAACTTGAAAAAAATACTCTAGGCAGTATGGTTTTGTCTCATAGGTAAAGTCAGCCTTAATATGACGCAGATTCCTTGAGCCTTGTACTATCTCTGCTTGTACCTAATTATAGAACAAGGACCCTTGTTAGTAAAAGCAATCTATGTGAATAAAGAATCCCCAAACAGGAGTGAGAGAAGCACAGTCATATTTGCACTCTCAAAACGTAGTAGCCCTCTAATAGCCTCCTACAGGTCATACATATTACAACCAAAACAAGCTAAAAATGCCAGGAGCACGTCATTTTGAAATTTGGCAACTATTTATATAGTAAATATGTACTTGAAATTAGTCTTTGAAGCTTTTTTTCCCAAAAACCAACCTAGAACAGCCTAAAGATAAATCAGGCCCTAACAAAATTTCTCATACCACTCCAGCATACAGATTCCATCAATAACATAGATAGTATAATCTTCTAGAAAAACTAAATAATCCTTCAAAACATATTTGGCCCATATATAAATTCTCATAATGGAACTCAGATAGCAATCCCACCAACTAAAACTGGATAAGATGTGGTCATTAATTACAAATCCATCACGATAGAATGAAGAAACCATCTGTCAAAGGGATTGACAAGTGGCTCGGGCTTGCTACTGAAATTAGACTCTCAAAATCTACAGAGCCACATTATGCTTAAAAGATCAACCTATGGAATTATAATCTCAACACACACATGGAGTTCAAACAAACAGGCTCATAACAAATACTGCCTCCAGCTCAAGAGGCTATAGTGATAAAATTATTCTTCATATGTTTCTTTTGTTCAACTGTGGTTCACGGGAACTGAGTAGCCGCTACTTCCACATGTAATAATCCGGGCAGATCCACCCAAAGGAATCTACCCGCTGACTTATCAGTTCAGGCCTAACCCCAAGGGCGTTGAGGAGATTTGACCCCATGACCTCCCAATTGGCAAGATACTTAGCAATGGGAACTCGACCAACTGAGCTATCCCTTGAAGCTAAAATTATTCTTCATATGTTACAGTTGAAAAAAAGAGGATTATTCATATATTATATGATGTTGGAACTATACCGAAGTATAACATTTACAAGTCCAAATAGCATATTATACCAAAGTGAATGTTCATCCACCAAGTGGGTAATCTTAAAGTAGGATATGTTATATGATGATGAGAGACTCAGACAAGGGCTGTCACCTGTCAGTTTCACACCAATAGGATTGCCTGAACATACATAAGTGGCATTCTTCAATAGACTTAACTTAGCATACATTTAGTATTGATACCACAAATATCATTCTGCAATGTGAACCCATTAGCTTTGAATGTTACAGCAATACACACCAAAAAGTTGAATGTTACATATTTTCCTGTTGTTCCACTTTTAGATTCCAATGATGGCCTATCTTTTGTTATAAATAGTTGTGACCACCAGTAGAGGCATCGACATCCTTTGCAATAGCAAGAAGATATTATTGATGCAACTACAAAAGAACTTCACGCCCCTGCCAAATTATGTTGAAGCTCAGACAAAACCAGTAAGCACAGTCCGAAATAGAACAAAAGAAACTAGAAATTAGTACAAAATAGTGTAGAAAAACAGTGTATTTTAACTTTCAGTTGATCACAGCTGCAAAAGGGACCACTCTGACCTACCAGAAGAGCCACAAGTCAACTCTAACCCAGGAAACCAAACTTGAATGAATGATACGCCAGCTTTATCTAAGATAAGGGGGTCATAAAGGAATCACATTCACCTATAGACAAGCTGAGCGCCTAGCTTTTTTATAAAAGCAAAATCACACACTTCTTTGCGATGGAATGAATACAGTAAAGGAGTATGAGTCTAACCATACCAAACTAGAGTATGAGTCTAACAGAGAATACAAAGACCAATGATAAAGTTTCTTAGACAATAGGTCCCAAAAAACTCACAAGAATATAAAAGATGCAAAAAGTAATCGAAAATTTTATCTCCCAAAAATTAATGACTGTTTGAATCTGATGTTCTTCAAGTAATCTTTGCAAACACTTTATTTTATTCAAGGAGACATCTGTTGAGGACATTATACATGATGATAAATAATTCAATGAATGATATGTCTGGAAATCAACAGTTTAAGATAGAGAACAAATTCTCAATTATAATCAAGTTCTAAAAAATACACCATACCAGATTTTTTTTCAAGCCATCGTCATGCCACTTACGACAAATCTTCTCTATATTTGAAATTAATCTGTAACCATCATTAAAATCAAATTAGAATTTCTTGTCAGAAGGAATTACAACTATACTTGGTAGAAGCCCTTCATCAGCATAGAATATGAGTATAACCAGGATAGTAAAACATATTACAAAAATAACTTAGAAATTTATTACATTAAAAATCTCATACCTTTCCCATGCAGATGCAGTAGTGAAATCATTAAAACCTTCTACCTGCAATGACAAACAACCGAAGGCATGTTGTTATGCACAAAGTGTAAGTAACAAACACAACATAAAAAGCTCCAGATAACAACCTAAACCAGAATAAAGCCAAAATATTTTAAAAATAAGTGGCGGGAATATTTTTCTATCATCCCCCCTACACACAAATAATGGTGTCCTTTTGAAGGTTTTGGACTTGATACGTCATAGTCAATCCAGTACTATCGTTTCAAATGTGAAGAGGAAGGAAGGAGGAAGATCAGTTGAAGTACACAAAGAAGTTGGGGGAGACTTCTTTAAGTCTGTTTTTCTGTTTCAGACTAGTGAAAAACTCCTTGTCCAATGAAATAAGGATAGGGTTTTCAACATAGGAAAGAATGAAGGGTCTCTAGCATACTCTCCTTCCTTAAGCCCTAGTCTCTGACACAACCTTTCCATAACAAGGGGATCCCCACAACTTATAATCCAGTCCAGACTTTAGGAAAGCAGGTTGTGGATTTGGCAAAGGAGTAGAGGCACATAACAGGTTGTCAGTTCAAGCATTAAAGACTCAGCAAGCACCTGAGTATGAAGCCCTTAGCCTATTGGTTGCACATATCACATCCTCGGTGATGCAGTTAAGAAAGGATGGAAGAACAAAAGTTACAGAGGCATGGAGCAGCTCAGAGTAAGTAAACCAGTGTGCTAACAGCATGGAAACTGTTACCCACCAAAATGGGTAACTCCTCGGAGAAAATTTTCTCCTTTCTGATCAGCCAGCCAACCAGCAGCCCAATGATGATACACAGATAGCTCTCCAACCATGCTCCGGTCAATTCTCTCTCCCATCTAGCATGCTTCTTGAAGGAAGGTGGGTCATCTATCAAAAATGTACACTAACCATTCTCCTTCCTGATCAGCCAGCCAACCAGCAGTCCAATGATGATACATAGATAGCTCTCCAACCATGCTCCGGTCAATTCTCTCTCCCATCTAGCATGCTTCTTGAAGGAAGGTGGGTCATCTATCAAAAAGGTACACTAACCATTTCTGTAATCATGTGCTTTCATTTAATTTTAAGGGCTGCCTAATGTGGATCACTGGTTGAGTTGGATGATTGACCACTCTTGACTGTATCCTTGTTCCCATAATTCACCTGGGAGGCTATCCCTTGCCCCTAGTCCAGTGTGACTCCTAACATCTTTGCTCTCCATTGTTTAGGAGGGGCATGAATAGGAGGCACTCATTGATATAGTGCCCGACATAACCCATACTTGTCACTTTCCATCTGTCCTTGATATCCACTTGCATTCTTTGGGTTGATTGTCATTTATCAACAGTACTGGCACCCTTTATCCACATATCTAAGTCAAGGCCCAGAAATTTTACCCTAAGGGTTGACATACCTAAAAGAAAGATAAAAGCATATATAGCCACAAATAAAAGAAAATGGAAAAACGCAAAAGATGGCTTAGACTAAATAATAACTTAATAAGAACATGGGCAAAAGCCTAGCCTGAGCTCTACCTACGTCATTAGCAACCACCCAATTCCTAAGCATATCATGCTCTCTCAAAATCAAAGGAACTCATAAATGTTCCAACTCCGATGAGCAATAAACCACTACGTCTTTAAGGGGTATTGAACAAGTGTTAAGCAAGTTGGTCACCCAAGTTATGCAAGAAACAAAATAAATACCACTGAAGTAAAAGGTGCACCAAAGGGGTGGTAAAAGTAAGCCAACAAAAAGGGTAACTCAGGCGTCCATGATTGCTCCCTCTTATCATTATTACACTCAAGATGTTGGACCTCTATGAATTGGCACCAAGGCGATCACATCTTCCTTAAAGTCTTTCCTATCCCATGAACACACCTCACATACACCTATGGACTGATGGGCCTACCTAGGAATCATCATTCCCCTTGGGGATGGAAGCACCTAATAGGGCTAATTGTATAATCATCCTTCACACAAAAGTGGTAACTTGCATACAAATCATCAGCTAGAAATATATTTGAAGGCAAGGCTTGTGGGAAACATTTTTGTGCCCTTAACATTGAATATGATCAACTATGAAGCATGATACATTAAAGGTTTCTTTACCTAATGATGTTGATCTCACTTGATCTTGAGGGTATGTTTTAGGTGGTTTATCATAAATCCATTGATATCCCTTGGGGGATGGCTTGGCCACTTCTGCAACACCATGAAGGAGATGTCTAGACCATCATCATAACACTCAGGACCATTGCAAGGTCAACATTGGCCCTCTAAAGCTAAGCGTTGAGACTTGACAAGCCTCCACATAGACTTATGGCCCCTTCCAAACCACCAAATGCTGAAACATTGATCCAAGAAGTCAAATCACTAGCAAGATTGATAATGTACCACACAGGACCCAAGGCTAGCAAACCTCTTTTTGATGCCAACAATATGCCCTAGGGTTTCCATGTCACCTATGCAAGTCCTTGGAAGGTAACACAAGGCTTATTGATGATGGAGTCTTTGATGAGGGGATGTAGCTTGCAGATGCACCTATTCACTTTGAGGACGCATCTTGGAGTGAGGAGCATTTTTTGGACCCGCTTGTCACTTTACTTGATGGAGATACTCATTTATTGAGGAAAACATCATGTTGGAGAACCTTTTTCTCCCACATGTGTGGAGAAGATATGGCTCTCCAAAACTGGAAATCACTAGGAAATTCCTCCGAAATTTCTCTATTGTTGCTCCCTCTAACTGTTGCTTCGATTCGAGCTCTTCTTCCTGCTAAATCACTGCATTGGATAGCTCAATCTGCCCAAGGAACTTGCTCTCACTCTTACTTGATGTGCTCAAGTGTGTCCATCTCCATCCCCATCGATTTGCTCTTATAATCTCTCATTGGACCACTAATGGCCATGATTAGATCCTCATCAACGGCTAAGATCATCTCAAACTCAATTCATGTGAGTTTTTAGAGTTTTCTCACCTTTCCTTAATTAATTAATATTAATTAACCAATTTTTCTAAGTTAGGCTTAGGAAAAATTTAAATGATGGTTTATTAATTTAATTAAGGCGTTTCACAAGCTTATCTCGTGAAACCTCTGGGTTTTGAAGATTGCGTGATCCTTAGTCTCTTAGATACAAACTGAGACTAGAGCACTTGTCTGATGCTACAAACTAACACTTTCTCTTAGCGAGAAAGGTGTTCTCTCCCATAACATCTTCCCTCGCGCTACTAATGTCTGACCCTTGTAACATCATGTCACTATCCATCAAGCCACTACGCATACTCTGATGCATCTGCTAGCCCTATAGCTAAATCATCCTGCATCTGTGTTGTTGTTGACACTGCACTGCTGCCAACTCTGCCTGCGCTGCAAATGATCTATGGATCCACTGGGTCTCTATACTGGCTCTGTAACTTTCCCTTGAGTCTCCGACTGCAACTAGTATCTGCACTGTCTACTGAGTAATTGTTTGCACTCAGTTGTCTCTGCACCCCTCTAGTAATTGACTGCTACTAGTCTCTACAACTATCTCTCAAGATCTGACTAGGCCAACTAACACTAATCCTCCTACTATTGAAAATTGTGGGCTCTCATAGCTAAGGTAATGATCCATAAGGAAACACTTGTCTAATGTTGTCCTCCTTGGACCCTACCAAATCCTGCAACTCAGAAGCCTCGCGCTCCTCCTCCATCTGGAGGTATAGCTGCTACTAATGCAAACTCCTCCATCTGGAGGTATAGCTACTACTAATGAAAACTCCTCCATCTTGGAGGTTAACTCATCTAGGTTTGCCAAAGTTGCGGTCTATTGCTCCCCCTTTTCGTCCTTCTTCTTGGAACATTGGATGTTGTAATGACCAAACTCACCACACCTGAAGCATTTGATCTTCGGCAGATCTTTCTTCTTCTTCTCTCCTCCCTTTGAGCCTTTGTCCCAGGCTAGGACCTTTCTTCGCTTTTCTTTTGCTAGCAAGGGCTACATTCTCCTCCTCCTCCTCAACCTTTGGCCCTTTGCTACTGTTATTAGTAGTACCCTGGACAAGACAGAGCCTAAGCTCCTCTTGTGTGAAGTCACTCCATAGGCATTCCCAATCAGGCATTTTGTCTCGTCCAGTAATTCCCTAAACAAATGTGGCCCACTTTTTGGTAAACCCATTTAGTGTTATTCGCACAAGTTCACTTTCCTCTGGTTTCTCCCATACAGCTACTAGCTCGTCTCGGACATCTCAAATCCTGGTGAGATATGGAGTTATACCCTCACCCTTCATCATTTTTGTGGTCCTTGACTCCTCCTTGAGAACCATTTTCATGTTCTCTAATGGATCCTGGTATAACTTCATGACAACATCCCACATCTCCTTTGTTGTATTGTTCTCTGCAATATGCGAGACAATATGATCTCGAACTCCATTGAGGACCATCCTCTTTGCTTTGGCCATATCCTTCCTGTACTTGTGAAGGTGGGGATAGGATTTGTCGATACAGTTATGATTGTTGTCACGAACTCCTTCAGGCCATGCCCATCCAAAAGGAATAGCATCCTAGCCTTCCAGACACCAAAGTTTGAGGCTCCATCAAGTCTATCCTGATCTCTGAGACCTGTTGTGGCCATCCCTATGAAACTCAAAAACTAGGAAATAAACAGGAATCTCCTCCCTTTCCTGCTCGACCTCTTTCTTGGCTACTCGCACTCCCTTCTAGAATGCACAAATTTGCTACTGTTTGCCTCTGAATGTCCTTCTCCGGTCTTCACACTACCTGCTACCTCAACTAGTCAACTCACTCAACCTTCCAGAAGTCCTCCGGAATCTGACACATGATCTATTGCTCCTAAAGCTCACAATGGTTGAGTGGCAAAACTGCTACAACTTACTGCAACTGGAAATCACGAATATCCTCTTGGAAACTAGATTTGGAAACCCTCTAAGAAATTTTGGAAATTCCTCTTTCTCTGTGTGCTTTTTCTCTTCCACCCAGTATTATATGTTGCTGCAAAACTAGTTGCAAACCAACTGCACCCAGATCTGCTCAACGAGTTGACTGATCTATTCACTGGAATCCTTTATCCGGCAAATCCACAACTTGCAAATTTCTACTTGTGAGGTTGATCAAATTTTCCTACACTTGCAACTAGAAAATCAAACCCTCCTGCCTCTGCAATTCACACTTCCTGGTGGCCTGCGCAGATTTGAGAAATTCGTGCTCCCTCAAAACCTGCACAATTTCTCCTTCTCGCTACCAAACCTCTGATCTAATCTTCAATGCTCTAATACCATGTGAAAATTCCTTGAAATTGCAGCAACTGGAAATTTATTGTTCTAACTGATTAATTATGCAGTTTATTTGTTATGGCAAACAACAAATAAATCACATTGCAATTATTCAAAATAAAATTACACTGCGAAAAATAAACAGGAAACTGAGAAATAAATGCACACACACAATAAAAGTGACACCAATATTTTTGGATAATAGTCTCCGGAAAAACCTCGAAGGGAGAACTGGTGCAACATATAAGGGTTTGTTTTATTATGCAGTGACAAAAATATGAGCACAATATCTGGATGCCAATCTAGCTATCCTCTAGCAAATTTCCTAGCAACAGTGATTTGGAGAAAATTTCTCCCTTCTACAAAATCACTGAGCCTCCCTCTAGCCTACTCGCACTGCCAAATTAGCTATTTGCACCAATGTGGAAAAAGTCGAAGTCGGGATTAATTCGGCAAGGGTCCAAAAGTTGAAAAACTCGTCAACGTCGGGAGTTTTTTGAAAAAGTCGGCAAAATTAAAAAAACACAAAAAAAAATTATTTTTTTTTAACATTTAGAGTATCCACAACATCAAATAAATGCATTTTCACATAAACATGTAAAGAAAGCTAATATATAATATGTATATGAAGTCTAATGCTACATCACATATCAAAATAGTGAATCAACTCCTAAATTTTGAGTCCTATCTGAGCCTCAACTCTCAAGAGTCAAAATATCAACAAAAAATATAATAAATGTATATCATGAGTCATCTAAAAGTCATCAAGTAATCAGTCACTGAGATCCTCTTCCCCTTTTAATTTTTGTTTCCGCTAATTGTATTAAGAAATAAGTCATGCATTTATTCAGTAGATTGTAAGCTGCTTATTTTCCGAGAAAACATTAGATGTTAGATTACTAACCTAGCCTTGGCATCTATTATTCAAAAACTCTTGGAGGTAAAATCCACTTCTGATACATAACCTTTCCCCACATTTACAGGGAATTCACCACTAAATAAGATTCCCTTTCAAAACGTGCTCTCATTGCAGGAAGGATCTTTGCTGTCACAAGATTTCACAGGTACTTTGTTCCTGTCTGAAAAATGGGTTATTTTTTGAGGCACTGGTTTTGTTTTTTTTGGACAGGTTGTTGCTATTTGATCTTCATGACCTCCTCTTTGTTGTTTCTTCTGGAAGCATTCAACAACTGTAACAATGTTTTTGATGGTGTGGGGTTCTTTCTACGGAAAACTGTTGTATGCCTGTCCTTTTGGTACTTTTGTAATCTTTTGAAGGGGCAGTGGCTGTTAGAGTCTGGATCACTGAAAGCCTGGATGCTTAGCCAATGTATACTTTGCTTTCTAACTAGAAATATGAAGTATAAAGATTTGTTTTTCCTTGGAAAACAAAAACATATCTTAACCTCAAAACTAACAGACTACAAATGAGATTGCTATGCTCGCAAGAAGTATGACAAACAATACAATGCAATAACTTGAAAATGCATGGATGGAAGCTTCAATTTACAATTTTTTCACCTTTGCGGCCTCTTTATCCGCGGCCTAGGAAGGGAGGCAGACTTTTTGGGTCGACTCCCGATTAAATCAGGAGTATAAGGAAAAAATCGCGATTTTTTCCTTTGTGAAAAAGTCACCAAAAAGTCGGGGGATTAAATCGTTTAGTTCAAAAAATCGCGTTTTTAGGATTAAATCGGGATCTTTTGCAGACTTTTTCCACATTGGTTCGCACTCCTGGCCTGCGTAGTTCAAACAACCTCTTGGAACTGCTCCAAACCGCAGATGAATGATAAGCATGAAAGTATGTCTATTATTAACAAATGATATACATTTATAGTACATTCACATGACCTTTGGTTTCGTATTCCAAGGTCTCTTGGACTTCCTTAGACTATTCAGCTTCCACACCAACCCTTCGAGAATTAGGTGTCCAACATTCCCCCCCCCCCAATCCGAAGGGGTATGTATGAGTCCAAGAAGAGAGCTGTAATACAAAATGTGCAAAAATGCATGGCAGCACTAGGCTGAATGTGCTCTCTAAAATGTTGGTATAAAGGGCGGTGGTTTAAGGATGACCACCAACACTGGAACGCTTAGTGCAGTTCCCGGAACTCTTCCAAGTCTGGCATGAAGCTCAGGTCTTCTGCTAGAGGAAGTGCTCCTGATGTTTTGAAGAGGGAAACCTTCAAGTGTGAAAGGGAGGTCTCACCCCGCATAAAAGGGAGAACCTCACCCTGAAAAGGGAGGTCTCAACCTGTGGTGGTTTAAGGATGACCAACAACTCTGGAATGCTTAATGCAATTCCTGGAACTCTTCCAAAACTGGCAAGAAGATGAAGTCTTATGCTAGAGGAAGTGTCCCCAATTCTTTGAAGAGGCATCACCAACTGAAGGCATGCTCAGGGGCATCTTTATCTCTGGCTACAGCTATGAATCTGGTATGGCAAGTTATAGCTCAGGCTAACTTGATGTGGCTTTGAAGCTTGTAGATGACCATCACTTACCCCCCTGTCAGATACAAGGTGAGATGATGGAAAAAACTCAACTGCAAAACTGTTTAATACTCTTGAACAAGTTCGGACATATGACTGAAATATCTTCTTGGCTGTTAAAGCCCATTGCCAAGAAGAGATCCATCCAAGATGAATCTTTGTTCTTGCACTAGGCTTGTTTCTGAAGCATCTGTCTGAAAAATGGGTGGTTTTATGACAATGCTCACATGGATGAAGATCAAAACAGTGATCTTTCATATGGCCAACTCTGTCACAGTGTTGGCATTTATCTATTGTGGCTGTTGTGGAAGAGGACCAGAATCTGAAATAGTTGAAGATGAACTGTCATGAGGAGCAGGTGAAGATGAACCATCCTGAAGAAATCCAGCACTTTGAAATTGGATTGGCTTGGAGTAGTCTGGAATATGAAAGGACACGTCCTTGTCATATCCAAGACCAATTTTGTGCTTGTTGTGGACAAACTCTTCCCAAGGTCTAATGACCAACTTGGGAAGTGCAAACTGAATTTCTGCATCTGCATGTGACTTTGTTGCTTCATTGGGTACCAAATCTGAATCAACTTCAACATTATTGATTTGTTGCCTATGGGAGTCTATTTCAATGTTCTGAACAGAGACAATTTGAGAATAATGACTATACTTTTCTAACTCCTCTTGTTGTAGTTGTGATTCAAGCTACAAAAATTCATTCATGTGTATGTTGCAGGCATGTTTGAATATATGTGAGAGTATCTTTGCTGACTTTAAGTGTGCTTTCAGCGGTAGACACAATTAGAGTTCTCAATAACTCTAATAAAGTGGTAATTTTGAATGTTGAACAGGATCTATCGCTTTTGATTCAACCCTTATTCTTCCATCAAAAGATGCATGCCTTGCAGCATTAGGTGTCCCATTTCTGACAAGACCCTCGTTAATGGACCGCTGAAAAGCCCTATTTACAAATTCATTACTTTGTCTACGGGGCATCCTCTTCCTCTCGGGGGTCAACTTCCTCTGAGGGGTCGCCTTCCCCTGTAAATTTGAAGCTGAATCCCCCGTTCTCTGCACAATATTTGTTGCGGGCTTAAGCGTATGATTAACGGTATGGCCATTGGACTTCTCTCTGGATGAGAAAGAATCCCTCTGCATGGAAACAGATAAGCTGCGCGTTGAAGGCCAAAGGCATTCCGAACCGCGTCCTCGAGTGTGTTTGCCAGCATCCAACGACCCATTAGCTACTTTTGAATCTGCCACCGGGGTAGGTGATGGAAATGGGCGTCTCCTATCTGCAGACTGTGCTCATTTAAGAGTGAGGGCATCTGGTGTTGGGAGAATTAGACCAACAGTGGGAGATGGGTACCGTCTGGCAGAAGTTGTCGGAGGCCCAGAAGAAGATGTAGTGGTCTCGTTAAAATTGGCAACTAGGGCCAAACTCCATGTGGGTCATCTTATTTATGGCAGCTAATATTTTTCTTGGATCCCTCTCATCGAGAGGTGTTGGATTGATCTAAAGATCATCCGATTCCGATAAGTATTCATGGAGTTATGAATTTATTTGCGTTATAAGACAATTCGTCAAGGTCGGCCAGCAACCAAATAAACCCCACATGTGCTCAACATTTTAGTATAAATAGAGGTGGCCTTCAAGTCATTTCAACAAACTTGGGATCTCTTCCTCTCTCTACTTGTCTTTGGGTTTTAGTAGGAGGAGAGATCCTAAGGAATAACGTTGCCCTGATCCAGAGGGCAGAAAGTCGAAACTGCCGGAAAAGCCGGAACTGCTAAAAAAGCCGGAAAAGTCGGAACTGCCAGAACTGCCGGAGCCGGAACTGCCGAAAAAGCCGGAACTACCAGAAAAGCCGGAAATGCCGGAAACAACCAGAACTGTCGAGAATGCTAGAACAACCAAAACTGTCGGGAACAACTGGAACAGTCAGAACTGCCGGGAACAACCAAAACTGCCAGAATTGTCGGGAACTGCCGAAACAGTCAGAGCATCTATCTTTGAAGGAGAGCAGCATGCAAGTGATATCTAACTAACATTGGAACAGTTGTATGGTACTTAGCAGCATATACACCAAGCATGCAATGTTACAGCTAGCATACAAAGGACAACTAGCATGCAACAACAAGCATGCTAAGGACAACAAGCAAGCAAGGTGCAGCCAACACATAGGTCAGGATGGCAACATGCTGCAGCAATGGCACATAATGCAGTACAGTGATGGGTACAGTCATGATCAATGAAGCGTGATGAGATGCAGCATAGTGATGATGGATGCAACATGGTGCAGCGCAGTGAGGTGCAGCATGATGACGAAATACACCACAACGATAGGTGAAGGAGTAACCTTGGAGAATTAGTTGAAGCAGCATGTCTTCAACTGATCTCATGTATCATCTTCTTAGAGATGATCTATGCTCTTATCTAGATAAGTCAAAGCGTTGACTTCTATTGTAAATGTACTCTCTCTCTCTCTCTCTCTCTCTCTCTCTCTCTCTCTCTCTTGAACTATTGAAGAACATATAAGAAGAATTGATCAAGGGTTTCCCCACATTGGGATTTGTCCCTAGCTAGCGCCACATCTTGTGTCCTCTTGTCTTGGCTTGTCTTCTGCAATTTATGTTTATGTTCTATCTACAATTTACTTTAATGCTAATGTGATTGCTAATCTAGAAAAGATATGGAGCTAACTGTGAAAATTGAAATAAATTGCTCTAAGCATAGACCATACCTAAAATTAACAGGGCTCCTCAGACTTGAAAACGGCGTAGCTCTCGAATTCCTGGGCTGATTGATTCTCAAACCCTTCGTTGTCCCGGAAATCATTCTTATAATTCTTGCGCACTAATGAAGACAAAGAGGCAGAAGAAGTAACCTTCTCTTAAAACCATGATAACCGTTCTTTTCTGTATTGAGAACTCGAATTAGGGATCACATTGACAGGCTATCAAATGATGAAAAGCTCGAATTGGGGATCTTCTTACTAGTATCACTTGATGATGAGCCCCCACATTTCCTGATTCGAATCTTGCGAGCCTGCTAAGCACCTGTTTCCTTCACTTTTCCTACAGTTCTCACGGCCGACTCGCCCACAGAAAGCGCCTGCTGTTTCACGTGGGAGATATAATTCTCACCTCTATTTTCGCTCAAACCCTCATAAGAATGGTCAGTATTTTCATTAAATCTTGATTTTGAGTCCCTGGGATTGCTCTTATTACAAGACACAGGCTCGACTTCCTCCTCACCCCCGCTAAACAGATTGTAGGTCTGAACTTCAGGGATTTCCACCCGTGTCTTACTAGATTTGAACCACACTGCATTGGCGATCGGCTTCTTGGCGAGACTCGAAGCCGAAACCCCATGGCCATCATTGAAAGGGTTTGTGTAATTTTTCTCTGCGATGTCTTAATCATCTTGGCATGACTCGAACCCGAAATCCCATGGCCATCGTCGTTGAAAGGGTTCGAGTATTTTTTCGTTCATGAGGCTGAAGTCTGAGGTTACTTGGCCTCTTTGTCGTCTGAATCGAAGGGATTTTGAGAGCCGACATCATTTCTTCTTGCTATTGGTTTAATCTATCAGAAATCTCTAATCTTAACTAAATTTGGATGTGACTTCCCTGCTCTGACGCTTGCGAGGAATATCATTGCTTTTCTGAGAGAGTGCCAAGGAAACTTTTGTAGCTTCACAACATTCGCTACCCCTAGATGAGGTGGCTTACCATCAGTTTCACTGTCCTACTTAGAACCTTCAGGGCATCCACCTAACAATGAGGACTCCATGTCACATCCAGTCATCTATGGAAGCCCACACTGTGATCAAAATGCACTGCAATAAAGTCGATGAACATATCCTCATAATAAAAAACATTAATGAGTTTCAAATCTTGAATGAAGTTGCCAATCCAGCGCAATCGCTCTAGTTTCTACCACTTCAACTCCCACAAAATTTACAAACTAAACTCCTGCGACCATAAACATATTTTGAAATAATTGTTGTAGTACTATCCGTTTCTAAAATTCTTGCACGAATTTCAGGGTTGATTGTGCATGTCATTACTTAGATTGTAGTGGGTGGAGAAACACTTGTTTGAATTCGCTGATTTTGGCAGACTTGACTGGTATTTTCTGCACATAGAGTAACGCCATTTTTACAATGTGGTTTTCCTTTAACAAATCGATATTCTTAGTCGATGATGCCACTAATAGGGTTTGAGGTACATGATATTTCCTGGTTAAATGGGCGTGGGCACCAGAAAGGTGTTGATAGGCGCTTGGATTTAGGGAATCAATGAGATAAATGGTCCCGCAGAGAACTCAACGAGATTCATGCTGAGAGGTCAGTTCGACAGGCGCATGACAAGGGAAATGGATGAACAGATACCTTGTGAGAGGGCACAAAAATGAAATAGGAATGCACACAATAATAATGGCAGTTCTGACAAGCAGGAAGGAAAAACTGACATACGAAGAGAGAGGCCACAAAACTAGTGGCTCAAATTGGAGCAGGGCCAGATTGGAGCAGGACCAGCAATCGCCCGCTCTGATACCATGTTAGACACATTCATGGCAGAAACAGCAGATGAATGATAAGCATGAGAGTATGTCTATTATTAACAAATGATATACATTTATAGTACATTCACATGACCTTTGGTTTCATATTCCAAGGTCTCTTGGACTTCCTTAAACTATTCAACTTCCACACCAACCCTTAGAGGATTAGGTGTCCAACAGTCTAGCCTTCTCCTGCCACTGAAAATTTTGCTTTGCCTTCCAAAATGACTTTTCGGCCTCTAGCAACTAATCCAACCTCACTTCCCGACAACTCGCTCTACTAATCTAGCTAACTCACACCATCTAGATAGCTTCTCTGCAGAATATTTCGACCTCCTCTCTATTGACTCTCCATAATTGGAAATCACTAAAAAATTCCTCCGAAATTTCTCTGCTGCTGCTCCCTCTCACTGTTGCTTTGGGTCAAGCTCTTCTTCCTGTTGAATCACTGCACTGAATAGCTCGATCTGCCCAAGGAACTTGCTCTCCCTCTTACTCAATGTGCTCAAGTGTCTCTATCCCCATCCCCATCAATCCTCTCTTATAATCTCTCGTTGGATCACCAATGGCCATGATTAGATCCTCATCAACGGCTAAGATCATCTCAAACTAAATCTGTGTGAGATTGTAGAGTTTTCTCACATTTCCTTAGTTACTATTAATTAACCATTTTTCCTAAGTTAGACTTAGAAAAAATTTAAATGATGGTTAATTAATTTAATTAAGGCGTTTTGCAAGCTTATCTTGCAAAACCTTTTTGGGCTTTGAAGATCTCGTGTTCCTTAGTCTCTTAGACACAAACCGAGACTAGAACACCTGTTTGATGCTACAAAAACTAGCACATCTAGTGAAGCAACCCACAAATCAAGAAGAGAGCAGTCTCTTCAGCACGTAAATTGATGAGCTTCAGTGCAAATTTTGAGGCACACACAGGCCCGAATTTCAAGGAGAATAAATTGGGCCTGAGGCACAAGATTTGAGGCGAGGTAAGTGTTGAACAGTAGCACGAATTTCGAGATCTAACAGAGCTAATTCTGTGGCCCAAAATTCGAGGGACAAAGATCAGATTCTAGCATGATTTTAGAGGGCATTAATTGTTGTTCTATGACCTGAAAATTGAGAAAGAAATTCTAGGCAGCGATGTGAAATTCAAGGAGCTGAGAGTCTGATAGTGGCACAAATTTCCAAAACAATGGCTCGAATTTCTAGGAGGTTGGCCCGATTTTCAAGGGAGATATAAGTAAACTTGATGTGTATTTAATGTTGTAATAAATTCTCTGAGAAAAGCAAAATAAAATCCCTCTTCCAACTGGTTGATTTTCCAGGGTCGTGTTGACCAAAAATGAGTGTCCAAAATTTATGTGCATGCTTGTGAATTTCTTATTAGCTGAAAGTGAAAGTGAAAAGTAGAGGTAGTCTCAAGTGTTTCTATTGAAATTTTATATTCATGTTTAAATCAACATTAACCATGGGATGTGAGCATTAAACATGATGCGTAAAACAAATTGAAACTGGGTTGGGCTACAAGACACAAAATTTTCAATGTCAAACTTGGGAAAACTGCCTAGAAAGAGCTTAAGTCAACCCGCAGTCAAACTCCAGAGACGAGCCGAATTCGGCCTCCTGCTCCTGCCAAGAAAAATCAGTCTGCTGCCTAGAAAACTTGATCAACTCAAGAAATTTGGTAAAAGTTGCTTTACAAGAACTTGGTAGTAGTTGGTCAAAGAGAGTCAAACTTCATAATACTTCTCTCCTTCACACATGTGAACAGAACCTCAGAAGATATGATCTGAATTGCCCTTCAAGTGAGGAAGTTGATTGGCTATATATAGTGGTTTGATGAACCCGAATAGGTGTGTCTTTTGGGGCTGGCTGACTTAAACTTCTTGTAGGGCTGACTTGACTTTTAGAGACAACTTCAATTCAAATTTTCTTCTTTTATATTTATTTTATGCGTCGACTTGGAGTAGTTGGCAATACCAACCACATCTACCACAAAATTCAACACCTTTCCCCTTTTTTGACTTCATGGAGATTTAATTTTTAAATTTTGTCCTCCTCTCCCCTCTTTATTGGCCAGAATATTTGCTTCTAACCCTTCATTATATCTAGTCCTCTAGTGAGGCTGTCATTTCTTCATCTCGGTAATTGATCTTCAATAAGCTCAAAATGTAGAGCTTCAATTGTCTCATTTGGGGAGAATTTCATACAAGCATATGTATAGTGCATAACTATTTCAAATTGAACCACATAATCATATATACCAACTAAATAGTGAGGAATATGAATCTTATTTCAAGTGGCTACTATTATGGTAGTATACCAATTTTGAAGAGGTTGATTATTCGTGCTTATTAATCTTATGTCTTGAAAATTGTTAGAGAAAAAAATCTTGCTGAGGGAAATGAACTCCTTGACAACATTGTATTCTTTTTGGCACACAATGCTCTCCAAAAAATCATAGAAAGTAATAGCAATTCCTGACTAAATGGAAATCCTTATTGTCCTCTTGTACTTCCAAATAATCAATTATACAATCATTCTGGGAAAACAGGGCACAATTCATTTTAATCCCTTATGCATAGCATTCACCAATTACATGCTAATAACCATGTGCCAAATTGGACCTCTCGAAGCTTTATTAGGTGGATAATTGTGCATCTACTCCCTTTGTGTATTTCATACCTATTACAAATGTTTTCAAATGTAACATTCTTCCCAACCATGATCTTACAATGTTCTGAAGTATTCTGGTGCCCATTTTCATCATCAGTGTGTTTCCTCGCATTTGTCAATGATATAAATTAATGACAGATGATCAAACAATGTCTCCCATATTCAACATCAAATCATTTATTCATATGATGTAGATGCATACATTTAGTGGATTTGGATTGAGGACCTTGGGTTGTAATAGCATATCCTTCCTATGTTGTTACCTAAGTTGCACATACATTACTATCTATCTCGTGACATTGGTACTTTTGGAGAATCTTTTTGTACTACACGTGACTCCAATTGTTCTCATGATGTTTACCAAGATATAGATCTACTTTGTATTTTCCCATGGCTATGAAGCCATTCTGACATGGATCCACCATGTATTCTTTTGTGGGCATGGTTTTGCATTTGATATATATACTCCATGGGCTCACAATGTACTTGATTGGCGGCCATGCTTGTTTCTACCTAGGCATCAGTATTACCACCTCAAAGAGAGTAATATGATATTTTAGTTTTGTTTGTAGGTATTACCACCTCAAAGAGTGTAAAATGATACTTTGGTTTTGCTTGTAGGCATAGGTATTACCACCTCAAAGAGGGTAATATGATACTATGATTTTGTTTCAGAACCTGTGTTTGTTGTACTCCACCTGCTTTGGTTTATAAATTTCTTGTTCATTTTATAATGTAATTCAGCAATCAACTTCCCATCAGCCCTCCTACATTAAGGATCATCTATTATAGCATTATTTGATCACCACTAACCACAAATGCCTTGTTGGCCAAGATATTATCCATTGCTTGTCTTTGTTCCACATGAAACATAGTGTAAAGTGATTTTTAACCTTATAGCCATGTTTGTCCTTTACGAAACATGAAGATATCCACAATTATCCTTGAAGTAAGGCACAGGTGTCTTCCAAAGGATGCAAAAAAAAAAAAAATGCCCATTAATTATGTGCTCCTAAGTGAGGTTTACTGGATTCATACACCTGTACAACCCTAATTCTTGTTGCCAGCCAACTTAACCACCTTCGGATAGTATATATTGGGTTAAAATGTTGGAGAAGGGCACTGACCATTCTCCCTTATGCTGAAGCATTGTCTTGAGAATTTAGCCCCGGATTGTTATGACCATTCCCTTCTGTAGAAACCTTTATTTTCCTAGAATTGACTCTTCTGTCTAGAATTGGGATTTCAAACCTTGTTGATTTTCCCATACATGAAGTTTGAAGCAAAGTTGAACTGTATAAGTGGTCCAGCCCAGACTCCGGTGAGGAAAGTGCTGGCAACAAATCACTTTACTACAATAAAGTAACTAGACTCGACTAGGAGAATGACTCATCAAAGCCAAAGAGTATGAGCTAACTTACACTAGGGAAACACTACAGAGTTTGTCAGCAAATTGTTAAAAATAATAAATTTTGGGGGAAAGGTATATTTTTCAATAATATGGGAGTCCATGGGATTGTGGTCTAGTGGTTGAGATTCGAGAAGAGACATTGTCATAATAATGACCCAAGTTCAAACCCCGGTGAGCACAGAGCTCTGATCATGTGAGTGAGTTGGCTGAGTTTGACAACCCCTACGTTAAGTGGGATGTTACAGCCCTGATCATGTGTATGAGTTGGTTCAGTTTGACAACCTCCACGTTAACATCGGTGAGCACAGAGCCCTGATCATGTGTATGTGTCGGCTGAGATTGATAACCCCCACGTTAAGGTGGGCTTTTACACCAAAACAACTTTACCGTGTCTGATATAGTTCAATTTTTCATTAATTAAATTCAAAGTCGTTTCAACGTACGTACATGATAGCGCGTTCTACAAAAGGCCGTGGATTCGGGATTATGGACAGGTGTGTTGGTTGTCAGCTGTGAAATCGTGTAAAAAATCAAAATGAGTTATTTATTTCGTGTCTGCATACACAGATGATTCAGTCTGCCTGCAAGACTCGCGAAGAGTCTAATAACACTGGATTGGAAATAGTGAACGCTAAAAAGAAACCAAATCGTCAGTGCCACACAGGGCAATGATAGCCACAGACAATCACCCAAAATCGACGTATGCAAAACGCGTGCAACAAAACCATCCAAAAAAGGCAAGCGGATCCTTTTGGGGACAGATGGGTGCGGGGGAGGTGATTTAGAGAGTTTACTCTGAGTCACCGGGACCGTTAGTAGTGAATCCGTCAGGAGATAAAGTGTGATAATCGAAAATTCATAAGCACACCGTATAATTCTGACAAAACATGGTGAGAAGAGAGCGCCTGAAAATGGTGTTAGAATAAAATTATGCATTTCATAAAATCAGTATACTGGACGGATGACCCAATATCAATGTGAATTATTTGTCGAAGTCATAGATTCACATTTTTCAAATTTATGTTATTCAGATCTGCAACATTTAGGGCTTTTGACGACAAATTCAGTCAAATTGAATGATATGTGGCCGAAATATGGGAAATTGAAAGGGGAAAAAATGCCGTACCTGGTCTGCTGCCGCTTCTTCTCTAACTGAAGAAGAAGCCATCGAATATTCAGAGGTTCGTGTCGAAAAATACTACTGCTCCATATCACCGCTGTGAATACGGAAAGAACGCCAACTGGAATTTGGATTGGACCCTGTCAGATCCTTGCGTTGTATATATGTGTTTTCAATTCTCGAGCCTTTACCCCATTCGATTCCTTTGAAAATCACGATGTCAAAGTGTTTATAAAGCGTCCAAAGATCTTAATTCGTGACCGATCATCAAATATGTAGTGAGCTGTTTATCTTCGTAATCAACTTCCTTACGAACAAGTCATTGATTTGTTAATCACAAAATTAAATCCATCTATTTTGTAGACATACACATCTATTTGGTTTATGGTGATACTTTGTCTTAAAAAACTTTTGCTAGGGTATGATGATTTATTATTTATGGTTGAAGTGATTATATGTGGTTTTCGTTAAGTGATCAATTTTTAGTATATCTAGCTTATAAGTTATTGGATATATTTATAGTGTTATAGTATCTTAGGTCTTCCCATATTACTCCAAAGAGTTATTGATTTACAATGGTAAAAAAACGAAGTGATTGCTCTTTGTAGGTTTTCTCTATTGTGTATATCTATATATAACTAAGTTGAATAACAAAAAAGTAGATAAAGTTGTTAAGAAAGAAGTAAATGAAGAAAGTTGTTATAGAACAAAACCATTAACACAAGTAGACAAAATATGTCAAAAAAATAATCTATAGACCATTATCAACTATAATCTTTGAAAAAATCCTATTGATGTATACTTTGAGAAAGATGCCTAATATAGGTTTTAATTTACAAATATATGAACTAATGAAAGAGATATGTGTTGATTGATGGCTTCATCTTGTCCATCATTTGACGATCGATATTCTTCATTGAAGTCTTCTTCAACTAAGTACACTAACATTTTATAATTAGAGGCAATCGAGTGTAAGCCTTTGTTAACATTGCAACCCATGTTTCTTGGCATGAAACATTCTACTTCGAATATTTGGATTTGTCGTTTTTACTAAACCACGATATTCATGACCAAGGCATTATGAGAAATACATTCGTGGTGTTCATTTTCATGAATTTTGGTGGTTACTTAGAAAATTGAGATTCTAATGCAATTGATATATTCATCATGTCTGCAACGCACTTTATAAATTCTTGAGCCTCCTTGTAATCCATCTTCAGGGACCAATGTCTAATCATAAGGGAATTATAAAGAGCCCAAAATTGCAAGTTCCAAAAAAACAATTGTAACGCCCCTCATGGGAGGTGTTACTTTATCCTAAACTGGCCTCCATGGTCTCATTATAAAAATGGGGGTTATAAAATTCCAACTTCTCCAAAGCTTGCAGAATTAACTTCGGAGTATACCTCGACATAACCCAACTAGTTGACCAAACACAACCAATCAACATGACAAAACTAGTCAAAATAACCCAACCAGTTGACTTAACACGACTAGATAGGATCAGTGAAAACGACCCAACTAGTTGACTTGGCACGACTACACAAGATCAGTCGAAATAACCCAACTAGTCAACTTACCACAACTAGCCAACCTAACACAAGCAGTCGACTCAACACGACTAGCCAACCTAACACAAGCAGTCAACTTAACATGACTAGTTGATACCCTAATCCTGGCCGACAAAAGCACAATGCTGACCGCCAGTTGAAACCTTAGTCTAGGCCAACCATCAATAAGATTAACGCATATAATTGGACAACGACCTCATAACTTCGATCTGGGGCAACAACAAAGAATATGTGCCATGCTTTTCAGGGACCCCTACCCTACACCAACATATTTATACATGTAAGTAACAAACAAGCCACAACATCATTAGTTGATAACCTCATATCAAATGGGTGCCCCAACAATCTGGGTCTACCTATGATGGGCCCTACGCTGGTTATTGAGCACTCATAGTGGAAATCTGGCACGTTTCCATTCATGCACAAAGTGTGAGTCGTCGACTCAACTTGAGCCTCGACCAACCATAAATTTTGAGTTCCCTTTGGTCAATTCAAGGTGAAGCTACATTGGCTTTCCCCACTATTGACTTATGCCTTAGCCTCTTTCCATGAACATCTAACGGTGTAACAACCTTCCCTCTCGACCAAATGTCGACTTGGCTTTCTCATCAACTGGATCCCTATAGATATGATCTGACTAATATACTATATGATGCATTATACTCAATCCCTACTCGGAAAAGACAATCACGATATTAAACATGTTGAGAGTCGTAATATCCATAACATACTAACCAATGGAATTCACACATTGCAACAACTTAGTAAACCACATCAAGCAATCACATAGGACCATATTAATAGCTATGTGCTACATGAATGTATTGACTAAAACAAAGGCCTTTGAGCCACCTTCAACCATGAGAGTTATCCATATACATAAAGCATCTCATCACAAAAAGACAAGAATACCATACACACACACACACACATACAGTCATCATTTAAATGCACTGAATACACAAGTAAGCACTTATCTTATTATCTTCAAATGATTGGCAACTGAAAGTGGGACTCCAACTTCCACCCAACCGTAGGCTAACTGTATTGCAATATTTCTTGCAATTGACCACTCCTTAAACAAAATCAAAGCCTAAGGAGGTAAATTACTCATGAGTTCTCAACCAATCACACCTGACAAAGGTCCATTTCTTAGGTGATCTCACGACAACTCCTCATTTTAACCCATGGGGCGTCAACCAATCATACAACCACTACGTTTCAAACAAGGCACAATGAATCTCAGTTCAGTCATGAAGATGGATTACATATGCACAATGGGAGGTTTAACACCTAGATTAACTACTATAAGAGTAAACAGCTCACTTAGCCAGGTAGTTTATCAGTGGGTGCTAACTCCAGTGCTATCAACCCCAAGACTACACTTGATGTATATCGGCCCCAACTAGTACCAGAGTGGCTCAACCTAGCCAGTAATTTCTCAACCCAACAGGTTCCCAGTGGTTTAATAACCTTGAGGCAAGGCATTTCTTAGGTGGTTTATCAGCGAGTAAGCCCTCACAGGTTTATTAACTCAACAAGAACTTAAGTATCTCCACTCCACTTTGAACTCTCTCTGGCACACAACACAGGCACATACATTGGCCTTAGTAAAACAACACCTAAGCACATACACAAGCCTCATAATCACAACATGTAGGCACAACACAAGCCTTAGTAAACAGAGGAAATATGTCTCTCGAGTGTAGAATAAAGGTTATCAAGGAGTCTGAGTCTTCTGGGCAGCCACACCAGCTACCAAACTCACTTTGTGTTCTTCATCCTATTCTTAGGCACTCTCTCCAGAGACCTAAGCATCCATATAGGAATTCGTTAATCTTCAAATGCTCGACCCCTCCAAATTATCAACTCCCTTCTCCTCTTGTTTCCCCGTTAGGATTTTTCTTCCCTAACTTTTTCTTACATGTTGACCTTGTCAATAAAATCTACGAGGGAAAGTCTAAAGACTCGTCCTCTTCTCAAGATGATCGTATCCTCCATTCAACCATTACACAAAAATAAACCCAACCAACAAGGATTTAGGTGATGGAATAAATGCAAGGCTTAGGTTTACAAGCAATCTCCTCCTTCTCAATTCTCAAAATCTATGTCCACTTCTCAGCTAGTCAGTGTGTTACAATTCCACATAATTTATATAAATTACAAATCATAATGATATTTACAAGAGGGTTAGCTACAGGGGTGTTCACAAACCCCATGCCCTTAGAGGAACACCATTCATGATGTTCTACATTCGAACACATATTATTTAAAAGAGATTTATATACACAACTCTTCCCATTCATTTACATACACATTTACATTTACAATCATATTCAAATTTTCTTAATTAGCAAACAAAAAATGGGCATAACACCCTCATTTGTTCATCCATCTCTCATGTGCTCTGGTCCAAAGTGTCTCCACCACACCTTGACCTACTCTATTGCTCGATTACAAAACACAATTTGCCTCTGGTCTAGAATGCATAGGGCTCTAGCTGGAATTCTCCCTAGATTCCACTTGTATCACAAACCAGTCAACAACATGATTAACATCATGTACATACTTTTTCAGCAAAGATGTATGGAAGACATCATGTGCCTTCATCATGGGTGGCAATACCAATATATAGGCCACTAGCCCCACTCTTTCCAGGATTTGGAATGGCCCACAAAACCATGGTGCCAACTTAGCACAAGACCCAATCCTTAATGAGCCTTTCTTTGGTCTAATACAAAGATACACATGATCTCCCACTTTAAATTCATGATGCACTCTATGTTAGTTTGCATAGCTCTTTTGCCTATCCTGAGCTCTCTTTAAATTATGTCTAATGGTTGTCATTTCCTACTCCATCTCTTTTAGCATATCAAGCTCGATATGGACCCTATTTACTGGATCACTCTAGTTGATAGGATTATTGCACTTTTTACCAAAAGAGCCTCAAATAGACTCATGTTTAATGACTCTTGGTACCCATTGTTGTAAGAAAACTCCACCAGTGGGAGAAACTCTTCCCACTTCCTTGAATGGTGCATGACATACATCTTGAGCATGTACTCCAACACTTTTTTTGTTCTCTCAGTCTGTCCATATGTTTGTGGATGGTTTGTTGTGCTAAAATCCAACTCTGTCCCTAAACCAACAAACAATTCTTTCCAAAATTTAGAAGTAAATTTTGCATCCCTATCCAAGATAATTT
This sequence comes from Pinus tabuliformis, assembly GCA_031772625.1. NCBI lineage: Eukaryota > Viridiplantae > Streptophyta > Pinopsida > Pinales > Pinaceae > Pinus > Pinus tabuliformis. Next base: position 920,377,712 of record CM062815.1, read on the forward strand.
TCTTAGGTACTCCATGTAACCTCACTATCTCTTTTATGAAGAATTGGGAAATATCACTTATTGTATTGGTAGACTTGACAACAACAAATTGAGTCGTCTTGCTCAACTTGTCCACTATGACTATAATGGCATTATGTTGCCTAGTTGTATTTGGCAAACAAGTGATAAAATCCATGGAAATGACCTCCCATTTCCAATCTAGAATGGGGATTGACTGTAGCAATCCTACTAGATGTCTTGATTCTGCCTTTACCTGTTGGCATTCCAAGTATTTTGCAATATACTTAGGCACGTCCTTTTTTAGTTCTAGCCAATATTATAACCTCTTTATGGTTGTTATCATCTTATAATAGCCAGGATGACCAAAGTATGGTCTTTTATGATACTTGTTGTCTTCTAAAGTCTACACCTAAGGCAAAACTCTCAGAGTAAGGGTTGTCACTTCGATCCCTACTCACTCTGTTTAGACTCTCTCCTAGCTAAGTCAAAGGGGGTAGCCCCTTAGGATGATTGATTATGTAACACCCTCCTCCCACATCTCCCCAAGCAACTGGCTAGCCAGGGTAAACATGCGACGAGAGGCCACTATGATATGATTCGACCTCCTAAGTCACGTTAAGGAAATGGAACCGACGGAAACACACCATACATACATTAGTCATCGGCTACAAGACCCTCAAGAACCAATCCAATACTTTAGACAACTTTCCTTGGGGTCCCACTGAACTTTTGGACAACTTAAGCCTCACTCGCTCTCATGTTATAGGCATGAGGGTGACTTAAAACCCAAAGTCGCTCTCACAGGCTTGCTTTCCAGTGACCAGAGACCAAATATGTCAGTGTTGTGCCAACGACTCTGGGATTTGAGCCACTTTTTTAGGCACATAGCCCATGTCACTGCCCAGAATTGAACCATCTCTTCATATCAGTAAAATAACATGGAAATGGCAATAAAAAAGCAAATACTTGTTCAAGACCTTGACTAGACCCGTACTAGCCATGACAGGAATTTCATCAAACATATTGCGAATATGTAATCTACAACTGTAAATAATAGTTCTGAGCATAGGGGTCTCATACTTAGTTGAGAATCGCTAAGAACCATTGATGCCTCAACACATCAACTGTTATTCCATCCATTAGGTCATAGATACATTGATCATTCAATTACAAGTAAAAACATGATCCACACACGACTCTTTTCATAAAATGCATACATAACCACCATAATAGGGACATAAATATCAATGAAATCACAACCATATACACCACATATAATCCGTCATGATACTCATAGAAATACCAGGAGAAATAACCTTTCATTAATGATGCAAATCCAAACCCGGGATGGGACTTCCACGTTCCACCCAACTGTAGAATGGTTGAGCCAAATATTTCTTTAGGCATTCACCCTTGTGCCACATTCCAAGCATGAATGTGAGAGCTCATAGAACACATCAATCAAAACTCATCTAGGGCTTCTAGAGGACCTCAACTCCCAACAAACAATAATTCCACGTCATGGTCGGACATCACAAACCCATCATCAAATTGGTCTCCATCCAAGCCTTATAGGGCTTCTAGAGCGTTTGTCTAACCAAGGCCTCTAGGACTAGTAACTCAACCCATAGCTTATTCAGGGCTTCCAGGATTAGTAACTCAACCCACCTAGGGTTTGTAGAAATTTTGAATAATATGACACATATTCAACAGAGATTATCCTGATCATACAATTTAAGCGGAACATGTATAATACATAATCTCCTCTACGTTGATCATCAAATTACAGAAGCAGAAACATCCACAGGCACACATAGAAGCATCAATCAAACTCATAAACACAGTATGTATCCCGGGGAAAGCATCTCGCTAAAAACCCCACACTATCTGTATATCATATTGATTGAATCATGTAACAATACAAAGCATAATACTTCTCACAAGTATCTCCACCTGTTACACACAATACAACTCAGATTTGATCTCCAAATCTCTCCCGCTGCTTGCCTGCCTCCACTGCTCAAACCTGCTCGAGAACTGATGAGAATAGCTTCCCAAACTCGTTTTTCACCTGCAAAATAGTCACTCACTCTTTGTGGACGTGAGCAAAGGCTAAAATGTGGGCCAAATACGTGAGCAAACTCATTGGCATACTCAATCCCTTGATTGTGCAAGATCTGATGCACAACTATAGTCACAACTGATAGCAATATGATTCTCTACCACTTGTCCCTGTTGAACTGAACATGCACTGACATGCAACTGAGTTAACTGATGTATTCTTTAGTTGTATTATGAGTTAATAATTAGTTTAACAACTCATCATTAGTCTATCTGCAGTTAGACTAACTACAACTAGTTTAACTAAGTCAAACTGAACACAACTCCATCAACTGTACCTCCAGTCCACTAAACTCAACTCACTTGAGTTCTAACTGAAGTCATGCATGCAAATATTAGTCATCCCATAGGTAACCACGTATTTCCTTGTGGGATCCGCATGTACCACATCCGTAGCTCATTCTGAAGTGCTCCAAGAGAATAAGATTAAGTTTATAGTCCAAATATTATTGTGAGATAATAATATTTGACTTTTCTATTTTTGACAGCTAGTCTAAAAATAGACTTTGATCACTCACACTGTGATCACTCACACTTTCATCAAAAATAGAAGTCCATCTATTTTTCCCAACTTGATCAATCATCCATAAACATAGACATGATCCATATGTCTAAAAATAGACTTGCGCCAAAAATAGCCTGCGGGCCCACTTAGTGAAGGCGACTCTTTTCACTAAGCTCCATCATCTTGTTGCAATCTCAACAAGAATTTCTTGTTGCACACTTTTCAACAGGGTTTCCAGAGCATTTTTCCAACCAAGGCTTCCAAGACTAGTAACTCAACCCAAGTTGTTACAGGGTTTCCAAAGCGTTTGTCCAACCAGGGTTTCTAAGACTAGTAACTCAACCCAAGCTAAGGAAACATGAGAATCAGCAAAAAAAAAACAATGAAAGTAACCCACAATCACCATGGCTATCCAAGAAATGGCAAGGCTAGGCAATCCCCTATCAATTCCGACCATCCTCCATGCCAATGACAAATCGCAACCAAAAATCCACATGCATATGCCATGCATGCCAAAACTAGTGAAGAAATCATACATGCAACTCGATACCTGCAAGAAAATATGATGTAGTTGTTGATCACGATGCCTTCTTGCGCTTTCCTACTCTTTTGTTGCCTTCTTGCTCAAAAAATCCAAGTATGCCACACCCTCCAAGAGTGTTCCAAGAAAACTTTAAATCTCTAATAGTATGAGAGAGAGAGAGAGAATAATGAGAGAGCTCCAAAACTAAATTGACAAAAAGTTACCAACTAATGCTCAGGAGCCTTTTTATGAATGACGCCTCTATTTTCTTCATTTTCCATTATTTTCCTTCAATTTCCTCCTCACATGCAACTTGTGACCTTTCACCTCCCTTTTCTCCTAATTTCCATTATTTTCATAAACTAATGTGCCAAAAATTCCAGCTTGCCTTTCCAGAGCCTTAGTCATTGCATTTTCCAATTTCCTTAGCCATAAACAATCACAAGTGATCCCCATCACTAGGATTTTGCCCAACATTCAGCTTGGAATAAGTGTCCCATCATCCGTGGTTATTATTTTTCCTTTTATTTACTTTTATTACATGGAATTTTCACCAGGGTTGTTACAGAACCCTCCCCCTTGGGGGAACATCATCCTCAGTCTTCAACAACACCTATAACCACAAAACTGTTGTAAGCAAAATATATACTATCAATGGAGCTTTATAACCTGACTTGATGCAATATTTACAATGATCACCCAGCTAAGAATCAAACCAACATTATAACATGACATCATAACAACATACTGCATAGTGGAGCTTTATAACACAACTCGTGGTGGTATTTACATCCATATACATATGTACATAAACCAACATAATCAAAACATATACCAAAACATATACCAAAGCATATACCAAAATCACACCAAGCCAAAACTGCTTTGCCTCAACCGACAAACAAGGAAGGATACATAGCACGCATCTCATCTTCCATCTCCCATGTAGCTTCATCGGTACCAAAGTGCTTCCACTGCACCTTAACTTGCTTGATTGCTCGGTTCCGGACCATGAGCACCTTTTCTGCAATATGCATTGAGGCTTCAGTTGGAATTAACCATCTGGTTCCACCTACAATACAAACCATCAATCACACGATCAACATCTTTAACATACTTCTTAAGCAAATATACATGGAAAAAATCATGGACTTCCATTGTCGGATGTAGTGCAAGTCAATAGGATATTGGCCCAATCCTTTCAATGATACTGAAGGGTCCATAAAACTCTGGTACTAGCTCGGCACATGATCCAATCCACAAGGAGATCTTCTTCGGTTTTATGTGCAAGTGCACTTGTTCCCCAACCTGGAACTCCTTGAACAACTTGTTCCTATATGCATAACTCTTTTGCCTATCATGTGATGCCTTCAGATTATTTTTTATCACCTGCATTTCCTGTTCCATGTCCGCCAACATATCTGGTACAATCAATACCTTGCTAACCGATTCACTCCAACCGATGGGAGTGTTGCAACCCCGCCCATATAATGCCTCAAAAGGATTCATAGTCAGTGATTCATGATAACCATTGTTGTATGCGAACTCAACCAGCGGAAGATACTCTTCCCACTTTTGGTGTTGATGCATCACATACATCCTCAGCATGTCCTCTAGTATCTTATTGGCCCTCTTTGTCTCTCCATCTATCTGCACATGATAAGTCGTGATGAAGGCCAACTATGTGCCCAAACTTGCAAACAACTCCTTCCAAAACTTGGAAGTGAACTTCGCATCCTGGTCTGACACAATCTTCTTCGGGACACCATGCAATCTGACCACATCTCAGATAAATACCTATGCTACATCACTAGCTGAGAATGTAGACTTCACCGGAATGAAATGTGCAACCTTTGTCAACCTGTCCACAATAACCATAATGGAATCATGTTGTCTCACTATCTTCGACAAACCTGTAATGAAATCCATGGAAATAACCTCCCATTTCCACTCTGGAATCGTGATCGGCTATAGTAGTCCACCTGGATGCTTACATTCTACTTTCACTCGCTGAAAATCAAAACATCTAGCCACGAACTCTACTACATCCCTCTTCAGATTCGACCAATAATAAAATCTCTTCACTGTTGTCAGTGTCTTTTGATACCCTAGGTGACCCGAATACAGTTTCACATGAAACTCCCTCAAGATCACCTTCTTGAGCTCACTGTTATCCGATACATATATCCTATCTCAAAACCTGACCAACCCATCTGTTGTAAGACAATAATCTATACCTTGTGCACCTGCACCTGTACCTGTACCATCACATGTACATGTACCTGTACCATCACCTGTACCTATACCTGTGCTATGCTATAACTTGTGCACAATATCTATATATCTAACATCCTGCTGACCTGCCCATAAGATCCTATCCTGTAAGTCTTTCCCATAGGAGCTCATAGTTGCCAAGTGATTTACCTGTACTCGTCTGTTGAGAGCATCTGCCACCCTATTCTCTTTACCTTTGAGATATCTAATCTCAAAATCAAACTCGTTGATCGTGGCTAACCATCTAGCTTGCCTTCCGTTTAGATTCAGCTGGTCAAACAAATACCTCAACCCAATGTGATTGATCATAAGTACAAATATCCTACCAAGAAGATAATGTCTCCACATCTTCAATGCATGTATGATCGCTTCCAACTAAAGATCATGTGTCGAATAGTTTTGCTCGTGCTCATTTAGCTTTCAGGACTCATAACATACCACCTGCCCATCTTGCATAAGGACTCCACTAAGCCCTCTCTTGCAAGCATTTTTGCATACAAAAAACTCTTTGTCCGGATCTGCAATCGGTAGCACTGGTGCATGTGTCAACATCTACTTGAGCTGCTCAAAACTAGTCTCACACTCCTTTGTCCATAAGCAATATGTGAGAAGTTCTTGATGAACCTCCTATAATAACTTGTCAAACCCATGAAGGATCTCACCTCATCCACACTCTTAGGAGCTACCCACTCCATGATGGCCCTTACCTTCTTTGGATCTACTGCAATGCCCTCCTTGGAGACAACATGCCCCAAGTAGTGTACCTCAGTCTAAAAGAAACTACACTTGTTGAGATTAGCATACAACTGATGCTCTCTCAACAACCTCAACATTGTTTCTAAGTGCTCAACATGCTCTTCCTCATTTTTAGAATATACTAGTATAGCATCATTGAACACAATAACAAACTTATCAAAATATGGACGTAATGCACTATTCATCAAACACATAAATGTAGTTGGAGCAATAGTTATGCCAAATCGAAAAACAATGAACTCATAATGCCCATACCTAGTCCTAAACGCAGTCTTGTAAATGTCCTCCTATTTGATGCATACCTAGTGGTATTTAGATCTCAAGCCAATCTTTGAGAACATTGTTGCTCCCTTCCGCTGATCAAACAAGTCACCAATCCTCGGCAAAGGGTACTTGTTCTTGATAGTCACTTTGGTCAATTGCACGTAGTCCGATCCAGGTGGATATTGGTGGCCACCTGCCAAGTCCACCTGGACCCCCGCCATTTTTTCTCTCAGCATTTTCAGTTTCCTTAATTGTAGCACAACTTACTATTTTTAGCAGTTTTTTCAAATCCTAAACTTCCGGAGCAGCTTTGAGGCCCTAAACGGCATTTTTTGGGAAATCTAGGGGCAACATGGGTGCATGGACCGATGTTGCCCTTCCCAAAGTGGTAATGCTCGGATAGATCTTTCTAACGAGCTATTGTACACGTCAAACGGAGATCGTATGCCAAAGTTACGACCCCGGGAAGTTGATGTACCAATTTACCCAAACGGGGCCCACAGTTTGGCGTTTCATCTTCTAGGGTTAGGTTTTGGAATGTTAAGGGTTTTCCATTGTTTCTCAACAATAAATAGGCCTTCGAGCCTCATTGTAACACAGTTCAGAGGCATGTAGCCACCACATCTCTTCTCAAAGATAAGCTACCATCGCCCTAGTTGGTTTATTTCCATGACTATTTGTAAGCATATTTTAGTATTTTACATTAATGAAATGAAGTATTATTTCTGCTGCATATATGTGTTTATGGTTATCTCTGTAATTTGTTGCGTTACTGTTTAAGTCTGGATCAGTGGTATCAGAGTGGTCTGCTTTTCTTTGCATTTCCCCAACGAAGTTGGGATATAAGGAGTTAGGGCTTGAACTGGTCGAACCTTTGCAAGACCAACCTCGCAAATCCCAACGACCTCCCATGGCGGATGAGAAGAAAGACGAGGGATGAGAAGATTTCTACAGTTCTGCACCAATGCTCACATTACCAAACCTGCAACAACCATTGGAGATTGAAACAAATGCCTCTGACTCTACTATTGGTGCAGTTCTTACTCAGCATGGACATCCAATGGCTTACCAAAGTGACACACTTTCAGACACAGTCCGAAAGTATTCCACTTACGACAAAGAAATGTATTCCATTGTGCAGGCCTGCCATCAATGGAAGCATTACATTCTGGGGAAGGAAACGATCATCCACAATGATCACCAACGTCTACAGTTCATACAGACACAAGAGAAGTTGCAGAATGATCGTCATCAGACATGGTCCACCTACGAACATTAAGTATAAGAAGGAAAACACCAATAATGTCGCTGATTGCCTCCACCGACCATCAATCATGGCACTAATCACTGTGCTCGACTCCTGTGGGCACGAGAAATTAGGGTGGCCACATCTTTACAAGAACGATCTTGAATTTGGCAGCACATGCCAGACACTCATGGAAGGGAAGCAAGTTCCAAATTTTCACCTTCAGGATGCATTGTTATGCCACTTGGGACACATCTGTGTTCCTTCAAGTGAGCGTGCCAAGATGATTTGGGAGGTGCACTACAGTCGTGTCACTGGACATTTTGGATAAGAGAAGACAATGCTGCTATTACAAAAGTAATTTATTGGCTGAAACTTCGTGAGGATGTTGGGAAGTACATTAGATCCTGCACCTCCTATGCCATCTCCAAACCAACCATCAAGAAGCAAGGCCTATATACTCTGCTATCAACTCCTATCCGACCTTGGGAATCTGTCTCCATGGATTACATGTGGGGCCTTCCTTTTACTAAGCATGGCAATGATTGCGTTTTCATCGTCATCGACAGATTCTCTAAGATGGTCATCATGGTGATCCAGGTGGATATTAGTGGCCACCTGCCAAGTCCACCTGGACCTCCACCATTTTTTCTCTCAGCATTTTCAGTTCCTTAATTGTAGCACAACTTACTACTTTTAGCAATTTTTCGGGTCCTGAACTTCCAGAGCCGTTTTGAGGCCCTAAACGATGTTTTTTTGGGAAATCTAGGGGCAACATGGGTCCATGGGCCGATGTTTCCCTTGCTAAAGTGGTAGTGCTTGGATAGATCTTTCTAACGAGCTATTGTACGCGTCAAACGGAGATCGTATGCCAAAGTTATGACCCCGGGAAGTTGATGTACCAATTTACCCAAACGGGGCCCACAGTTTGGCGTTTCATCTTCTAGGGTTAGGTTTTGGAATGTTAAGGGTTTTCCATTGTTTCTCAACATTAAATAGGCCTTCAAGCCTCATTGTAACATAGTTCATAGGCATGTAGCCACCACATCTCTTCTCAGAGATAAGCTACCATCGCCCTAGTTGGTTTATTTCCATGACTGTTTGTAAGCATATTTCAGTATTTTACATTAATGAAATGAAGTATTATTTCTGCTGCATATATGTGTTTATGGTTATCTCTGTAATTTGTTGCGTTACTGTTTAAGTCCGAATCAGTGGTATCAGAGCGGTCTGCTTTTCTTTTCATGTCCCCAACGAGGTCGGGATATAAGAAGTTAGGGCTTGAACTGGTCGAACCTTTGCAAGACCAGCCTTGCAAATCCCAACAACCTCCCATGGCGGATGAGAAGAAAGACGAGGGGGCAGGAGATCCTATCAAAATCTTGCTCGAAGAAGCCCTCGAGTGACAACGGAACGCAATGATGGACAACTTTGCCTAGATCCTTCAGCGGCTACCCAGAAGCGACGCATCGGCTTCCAGCAGCTACTCTGGAAATGCCACACCCTTTAAGGTACAAGTTAATTTTAAAATCACCATATTTGAGGGTCAAATAGACGCAGATGCCATAGATAAATGGTTAAATCTGCTAGAGGGTTATTTTTTCTGTTCATGAATTTTCGAGTCGAGAAAAGATTGTTTTCGCTCTTCTCAAAGCAGCCCCCACGTCAAGGACTGGTGGGAAACCTACTGCGAGGAGAAGGATGAAAATACCGGCTCACTATTTTTAGCCGTACCCACCTAGAATTCATTCCGGGATGCCATCAAGGAGCAGTACTACCCTGTCGGAAGCTATGACGATGAATACATAAAGTGGACCACGCTGCGGCAGGGAAGGGACCAAGACATGCCGGAGTTCAAGGATTCGGAGCATGGCTCGAAACGCGTTGACAAAGATCTCTTTTTATATGTGATTTACGCCGAAGCTCTTCTTACAACTGTTATGGATCACAGAAGTCTCAATTTAACAATTCACCAATCTTTTCCATACCCTTCAAACAAAGTTGGGTATCAAGGATTCAGAGCAGCATTTGATACTCAAATACCGCGACTGCCTGCACAGGTGCATCCAGGAAGAAATAGAATTCCTGAACATCTCCTCGCTTGGCACAACATACCGATATGCTGTCAAGGTTGAGCAGAAGTTTAAACAAAAGAAGCGAGACTTTGGATCTACGAATACAAAGCAAGGGAAAGGTGCCCCTAAACCACAGAACAAAGGACAAAGCCAAAGTGGGGCAACCCAAGACAACCCGTCAAAGCTACAAGCAAAGAACAACACCGCGAAGCTGCAAAAGGACACGGGAAAATGGTGTGAGTTCCATAAGAGCTCCACTCACAACACAAGTGAGTGTCGAGCCAAGCAGTCACTGGTGGCTGAGCTAAAGGTTTCAGAATCAGATGCATGTTTCGACTCTGAGCCAGAACCCGACAAGGGGAATGACAAAGGGAAGCAGATCATTGATGCGGATCCCAACGCCACTGTTGCTACCACCAAGATCTATAAAGATGAACCCGAAGATCCAGAGGAGGAGCATCTCTTCCACTCCCAGATGTGGGTAAAGGGCTCCCTGCTAGAGTTCATTGTCGATAGCGGGAGCCAAAAGAACCTCATTTTGGCAGAGGTCGTGAAGCGGTTAGGCTTACCGACCACAACACATCCACAACCGTACACCATCAGGTGGCTTCACCAAGGACGAGATCTTCGCGTGAGCCAGCAGTGTCGCCTTCCATACAACATCGAGCCCTTCATAGATGAGGTATTGTGTGACATTGCTCCTCTTGAAGTTTGTGATATATTATTAGGACAACCATACTTGTGGAAGCGACATACTGTGTATGAATCAAGGCCCTGTGTTGTTATTATTACATTGGGAAATAAGTTGTACATGATACCAGAGGTAGCACCGCCTACCGCCATCTCTTTGATTACTGCAAAACAATGCAGTAAGCTTATTTCTAAAACCGGGAAATTTGTTTTCCTGATGATACGCCCTCAAGGAAAGAAGAAGACGGTGGCCACGGCCTCCAGACAGGGCCCCTCCGCACGACAACTACAGATGGACAAGGTCGTGGAGGAGTACGAGGACATATTCACCTCCCCCACAGGGGTTCCTCTGCACTATCAGGTCAATCACTCCATCGATCTGACCCCAGTGACGCCGCTACCCAATGGACCTGTTATCACCCCAAGAAACTCTCCTAGGTTGTATCTCAGAGATGCTCGAGAACATTACAAACTCAACAAAATGTTGGAAATGGATGAATGGAAGGAATGATGCTTGTTCAAGCCAGATAACCACTTCTACTATGCTTAACTCTAGACATGGGTGAACACTCCTAGACTACAAGGCTTTAGACCACCAAGTACTCACAGTTTGAGGATTAGGTGAACATGGAGAATACTAACCACACCAGCAGATGCACAAGACCATGTGATGGCCGGCTGCAACCAGTAAAGAGGTCTGCAAATCTATTTCCTAATGCACAGACAGGATGACAACTCTCTGGCATTAAGTAAACAGAAACCTGCATAACACATTCAATGATACATACTAGACTTCAACACAGAGGTGGGATGACAGCCCCTCTAATGCTAAATATCAAGAGCACATGAATAAATGCATAACAGGCACAACCTAGAACAGGGTAGAAATGGAAAGTGAACAATTAACAACAAAAGAAGCTTGTATTAGCTGAAAATGAAGACCAGACGCTGCAAGTATCAAAATAGTTACAGTCTCCAGAAGTTGAACCTTACATCAAAACAACAACCATCAACCCATTTCCCAGATTACATTTGTTTTCTGGGTATATATAGAGTTTCTTTACAAAATGTTCTGCTATTCTAAGCAGGGAGGTGTTTGGTCAATTTAGTGTTATCTAAATTGCTATTTATAATGTCAATCCGGGGTTTGTAAACTGACGAAGTGAAGTGTACTATATGTACTAGATAACTGTTTCCTTAATCTTTTGTCGTTTTTGAGTTTTTTAGTTTATTTTTGGATTTATCTTTCCCTAATGTGTGATGGTGAGGGTGAAAGTGAAGTATGAAGTATGGATAGTGATGGTGGTTTCTACGGTGATTTTCTCAAACTTGAAAGTGCTCAAGAAGAAAGCTAAACTAAAATCAATTCTTAAGAGAAAGTGAATGCATCAAAAAGTGAACTAATGACAATGGCCCAGTATCCTTGTTGCTGAATGAAAAGAAAGTAAAAACTAAACTTAAAGCAACTCAAACCAAAAGCAAAGCAACTAATTCACACTACTCAAACTCTTTAGATCCTTTACCCTTCAGCTCAATCTACCTTGTGGGAAGTAATCATGAATAAGTCAAGCAATATTCTCTCTAAATGGCAAGAAATTAAATTGCATAAAAGAAACTAATCACACTACTTTAACTCTTCTGGTCCTTTACCCTTCAGCTCAATCTACCTTGTGGGAAGCAACCATGAATAAGTTTAAGCAATATGATAACTAAATTGCAAGAAATTAAATTGCAGAAAAGAAACTAATCACACTACTTCAACTCTTCTGATCCTTTACCCTTCAGCTCAATCTACCTTGTGGGAAGTAATCATGAATAAGTTTAAGCAATATGATAACTAAATCACACTACAGTTAGTGATATTCTGATTTCTTGCTAATAGAGTCACTTCACTATAGAAAGAAACCATAAATTGATGAGCAGTATGATATCTAAATAACAAAGAAAATAAGTAAGCAAATCACAACTTGGAAAAGACAGTGCTGAAATTAAACTTCAGAAAATGAAAGAACTTCAGAAAATGAAAGTTAGCAGGAAGGACAAGATGATCTCATATGCCAATAGTTATCAAAAAGATGAAAATTTGCCCGGGCTGCCTAAGAAAACCTGCAGAAAAGCACTGATCAGTTGACAGTTATAAGAAAACAGAGATGAAAATCTAAACAACAGTGAGTTAAGAAACATCAAACAGTATGTTATGTACAAGCTAATGATACAAGAACATAATAAAACCAAATGACAACTTTACAAGGCTTCAGCGCGCAGGGGCCCTCTGCCACTTCAGCCGGTCAACAAGTAATCACACGAATAAGCTCAGAAAAGTCTCCTCATATATTAAAACAACAATATGTATAAACAGTGGGGTGACAACACAATAGTTCAGAATTTACATATCAAGGAAAAACTCCTTTACAACGTTCATCGACGCGTTATTTATAATGACAAAATGCTGAGACTAGCTAACTAACTCCTACGCTATTGACTGTATTGCCAAAGACACGTAGATCCCTTCAGCCGAGATCTAGCGTAACTGTCATCATGTCTATTAAATCTCTGGAGTGGTTGTTGTTAGATTCTGGTTACATAAGTGATCTCCAGGTGTGCTGGTGTCTTCGTGAGCTGAGGACTGTGCCACGTAACGTTCACGTGCTCAAAACAGAGACGTGCCACCGCTGAACTCTTTGGTTGGCTCTACCTTTGACCTTCGTTGACCGTGACCTTCCATGGATGATTTGGCTGCTTCGAAGGGACACGTTCCATGTATCCGTCGCCTGGAGCTTGCCCATGTGGCTCGTTTCTTCATAGGACACCTGTAGCACAACTTTTAACAAAATAACTGCGGAATCCTGTGCTGGCTGTGGAAACCTGTGCTGGTTGCGGAAATTGACAAGTTTCTGCAGCTGCATGAACAAAAAAACTAAACCAAACAACAGTCATAAGTATAGTCAGAAAACCATGTAAAGAACTCTTTTTAAACTATAATGCAATGATTTAGCAGCTGGGTGGATGCAATAAGTGGAAAAGGAAGGTTGAGAGGGTGTATATGAAGGTGCAGGTTTGAGGCTCAACAGGAGGGGTCATAACGGACCACCAACTGCTTTAACTCTCTGATGGCATCTCTGCTACAATCTGCTTGCTTTAATGAATTAATTTGACATTCTCTGGTGCTCTGTTGTACTCCTCTAGCAGGTGGAGTGTCGTATGAAAGAAGCCCCATAACTGATAAATTCTCTGCTCTGCTCGAGGCTGGTCCTTCTCGTTCTCGGCCATTCTGTTTCTTGAATGCAGTGGTTGGAGATGAAATGCATCGAGTACTAACACTGGCCCCCTTCTTCCTTCGGATGCACGGGACAGGCTATGGACGCGGACAATATGGTGGAGGCATGAGTATGACGGGAACAAATATCAGTCGTTGGATCGCGCAGATGAACGACGGATATGACTCGGCGAGAGATATCAGGAGGAAATGGGAGTGGACAAACGTGAGCCGTCAGATCTCTAGTGGACAGATCCGATGGCCATCGGGCAGGAAAGATACATGGGAGATAATGAGCGGGGGCGGGCGAATGGGCGGTAAGCGGTATGTATCGCACCGCTTTTGGAGGGTGAGCGGTAATCATTCAAGGGCGAGCGATGCGAGTTATCGGGCGACGCGTGGCAGACAGGAACGAGCGAAAACCGCTTTATCGCGAGCTAACGCGTGGGCGGTTTGTGAACGCGGGAGGAGCGGATGCCGTTGGATCGAATGAATAGATGGCAGAGATCTCTTGGCAGGAGGTATCAGGATACATGAGAGTGAAAAGGGCGTGGGCCGTTGGATCTTGTCGGGACTGATCGGACGGCGGAGGAGCGATCGCAATATCGCATCGACGGAAGTCAAGGGGTTTGGGCCTTATACACACATGGATGCGATTGCGATCGACGACTAAACCCAGACCCGATGCTACATTACAATATGGCTTAACCTGTCATTGCATCCGTCGCAGATCGCAAGCCGAGAAGTCTTGCCATATGAAAGTGTCGATTGCGATTGCGATGTGGCATGTGGGACCTGAGGGAAAGCAGGTTTATCCAAGGTTTTTGGAAGAAAACGGAGATAGCGGGGCTATGGGAGTATAAGGAAAATGGAGGAGAAGGAAAAAGACTGCTGTGAGCTCCCTTTTTACATAAGCACACGACCAAACTAGTATTTGGTGCTCCAAATGCTAAAGTACGTAGAAGAGCTAACAGGACAAATTTATTGGCGCTCAATTATGGAGAATGATGAAATCAAGAGGCAGATTCAGGAGTTGTTGCAGAAAGGTCACATCCGTCCGAGTTCATCACCTTGTGGGAGCCCGATCGTGTTGGTACAGAAGAAGGATGGGACTTGGAGACTCTGTATTGACTATTGGGCGCTGAACAAGATCACTGTCCATAATAGGTACTCGATCCCGCGGATTGATGACCTCCTGGACCAACTAAAGGGGGCAAAATATTTCAGCAAGATTGATCTGAAGTCAAGATATCACCAGGTACCAATCGAACCCTTTGATGTGTGGAAGACTGCCTTCAAAGCCAAGGAGGGCCTTTTCGAATGGTTGGTTATGCCTTTCGGATTGACGAATGCTCCTGCAACCTTCATGAGGCTAATGGATGACATCTTGCGGCCATTCACCAACTCATTTGTAGTGGTATACTTGGATGACATTCTGATCTTCAGCCAGAGTTGGGAAGAGCACCTCCACCACATCCGACAAGTTCTCCAAACACTGCGGCAACACAAGCTATGTGCCAATTTGGAGAAATGCACTTTTGGCATGACCCAGGTTCAGTATCTGGGATACATTATTGATGAACAGGGGGTGCGTGTGGATCCAGCCAAGATCCAAGTCATTCGAGATTGGCCATCTCCAACCATTCTTACAGAGCTCCGTAGCTTTCTAGGTCTTGCCAACTTCTACCACAAGTTCGTGTTGGGGTTTTCTCATATCACTTGGCCCTTGAGTCAAGTCACCATGGGAGGAGCAAAAGCAAAATTCTTTTGGTCTGAATCTCAACAGAAGGCATTCATAGAGTTAAAAGATCGCCTCTGCACAGCACTAGTGCTCGCGTTACCAGATTTACAACAACCATTTGAGGTCGAGACAGATGCCTCTGACTATGATATTGAGGCAGTCCTTACTCAACACAAGCATCCAGTGGCATATCACAGTGAAACGCTTTCAGACATAGTCCGGAAGTATCCCACTTATGATAAAGAGATGTATTCCATTGTGCAGGCCTGTCGAAAATGGAAGCATTACATTTTGGGGAAGGAAACGGTCATCCACACAGACCACCGACCCCTACAGTTCATACAGACCCAAGGGAAATTTCAGAATGATCGCCATCAGAAGTGGTCTACATACCTGCAACAGTTGCATTTGAATATCAAGTATAAGAAGGGCAGCACCAATAATTTTGTAGATTGTCACAGTCGACCACCGATCATGGCGTTAACCACTGTGCTCAACTCTTGCGAGCATGAGACTTCTGATTGGCCACTTCTCTACAAAAGCGACCCTGAATTCGGCCACACATACCAGACACTCTTGGAGGGTCGGCATGTTCCAGGTTTTCACCTTGAGGATGCCCTGTTATGCCACCTGGGTCACCTTTGTGTTCCTTCAAGAGAGCTTGCCAAGATGATTTGGGAAACACATTACAGTCGAGCTGCCGGGCATTTCGGGGTCGAGAAAATGGTGGCAGTACTGCAAAAGTATTTCTATTGGCTGAATCTTCGACAGGATGTCGGGAAGTACATCAAATCATGTACTGCCTGTGCCATTGCCAAACTGACCATCAAGAAGCAAGGCCTCTATACCTCGTTGCCTACCCCTAGTCGACCTTGGGAATCCATCTCCATGGATTACATGTCGGGCCTTCCTTCCACTAAGCATGGAAATGATTGTGTTTTTGTGGTCGTCGACAGGTTCTCGAAGATGACCATTATGGCGGCCTGCAAGAAGAATATCACAGCAGAAGCCACTGCTAAACTCTTCTTTGAACGAGTGTGGGTGCACTTTGGGATCCCACAATCTATCATCTAAGATCGGGACAGTCGGTTCCTCAGTACATTTTGGTCCAGTATTTGGTCAATGTTGGACACCAAACTCACTAAGTCCATAGCCTTCCATCCTCAAACTGATGGCCAGACAGAGGTTGTCAATAGGATGATTGTACACATTCTGCGCATGTACAACTCAAAGCATCCACACACATGGGACGAGAGCCTCCCCTATGTTCAGCACAGCTACAATTGAGCTCTTCATAGCTCGAATGGCCACAACCCTTTTTAGGTGGGCTCAGGATTCCAGCAACTATGCCCCATTGATGTGGCCATGCCACTTGCAGCGACTCACACAGATTCGGCTCATGTCCAGTCCGAAACAGACAAGGCAACCAGCTTCATTAAGCACATCCAACATATTCGCTAGCAGGTCCATGACATTCTGGAGAAATCAAATGCCAAGTACAAGCCGCGACATGATCATCATTTGGTGCCACACAAGTTTCAGGTGGGCGACAAAGTCTGGTTGCATTTGTAAAAGGAACGCCTTACTGGAGCCTATCCGAAACTGAGACCAATCCACTATGGTCCTTACACCATTACTAAGGCTGTGGGAGGCAATGCATTTAAGCTCAGCATTCCCCCATTCCTTCGCCTACACCCAATGTTCAATGTGGACCGCCTTCGGCCATACTTTCCACCATTGCTAGACACATCCGACATTGCACAACAGCTCACGCCCACAGAATTAAATCTAGATTGCATGGAACAAGCTGCAACTGATTGGATCATGGATACACAGATCAAGAACACTCGCCAACAGAATATCCAATTGTATCGAGTTGTCAAAGTAGGCCAACTCCTTCACCAGGGCAAGTGGCTCACCACGGACCAAGTTCAGCAAAAGTTTCCTCATCTCATGGAGGAACTCAACGCAATGGGGACCATTGCTTCCTAAGGGAGGAGGAATGATCCAGGTGGATATTGGTGGCCACCTTCCAAGTCCACCTGGACCCCCGCCATTGTTTCTCTCAGCATTTTCAGTTTCCTTAATTGTAGCACAACTTATTATTTTTAGCAGTTTTTCGAGTCTTGAACTTCCGGAGCCGTTTTGAGGCCCTAAACGATGTTTTTTGGGAAATCTAGGGGCAACATGCATCCATGGACCGATGTTGCCCTTCCCAAAGTGGTAGTGTTCGGATAGATCTTTCTAACGAGCTATTGTACGCGTCAAACGAAGATCGTATGCCAAACTTACGACCCCGGGAAGTTGATGTACCAATTTACCCAAATGGGGCCCACAGTTTGGCGTTTCATCTTCTAGGGTTAGGTTTTGGAATGTTAATGGTTTTCCATTGTTTCTCAACAATAAATAGGCCTTCGAGCCTCATTATAACATAGTTTAGAGGCATGTAGCCACCACATCTCTTCTCAGAGATAAGCTACCATCGCCCTCGCTGGTTTATTTCCATGACTGTTTGTAAGCATATATTTGAGTATTTTACATTAATGAAATGAAGTATTGTTTCCGCTGCATATATTTCTTTATGGTTATCTCTGTAATTTGTTTCATTACTATTTAAGTCTGGATCATAGTCAATGCATAATCTGATAGTACCATCTTTCTTCTTCACAAACAATATCAGTGCACCCCATGGTGATACACTTGGCCTAATGTATCCCTTGTCCAACATTTCCTTCAACTGTAGCTTTAAATCAACTAACTCAAGTGTGCTCATTTTGTAAGGTTCTTTTGATGTTGTAGTTGCCCCTGACACTAACTCAATAGAAATGTCTACCTCCCTATGAGGTGGAAACTCTGTAATGTCCTCAGGGAATTCATCCTTGAACTGTTGTAAAACTGGGTACCTACTCAACACATCTGCATCTTCAACTTCCTTACCCTTATCACTAAAAATGTGCACTACGAATAACTTACATCCTTTCCTGTGGCTACGCTTTGTTTGCATAACTGTCACCATCCTAACCAATGTAGCTTTCTTCTTACCTTGTAAGACTCTTGGTTCTCCATTATCATCAGCACACTGAATAGCTTTATCATAATAGTCTACCTTGGTTCTATGAAGAAACAACCAGTCCATGCCCAACAACATATTGTATGAACCCAACGGTAATACATTCAAATGTGTTGCGGTAGGAATACCATTCAAATCAAATGCACAAGCTCTTACCCAATGATGAACTCGTTTCTTCGTACTTGTAGCCAACTGCACTAACCAATATTTTGCATGTAATTCCTTACTCAAACCACACTTATCCACCAAGCCAGGACTAACATAGCTATAATTAGATACAGGGTTAATCAAAATGGAAATAACTTGATCACAAAGCTTACCATCCATCTCAATGATAGATTCTCGATGCTCTACCTATTTGTTATCCAATGTGGCATCGATACGTGAATACTCTTACCAACATCCCCAACAGTTAATGCCTCCTGCGCATTGTATATCTGAGGTCTACCACCCTGATTCTATGGACAATCTCTCCTGCGATGGTCTTTGCCACAAGTCCAACATTCTGTAGGCTTCCAACATGTCTCGTTGTTCTGTTCTCCTTATTGAAATTCTTGTCCCCTATCTGATGCATTGAACCACTTCGATGGTGAAACATTCTCTTTTTACCCGCTTCTTGTCCCATTTCCCTTTGTTCCTGGCATTGCCTTTCCAAACTGGCTTCGTCTCAGACTTGCACTTCGATTGTTCATAGCAATGCTTTAGCTTCTGGATGGCTTCCTCTGATGACCTAGGATCATCGAACTCAATCCTATCTTTGAATGCATCTGATAATCCCCTAACGAATCTCTGGATCTTAGCCTTCTCCTCCTTGAGGTAAGGCACATAGCTCAACAACTCCAAGGACCTGCTAGTGTATTCATCATCTGTCATGGATCCCATTTTTATCTCATAGAATTCCTTTACTCTGTCATCAAATTATCTCTTTGATAAATACTTCTTCTTGAATAGCTGCTCAAATTCACTCCACGTCAAATCTTCCTCATTTATACCTCTGACATTCTTCATGTCTTCCCACCAAATGTCTACTTTTCCACTAAGACTAAAAGTAGCCACTCTAGCTTTCATTTTCTCTGAATAGTCATGCAACCTGAAGAACTTCTTTATGCCTAGCAACCATGCCTCTGCATCTTGTGATTTATTTACCTCTCCATCAAATGTAGGTGGCTTCACTTTCCTAAACTTATCTGGAAAATACCCCTTATCACTCCTCTTGTAAGGATGATACCGATGACGATCATAGTGCTTATCTGAATTAGAACTGGAATCATACTTGTATCTATCCCCTCTCTTATCCAGAGTGTCCAACAATCTACCATCTCTGATTGTGTCATATTTATCTGATATGTGACCACCATGTGATCTACTACCATATGCCCCATTAGTCTTATCCTCCTACTCATGGCTAATCCGAAGCAGTCCCTATCGCTGCAAATCTGACAAGCTTTGAAGTATGACTGCATTTACCTCTACTAAATTTTCTTGTGCCTGTATGATTCTGTCATTATCTGGCTTACAGCTCCTTATTTATTCCTGTAAGATTTTCAGTGCAACTGCCAAATTGGAAGAGTTCCCAACACCATATTGCTCTTCGGATTCATAGGGAGAGTCTTTGTAGTCAACCATCTTACTAGCTATTTGATATTTATTCCTGCAAGGTGTATCATGTCAGCAAAATCAAATCACAATAAACCAATGTACCTTAGCATAGCTCGGGGAGGATACCTTGTCTGCAAGATCAACAAATCAGCGTGATACATGTATAACATAATCATGACAGCACATAGAAACATGAAAAATAAGTATATGACCATGCAACTGTCATTCTAGATAGGGTCTAGTCATCAATGCATGACCTCAACAACAACACACCACAACCTCATGCATGAAAACCACCATATACACTTGACCACATGCAACCATGAACATTCAAAGTGATGCATAACCATCAACACATATGCATAAACATGTATGATCAAGCATGAATGAACAATACTTGAAATCAAACCTGCAAGACTGATACATGCAACTGAGAATACAAGAATGTAACCAATCATGCAAGAATGTGACCAAGCATACTGCAACGATACATAAATTGATATGTAACCAGTCGTACACTCACAACGACACATTCCTCAACAAAACATAAAGTTTCACATGACGACATCACTTCAACCATGAACAACATCATGCAAATGCAACAAGCACATGGAATTCAAGTATGAGAGACACACATGCAATTGACATGCATGCATGACCAATACATAGCCCATCCAGTCCGAGGGGTGAACCATGCTCTGATACCACCCTCTAACACCCTCCTCCCACATCTACCCAAGCAACCGGCCAGCTGGGGTAAACATGCAACGGGAGGGCGCTATGATATAATTCGGCCTACTAAGTCATGTTAAGGAAGTGGAACCAACATAAACACACCATACAGACATTATTCATTAGCTACAAGACCCTCAAGAACCAATCCAATACTTTAGAAAACTTGCCTTGGGGTCCCACTGGACTTTTGAACAACTTAAGCCTTAGTCGCTCTCATGCTATAGGCATGAGGGCAACTAGAAACCCAAAGTCGCTCTCACAGGCTTGCCTGCGAGCGACCAAAGACCAAATCTGTTAGTGTTGTGCCAGCGACTCCAGGATTTGAGCCACTTTTTTCAGCCCCATAGCCCAGGTCACTGTCCATAATTGAACCATCTCTTCAAATCAGTAAAATAACATGGAAATGACAGTACTAAAGCAAATACTTGTTCAAGACCTTAACTAGACCCCTACTAGCCATGACAGGCATTTCATCAAACATATTGCAAATATGTAATCTATAGGTGTAAATAGCAGTTCTGAGCATAGGGATCTCATACTTAGCTGAGAACTGCTAAAACCATTGATGCCTCAACACATCAACTGCCATTCCATCCATTAGGTCATAGATACATTGATCATTCAATCACAAGTAAAAACCTGATGAGAGCCACACACGCTTGCTGTCATAAAATGCATACATAACCAACATAATAGGGACATAAATGATCCACGAGGATATTGGTGGCCACCTGCCTATTCCACTTGGACCCCCAACACTCTCTTCCAGTTTTCCGATTTCCTTAACAGTAGCACAATTTACTATTTTTGGCAATTTTTTGGGTCTTGAATTTCTAGAGCCATTTTGGGGCCCTCAACAACGTTTTTAGGGAAAACAGAGACACTGAAAATGTCCCAAGCCAACTTGCAATTTTGTTTTTTCCTTCTCTTTGAGATCTTCGAAACAAGGTATTATGATAGCCAAATGGACATCGTATGCCAAAGTTACTACCCCGGGAAGTTGATGTACCAATTTATCCAAAAGGGGCCCACAATTTTGGCACTTCATCTCCTAGGGTTAGGTTTTTGGATGTGTAGGGTTTTCCATTGTTTCTCACTAATAAATAGGCTTTGAGCCTCATTGTAACATAGTTCAGAGGCATGTAGCAACCACATCTCTTCTCAGAGATAAACTACCATCACCCGAGCTATCTTATTTCCATTCTGTTTGTAATCATAGTTCAATATTTTTCTATTAATGAAATGAAGTGTTTTTCTGCTGCATCTCTGTATTTATGATTATATCTGTAAGTTATTTCATTCATGTTTAAGTTCGAACAAATTAACTTCGATATTCCCATACTTGAAGGCCTGATAGACGTAGACTCCATAGATAAATGGCTAAATCTGTTGGAAGGATATTTTTCAATTTATGACTTTTCCAATCTGGAAAAGATTACTTTTGCACTTCTGAAATCTACCCCACATGTTAAGGACTGGTGGGAAACCTACTGTGAGCAAAAGGACGAGAGTGAACCCTCACCGTTTTCTTCTGCACCCTGTTGGGTCTTGGAAAATGTCATTTATTTCCATTACACTTTCACTATTATGTCCATTATATCACCTCCATTTCACCTCCATTTCACTACTATGTCGCCACATTCATCTCACTTTCATTATCATTGGGCCACATTTATGTTTTTCCAAACTTTATTAATTCTAAGCCTTCTAAGTGAATTTGTGGTTAAAAATTAGAAAATAATGTGCATATGCTTATACCTAACAAGTGGGTTGAGATTGTTGACATGTGTAGGTCAAAAGGAGGCTTCTAGAAAACCCTTATGTGGCACTCTAAGGCCAAATTCGAATTTGAGTGGAGAGAATCATGGGATCATGAGGATATGTGTCACATCTCTTAATTGTATTTAAACTCTAAGAAGACATGTGTCTTATCAGTTCCTATTTTGATTAGGACTCTAGAGGTAGAGGGAGAGATTCATGGACTCTCATTAATGATATGGCTTCTCATCTTTTTCTATAAATAAGAGATCTCTCTCTTTCATTTGTGAGATGGCTTTGGAAAGCTTTGGAGAAATTTGTTGTACTTTGTAATTTTGAAGAATTTGAATAAAGCTTTGATGTTCTCAACATGGAACGAGATGTGAAGTAGATGTTATGGAGCACATTAGAATGTAAGGTAGAGTAGATTTTATTTTGTAATTTTGCTTTGATTTCATTATGTCATTTGATTGCTTTCAAGTTTGATAGATTAGATTTTTCATTCATGCAATTTTAATTCATGTAAGTGTGTTCAACCAGTTGATTGTAGATTAGTTTTTCTTTACATGTTTTTGCATCAAATAGTGACATGAGATTTACCTCTCTGCTGACTTTGTTTTTTTTAGCTTTTTAATTTCAGTTATGCTTTGATTTCAGTCTTATTCATTTGCTTTGTTAGTTAGTTTAGATATCAACTTGCTCATATCATTGACGTTATCTCCGAAAGCCATAGCTTAGACTACCTGGTGAGGTAGCAGACTATGAATGATGTGATTTGATTTTAGTTTTACTTTTCTGCAATTAGATATCAACTTGCTCATATCATTGACGTTATCTTCGAAAGCCGTAGCTTAGAGTACCTGGGGAGGTAGCGAACTATGAATGATGTGATTTGATTTTAGTTTTACTTTTCTGCAATTAGATATCAACTTACTCATATCATTGACGTTATCTCCGAAAGCCATAGCTTAGACTACTTGGCGAGGTATCAGACTATGAATGATGTGATTTGATTTTAGTTTTACTTTTCTGCAATTAGATATCAACTTGCTCATATCATTGACGTTATCTCTGAAAGCCATAGCTTAGACTACCTGGCGAGGTATCAGAATACAAATGATGTGATTTGATTTTAGTTTTACTTTTCTGCAGTTAGATATCAAACTGCTCATATCATTGACGTTATCTCCTAAAGCCATAGCTTAGACTACCTGGCGAGCTATCAGACTATGAATGATGTGATTTGATTTTACTTTTATTAGTTTGAAGTTTTTGATTTGTTTGAGTGCAATAGCTTAACTTTTATTTCCGTATTTAGATAAGCAGCAGAGACAGTGGTTTCATGATCAATATTTCATCTTTCGTTTGATTTAAGTAGCTACATATTTACACTTTTGTTCAAGCACTGATTTGATAAATAGCATGTTTTGAGATCTTTTGAAGTGCTAAGTTTTGGAAGTTACCATTAGGGACATAAACCTTGTCTTGAAATCTCTATCCATACTTGACCTTAAAATTATTCTTAAGACCTTAGAATAGGATTTCCATTTGCATTAAACACTTTAGGAGACCAACAAGAACAAAACCCCAAAAACAACATAAACTATAAAACAATGAAGTAAGAAAAATGTTAACTAAGCACATATGGTGCACCACACTTCATCAATTTACGATACTTGGATTGATAATTTATGTAGAGCAATTTAAGACATTAAATTGAATAGACACACCCACTTAGGATTCTTTCCAAGATGCCATCAATGAACAATATTACCATGTCGGGAGCTATGAAGATAAAAACATAAATTGGACCACGCTCCGGTAGGGAAGGGACCAAGATGTGTCGGAGTTCACAAATATTTTCCATACCCTTCACCCAAAGTTGGGTATCAAGAATATTGAGCGACATTTGGTGCTCAAGTACCGCAACTGTCTACACAGTTACATCCAGGACGAGATGGAGTTCTTGGACATTTCCTTGCCTGGCACGGTGTACCAGTATGCTTTCAAGGTTGAGCAGAAGTTTAAACAGAAGAAGCAGGACTTTGGATCTGCGAATCGAAAGCAAGGAAAAGGCGCCCCCAAGCTACAGAACAAAGGACCAAGCCAAGGTGGGGCTACCCAAGACAGCCCACCGAGGCCGCAAACAAAGAACAACAACACGAAGACAAAGAAGGAAATGGGAAAATGGTGTGAATTCCATAAGAGATCCACTCATAATACAAGTGAGTGTCAGGCCAAGAAGTTATTGGTGGCCGAGTTGAAGGCCACTGAATCATACGCATGCTTCGACTCTTAGTCAGAACCTGATAAGGGAACTGACAAAGGGAAGCAAATCATTGATGCGGACCCCAGTGCCACTGTGGCCACCACCAAGATCCAGGACATTGAGCCTGAAGATCTAGAGGAGGGGGAACGCCTCTTCCACTTACAGATGCGGGTGAAGGGTTCTCCGTTTCAGTTCATTTTCAATAGCGGGAGCCAAAAGAACCTCATTTCAGCAGAGGTAATGAAGCTGTCGGGCCTAAAGACTACATCACATCCACAACCATACACCATTGGGTGGCTTCACCAAGGACAAGATCTTCGCGTCAGCCAGTAGTGTCGCCTTCCCTACATAATCAAGCCCTTCACGGATGAGGTACTGTGTAATGTTGCTCCTCTTGAAGAATGTAATATATTGTTAGGACAACCATACTTATGGAAGCGACATGCTATATATGAGTCTAGACCTTGCTCTCTGATTATTAAGTTAGCCAACAAGTTGTATAGGATACCAAGGTAGCCCTACCTACCGCCATGATTCACCCTCAGGCCAAGAAGAAGGTTTTGGCCATGGCTTCTAGGTAGGGCTCCTCTGCATAGCAGCAACAGAGGGACAAGGTCATGGAGGAGTACAGGGATATTTTCACCTCACCTACAAGGGTACCTCTGCACTGTCAGGTCAAGCACTCCATTGATCTGACTCTGAGCGCGTCGCTTCCCAATGGGTTGATCTATCGGTGCTTTTTTTTGGAGAATGATAAAATCAAGAGACAGATTCAAGAACTATTGTAGAAAGGGCACATCAAGCCAAGTTCATCATCCTGTGGGAGCCTGATTGTATTGGTACAAAAAAGGATGGGCCCTGGAGGCTCTGTATTGACTAGCGGGCATTGAATAAGATCATTGTCTAGAATAGGTACCCAATCCCGTGGATTGATGACCTTCTTGACCATATTAAGGGGGCCAAATATTTCAAAAATATTAACTTGAAGTTAGGTTATCATCAGGTGCCTATTGAACCCTCTGATGTGTGGAAAACTGCCTTCAAATCCAAGGCGAGCATTTTCACATGGTTGGTCGTGCTGCTTGGATTGACAAACGCTCTGCAACCTTCATGATACTGATGGACAACATCTTGCGGCCCTTCACAAATGCATTCATGGTGGTGTATTTAGATGACATCTTGATATTTAGCCAGAGTTGGGACGAGCACCTCCACCATATTCGACAGGTCCTTCAAACCCTACGACAACACAAGCTGTGTGCTAACTTGGAGAAATGCACCTTTAGCCTGACCTAAGTTCAATATCCAGGGCACATAATTGATGAGAATGGTGTACATGTGGACCCATCCAAGATACAAGTCATTCAGGATTGGCCAACCCTGACCACTCTAACAGAGATTCGCAACTTTTTGGGTCTTCCCAACTTCTATCGTAGGTTCATCTTGGGGTTCTCTCATATCACTTGGCCTTTAAGTCAAGTCACTAAAGGCGGAGCAAAAGCAAAGTTTTTTTGCTGTGAAATCCAACAATAAGCGTTCTCTGAGTTGAAGAATCGCCTCTGTTCTTGTTGAAAATAGCAACAAGAAATGCTAAAAATAGCATTACTAAAGATAGCATTTAGGATATTCCAATTTTAATTTGTCCTTCAATTAAAATTTGAATTTAGTCTCACTAGCTATTTGAAAAATAATTAATTAATCCATCTTGAGTTAATTAGTTGGAGAAATTCAAACATGAAGTCTTTGTGAAGTCATGCAACAAATATCCCTTGATTGAGGAAGTTATACCATAATCAAGGAGATAAGGATGAGTTGTATTTGAGTTGTAATTATTTAGCTCAGTTAACTGAGTCAAGTCCAGTTAGATTAGTTCCAAACAATTTGTGGAACTGATCTTGTTCAAATCGATTAAGCTTCCACAAGTTTGATTGTAGAAGTAGATTAAGTATTTTGATTTAGTACATTGCATAATCAAATTAATCTACAATGAGGATTCTACATGGTATCAGAGCAAAGGTGATCAGAGTTGTGAACGACATACTGAGAAGGGAAAAGTCCGAAGTTTGAAGTTCTTGATTGCAGGTACAAAATCGATTTCTTATCACACCTCAAATTTCACCAATGGTGTTTAATGGCTTGAGACTTGAGTACGCACTAGATGGCAGCTCAAATTACATAGCATGGAAGGATCGCATGGAAGCAGTATTAGAAGACAATGGTTTGAAGGATTTCATTGATTAAGAAATCCCCAAGCTAGCAACAACCAATGCCTAAGAATTGGCGGTATGGAAGAAGTGTGCGGTGAAGGCGAGGAGGATTCTTCTGGAGGGAGTTCGAGACCATATTGTCTCGAGTCTCCATGGGAAGGAGACTCCATTTTCAATGTGGAAGACATTGAAGGACCTATATCAGAACAATAGCGACCAGAGGAAGTTGGCGCTCAAGGACAAGCTTCAGAAAATCAAGTGTGAAAAGGGCGACACTATTTCTACATATCTGAAGAAGCTCGCCACCTACAGAGATGAGCTTGGAAGTGTAGGAATAATGACAGTCGATGATGATATGGTGAGTCTTGCTCTCCTCGGTCTTCCTAAGAGCTGACATAGCTACCAGTACTCAGTGAATGGAAGAGAGAACCTGTCGGATTGGGAACCACTGTGGTCAGATTTTATGTAGGAGGAGATCAGGAAGAGCACCAGAGATGGTTCTTCATCTAAGCTTGATAATGAAGAAAATCTAGCCTTAGCCAGTAAGGCAAGGAAAGGTAAAGGGAAGGCTTCCCATTCCAAATCGAGTTCTTCTCATGGTGGGAAGAAGATTGACAAATCTAAAGTGAGATGCTTTAATTGTCATGAGGTGGGCCATTATGCAACTAATTGTCCACTGAAGAAATCCAAGAAGGGATCCTCCAAAGGATCAGAAGGTGAGGCACTGGACACTCAGTTCGGATTGGATTTACCCTCATCGCATGTATGGTTTCATCGATGGGGGGTTGTGTTTGGTATCTGGATAGTGGAGCCTCATTCCACATGACCAGCGATAAGAGTTTATTCAGTGCCTTGGAGGAGAAAGACCTCAAGATGCGCATAGAGATGGGCGATAATGGAAAGTACCGTGTTTCAAGTGAAGGTATGGTTGTTTTTCAGAGGGAGCATGGAGCTCTTCTCACCCTGACTGATGTAAAGTATGTTCCTGGACTAAAGAAAAACTTGGTATCGGTCGTGATGTTGGAAGATTGAGGCTACGATGTAGCCTTCAGTAAAGGAAAGGTGTTCCTGAGACACATAACCACGGGTCAGACCAAGAGGATTGGGATTCAAGTGAAGAATCTCTACAAGCTGGAGGTAGATGACTATGCTACATTGAGTTCGAAAGCAGAATTGGTGCAAAGCCAAGAGATTGGCGAGTTATGGCATAGCAGGTTGGGCCACTTGCATCATGGGGCCTTGAAGATAATGCAATAGATTTCTACTGGACTTCCCAAAGGTAAACTTGAGCAAGTGGAGACATGCAAAGGTTACACCTTGGGAAAGTATGCAAAGTCTTCCTTCCATGATCTAGACAATCGAGCTAAAGAAATCTTGGAGCGAGTTCATACATATGTGTGTGGACCATTCTTGACAGCCTCCACCACGAAACAAAGGTATTATGTGATTTTCATTGATTATTTTTCTCGTAAATGTAGATCTATTTCATGCAGAACAAGGATCAAACCTTCTCAAAGTTTTGTGAGTTCAAAGATTTGGTTGAGAAAGAATCAGGGAGGAATATTAGGGCCTTGAGAAGTGTCAATGGTGGAGAGTATGTCTCTCAAGAGTTTAAGGACTTTTGTGTAGCAGAAGGAATTAAACGGGAGTTAGCCGCACCTCATAACCCACAACAGAATGGGGTGGCTGAGAGGAAGAACAGAACGATTGTGGGGGTAGCTCGGGTGATGCTGCATGACCAATGCCTACCACTTCATTTGTGGGTCGAGGCATGCAACAGAGTGGTCTATTTTCATAATAGAAGTTGGCATCGCATACTTGGGATGAAGACACCAGAGGAAGCTTTCTCCAGGAAGAGACAAGATGTGGGTCACTTCAGGATCTTTGGCTCATCGGTTTATTTCCATGTGATCAAGGATGCCCGAAAGAACCTTGAGCCGACAACTAAGTTGGGGATACTTGTGGGGTAAACTAATACACCCCACAATTATTGGGTGTACTTGCCTACCAGTCGGATGACAATGGTTCGCAGAGATCTTAAGTTTGATGAGCAGAAGGCCATGCGAGTTTCCCTTGAGAGGGAGCTCCAACTACAGGCTGTGGAGGAAATTTTGGTTCCTAAGGAGGAGGAGCCTCAAATTGATGTAAAGCAGCTGCATGCAGAGGTTCCAGGATTGGAGACATCCACTCAAGCAGAGTCTTCCAGAGATGGGCGGAAGCGCATGAGATAAGCTGATAGATTGTTGTCAGATGCGAGAGAGATTGTGGGAGAACCATCTTCTCAGTGCAGATATAGGAGGTCACCTGATAGGTACACTGGATACATGGCCCTTGTTGCGGAATGGGTTGATACCGAGCCATCTTCCTTTGAGGAAGCAGTGCAGTAGCCGATTTGGGTTGATGCTATGGTGGAGGAGTATGACTCCATAGTTCGGAACAATGTTTGGGATGTAGTTCCAAGACCGGAGAACAAGTTAGTTGTGAGTTCATGTTGGCTTTACAAGGTAAAGCGAGTTGCTGATGGTAGTGTGGAGAAACATAAGGCAAGATTTGTTTCCCGTGGTTTCTCACAGGTCGAGGGGATCGACTATGATGATACTTTTGCTCCTGTAGCAAGGTACTCATCTATCATATCGATGTTGGCACTGTCAGCACAGATGGGTTGGAAGATCCATCAGATGGATGTGAAGATTGCATTCCTCAATGACAAGATTGAGGAAGAGGTGTATATAGAGCAACCGGAAGGATTTGAGACCTTCAATCGTGAGTCACATGTCTATCGACTCAAGAGAGCTTTGTACAGGTTGAAGCAAGCACCTCGTGCTTGGTACACCAAGATCGACAACTACTTCACCGGGTTGGGCTTCACAAAGAGTGACGCGGATGTGAACTTGTACCACATCATGGTGGAAGGTAAGCAATTGATCATTGTTCTTTATGTTGATGATCTGATATTGACAGGTGATGATCAGTTGATCATGTCTTGCAAGGAGGACCTTGCAAGAGAGTTCAAGATGAAAAACATGGGTCTCATGCACTACTTCCTTGGCATGGAAGTGTGGTAGAAGGATGGGGAAGTGTTTGTGTCTCAAGGCAAGTATGCTAATGAGATACTCAGGAGATTCCACATGGAGAAGTGCAAGCCCATGCAGACTCTTCTAGCAGGTAACTGTAAGAAGGAGGATGCTACTTCAAGAGAAGTAGTAGAAGCTATTGTGTATCGGCAGCTTGTGGGTTCACTGATGTACTTAGTGAACACATAGCCAAATTTGTGCTATGCGGTGAACCAACTGAGTCAAGCTATGGTTCAGCCTACCAAGTTGTTTTGGAAGGCGGCTAAGCATGTTTTGAGATACCTTAGAGGCACATCTCAGTATGGATTATGGTACAGACGAACAGAGGGAGTGAAGCTACAGGGCTTCACAGATGCAGATTGGGCAGGGAGTCCATCAGATCAGAAGAGCACATCAGGAGGAATTTTCAACCTTGGTTCAGCTGCAGTTTCTTGGTACAATAGGAAACAGAGGTCAGTTGCACTTAGCTCAGTAGAGGCTGAATACATGGCTGCAAGTCAGGCAACATGTGAGGCCATTTGGATGTGGAAAATTCTAGTTGGTTTGTTTGATCAGAGGATGGATCCAACTATGATCTATTGTGATAATCAGAGTTGTATCAAACTCTTTGAGAATCCAGTATTTCATGACAGGTCCAAGCACATCGACATTCGGTATCATCATCTCAGAGACTGTGTGGCGAGGAGGATCATGTTGTTTTAGTATATTTTGACCAAGGAGCAAGATGCTGACATTTTGATTAAGGCTTTCTCAAAGTGTAAATTTGAGTTCCATAGAGACACGATCGGGGTGGAAGATAATCCCTTTCTTGTTGAGAGGGAGTGCTGAAAATAGCAACAAGAAATGCTAAAAATAGCATTGTTAAAGATAGCATTTCAGGATATTCCAATTTTAATTTGTCCTTGAATTGAAATTTGAATTTTAGTCTCACTAGCTGTTTGAAAAATAATTAATCAATTCATCTTGAGTTAATTAGTTGGAGAAATTCAAACATGAAGTCTTTGTGAAGTCATGAAACAATTATCCCTTGATTGAGGAAGTTATCCCTTAATTAAGGAGATAAGGGTGAGTTGTATTTGAGTTGTAATTAGTTAGCTTAGTTAACAAAGTCAAGTCCAATTAGATTAGTTCCAAACAATTTGTGGAACTGATTGTGAGTTCAGTCAGTTAATGCATGCATGCATGAAACTAGTGTACTCCAGATAACTAAATATTCTCTCATAAATAACTCATGCATGTTAGTTCAGACAAAGACCCAGTTGAGATTAAAGGCAGGGACAATGTACTATTAGTTGCTAGAATTTTTCTATAAGAAAATCTCTTGCATGCAGAAGGAATTCATTCCTGGAGGATTGAGCAGTTTTACAGTGTGTTGGAGTAGTGTGTGAGATCAGTGTCACACAAGGTTACAACAGGAACACCCAGGGAAAATAACGCAAGGAAATAGGAGGCTTGGAGGACATAGGGAAAGGCATATGAGTTGTCTAGTTTGTCTATGAGCAGTGAGAGGGATTGTATTGAGAGCTGCATAGCTGTGAGAGCTAAAGCTTTGTGTAATCTTGAGATATTTCAACTTGTATGATAATACAGATAGCGGGGTTTTTAGCTGAGGCTTTCCCTAAAGTATTCTTCTGTGTTTCATGTGTGATTGATTCTTTTTCTCTGTTATATGTGTTTTGTTTGATCTTGCTCAAATCGATTAAGCTTCCGCACGTTTGATTGTAGAAGTAGATTAAGTATTTTGCTTTAGTACATTGCATAATCAGATTAATCTATAGTGAATATTTCTATAGTTCTGCACCAATGCTCACATTACCAAACCCGCAACAACCATTTGAGATTGAAACAGATGCCTCTAACTCTACTATTGGTGCAGTTCTTACTTAGCATGGACATCCAATGGCTTACCTAAGTGACACACTTTCAGACACAGTTCGAAAGTATCCCACTTACGACAAAGAAATGTATTCCATTGTGCAGGCCTGCCATCAATGGAAGCATTACATTATGGGGAAGGAAACGATCATCCACAATGATCACCAACCTCTACAGTTCATACAGACACAAGAGAAGTTGCAGAACGATCGTCATCAGACATGGTCCACCTACGAACATTAAGTATAAGAAGGCAAACACCAATAATGTTGTTGATTGCCTCCGCCGACCATCAATCATGGCACTAATCACTGTGCTCGACTCCTGTGGGCACGAGACATAAGGGTGGCCACATCTTTACAAGAACGATCTTGAATTTGGCAGCACATGCCAGGCACTCATGGAAGGGAAGCAAGTTCCAAATTTTCACCTTCAGGATGCATTGTTATGCCACTTGGGACACATCTGTGTTCCTTCAAGTGAGCGTGCCAAGATGATTTGGGAGGTGCACTACAGTCGTGTCACTGGACATTTTGGATTAGAGAAGACAATGCTGCTATTACAAAAGTATTTTTATTGGCTGAAACTTCGTGAGGATGTTGGGAAGTACATTAGATCCTGCACTGCCTGTGCCATCTCCAAACCAACCATCAAGAAGCAAGGCCTATATACTCTTCTATATACTCCTATCCGACCTTGGGAATCTGTCTCCATGGATTACATGTCGGGCCTTCCTTTTACTAAGCATGGCAATGATTGCGTTTTCATCGTCGTCGACAGATTCTCTAAGATGGTCATCATGGTGATCCAGGTGGATATTGGTGGCCACCTGCCAAGTCCACTTGGACCTCCACCATTGTTTCTCTCAGCATTTTCAGTTCCTTAATTGTAGCACAACTTACTATTTTTAGCAATTTTTCGGGTCCAGAACTTCCAAAGTCGTTTTGAGGCCC
Organism: Pinus tabuliformis; assembly: GCA_031772625.1. Lineage (NCBI taxonomy): Eukaryota > Viridiplantae > Streptophyta > Pinopsida > Pinales > Pinaceae > Pinus > Pinus tabuliformis. The sequence continues at coordinate 920,410,703 of CM062815.1, forward strand.
TAAACGACGTTTTTGGGAAATCTGGGGGCAACATGGGTCCATGGGCCGATGTTTCCCTTCCCAAAGTGATAGTGCTCGGATAGATATTTCTAATGAGCTATTGTATGCTTCAAGCGGAGATCGTATGCCAAAGTTACGACCCCGGGAAGTTGATGTACCAATTTACCCAAACGGGGCCCACAGTTTGGTGTTTCATCTTTTAGGGTTAGGTTTTGGAATGTTAAGGGTTTTCCATTGTTTCTCAACAATAAATAGGCCTTCGAGCCTCATTGTAACATAGTTCAGAGGCATGTAGCCACCACATCTCTTCTCAGAGATAAGCTACCATCGCCCTAGCTAGTTTATTTCCATTATTGTTTGTAAGCATATTTCAGTATTTTACATTAATGAAATGAAGTATTATTTCCACTGCATATCTGTGTTTATGGTTATCTTTGTAATTTGTTGCGTTCCTGTTTAAGTTCGGATCAGTGGTATCAGAGCGGTCTGCTTTTTCTCTGTTTTTCTTTGCATGTCACCAACGAGGTCGGGATATAAGGAGTTAGGGCTTGAATTGGTCGAACCTTTGTGAGACCAGCTTCGCAAATCCTGATGGCCTCCCATGGCAGATGAGAAGAAAGACGAGGGGGTAGGAGATCCTATCAAAATCTTGCTCGAAGAAGCCCTCGAGCGACAACGGAACGCGATGATAGACAACTTTGCCCAGATCCTTCAGCGGCTACCCAGAAGCGACGCATCGGCTTCCAACAACTACTCTGGAAATGCCACGCCCTTTAAGGTACAAGTTAATTTTGAAATCCCAATATTCGAGGGTCAGATAGACGCAGATGCTGTAGATAAATGGTTAAATCTGCTAGAAGGTTATTTTTCTGTTCATGAATTTTCGAGTCGGGAAAAGATTGTTTTCGCTCTTCTCAAAGCAGCCCCCCACGTCAAGGACTAGTGGGAAACCTACTGCGAGCAGAAGGATGAAAATACCGGCTCACTATTTTCAGCCGCACCCACCTGGAATTCATTCCGGGATACCATCAAGGAGCAGTACTACCTTGTTGGAAGCTATGAGGATGAATACATAAAGTGGACCATGCTGCGGTAGGGAAGGGACCAAGACGTGCCGGAGTTCACCAATCTTTTCCATACCCTTCGCACAAAGTTGGGTATCAAGGATACGGAGCAGCATTTGATACTCAAATACCGCGACTACCTGCACAAGTACATCCAAGAAGAAATAGAATTCCTGAACATCTCCTCGCTCGGCACAACATACCGATATGCCATCAAGGTCGAGCAGAAGTTTAAACAAAAGAAGCGTGACTTTGGATCTTCGAATCTGAAGCAAGGGAAAGGTGCCCCTAAAACACAAAACAAAGGACAAAGCCAAGGCGGGGCAGCCCAAGACAACCCGCCAAAGCTGAAAGCAAAGAACAACGTCGCGAAGCCGAAAAAGGACACGAGAAAATGGTGTGAATTCCATAAGAGCTCCACTCACAACACAAGTGAGTGTCGGGCCAAGCAGTCACTGGTGGCTGAGCTAAAGGTTTCAGAATCAGATGCAGGTTCCGACTCTGAGTCAGAACCCGACAAGGGGAATGACAAAGGGAAGCAGATCATTGATGCGGATCCCAATGCCACTATTGCTACCGCCAAGATCCAAAAAAATGAACCCGAAGATCCAGAGGAGGAGGAGTGTCTCTTCCACTCCCAGATGTGGGTAAAGGGCTCCCCGCTATAGTTCATTGTCGATAGTGGGAGCCAAAAGAGCCTCATTTCGGCAGAGGTCGTGAAGCGGTTGGGCCTACTGACCACAACACATCCACAACCGTACACCATCGGGTGGCTTCACCAAGGACGGGATCTTCACGTGAGCCAGCAGTGTCGCCTTCCATACAACATCAAGCCCTTCATGGATGAGGTATTGTGTGACATTGCTCCCCTTGAAGTTTGTGATGTATTATTAGGACAACCATACTTGTGGAAGCGACATGCTGTGTATGAATCAATGCCCCGTGCTATTATTATTACATTCAGAAATAAGTTGTACAAGGTACTAGAGGTAGCACCGCCTACCGCCATCTCTTTGATTACTGCAAAACAATGCAGTAAGCTCATTTCCAAAACCGGGAATTTTATTTATTTATTTTATCTATATATATATATATATATATTTTTTGATGATATGCCCTCAAGGAAAGAAGAAGTCGGTGGCCACGACCTCCAGACAGGGCCCCTCTGCACGATAGCTACCGATGGACAAGGTCGTGGAGGAGTACGAGGACATCTTCACCTCCCCCGCAGGGGTTCCTCTGCACTGTCAGGTCAAGCACTCTATCGATCTAACCCCAGGTGTGCCGCTACCCAATGGACCAATTTATCGGCGCTCTGTTATGGAGAACGATGAAATCAAGAGGCAAATTCAGGAGTTGTTGCACAAAGGTCACATCCGTCTGAGTTCATCACCTTGTGGGAGCCTGATTGTGTTAGTACAGAGGAAGGATGGGACTTGGAGACTCTGTATTGACTATCGGGCGCTGAACAAGATCACTGTCCGTAATAGGTACCCGATCCCGCGGATTAATGACCTCCTAGAGCAACTAAAGGGGGAAAATATTTCAGCAAGATTGGTTTGAAGTCAGGATATCACCAAGTACCAATCGAATCCTCTGATGTGTGGAAGATTGCCTTCAAAGCCAAGGAGGGCCTTTTTGAATGGTTGGTTATGCCTTTCGGATTGACGAATGCTCCTGCAACCTTCATGAGGCTAATGGATGACATCTTGCGGCCATTCACAACCTCATTTGTAGTGGTATACTTGGATGACATTATGATCTTCAGCCAGAGTTGGGAAGAGCACCTCCACCACATCCGATAGGTCCTCCAAACACTGCGGCAAAACAAGCTATGTGCCAATTTGGAGAAATGTACTTTTGGCATGACCCAGGTTCAGTATCTAGGATACATTATTGATGAACAGGGGGTGCATGTGGATCCAACCAAGATCCAAGTCATTCAGGATTGGCCATCTCCAACCACTCTGACAGAGCTCCACAACTTTCTAGGTCTTGCCAACTTCTACCGCAGATTCGTGTTGGGGTTTTCTCATATCACTTGGCCCTTGAGTCAAGTCACCAAGGGAGGAGCGAAAGCAAAGTTTTGGTCTGAATCTCAACAGAAGGCATTCATAGAGTTGAAAGATCGTCTCTGCACGGCACCAGTGCTCACGTTACCAGATTTACAACAACCATTTGAGGTCGAGACAGATGCCTCTGACTATGCTATTGGGGCACTCCTTACTCAACACGGGCATCCAATGGCATATCATAGTGAAACACTTTCAGACACAGTCTGGAAGTACCCCACTTATGATAAAGAGATGTATTCCATTGTGCAGGTCTGCCGACAATGGAAGAATTACATTTTGGGGAAGGAAACGATCATCCACACAGACCACCGACCCCTGCAGTTCATACAGACCCAAGGGAAATTGCAGAATGATCACCATCAGAAGTGGTCTACATACCTACAACAGTTCCATTTAAATATCAAGTATAAGAAGGGCAGCACCAATAATGTTGCAGATTGCCTCAGTCGACCACCGATCATGGCGTTAACCATTGTGCTCAACTCTTGTGGGCACGAGACTTCTGATTGGCCACTTCTCTACAAAAGTGACCCAGAATTCGGCCACACATACCAGACACTCTTGGAGGGTCGACATGTTCCAGATTTTCACCTCTAGGATGCCCTGTTATGCCACCTGGGTCACCTTTGTGTTCCTTCAAGCGAGTGTGCCAAGATGATTTGGAAAGCACACTATAGTCGGGCTGCGGGGCATTTCGGGGTCGAGAAAACGGTGGCAGTATTGCAAAAGTATTTCTATTGGCCGAATCTTCGACAGGATGTCAGGAAGTACATCAGATCATGTACTGCTTTTGCCATTGCCAAACTGACCATCAAGAAGCTAGGCCTCTATACCCTGCTGCCTACCCCTAGTCGACCTTGGGAATCCATCTCCATGGATTACATGTCAGGCCTTCCTTCCACTAAGCATGGAAAAGACTGTGTTTTTGTGGTCGTCGACAGGTTCTCGAAGATGGCCATTATGGTGGCCTGCAAGAAGAATATCACAGCAGAAGCCACTGCTAAGCTCTTCTTTGAACAAGTGTGGGTGCACTTTGGGATCCCACAGTCTATGATCTTAGATCGGGACAGTCGGTTCCTCAGTACATTTTGGTCCAGTCTCTGGTCAATGTTGGACACAAAACTCACTAAGTCCACACCCTTCCATCCTCAAACTGATGGCCAAACAGAGGTTGTCAATAGGATGATTGTACACATTCTGCGCATGTACAACTCAAAGCATCCAAGCACATGGGACGAGAGCCTCCCTATGTTCAGCACAGCTACAACCGAGCTCTTCACAGCTCGACTGGCCACAACCCTTTTCAGGTGGGCTTGGGATTCCAGCCACTATGCCCCATTGATGTGGCCATGCCACTTGCAGCTACTCACACGGATTCGGTTCATGTCCAGTCCGAAACAGACAAGGCAACCAGCTTCATTGAGCACATCCAACATATTCACTAGCAGGTCCATGACATTCTGGAGAAATCAAATGCCAAGTACAAGCAACGACATGATCAACATCGGGTGCCACACAAGTTTCAGGTGGGTGACAAAGTCTGGTTGCATTTGCAAAAGGAACGCCTTTCTGGAGCCTATCGGAAACTGAGACCACTCCGATATGGTCCTTACACCATTACTAAGGCTATGGGAGACAATTCATTTGAGCTCAGCATTCCCCCATTCCTTGGCCTGCACCCAGTGTTCAATGTTGACCGCCTTTTTCCATACTTTCCACCATTGCTAGACACATCTGCCATTGCAGAACAACTCACACCCACAAAATTAAATCCAGATTGCATGGAACAAGCGGCAACTGATTGGATCATGCACACACAGATCAAGAACACTCGCTGACAGAATATCCAACTGTATCGAGTTGTCAAAGCAGGTCAACTCCTTCACCAGGGCAAGTGGCTCACCAGGGACCATGTTCAGCAAAAGTTTCCTCATCTCATGGAGGAACTCAACGCAATGGGGACCATTGCTTCCTAAGGGGGGAGGAATGATCCAGGTGGATATTGGTGGCCACCTGTCAAATCCACCTGGACCTCCACCATTGTTTCTCTCAACATTTTCAATTCCTTAATTGTAGCACAACTTACTATTTTTAGCAGTTTTTCGGGTCTTGAACTTCCAGAGCCGTTTTGAGGCCCTAAACGACGTTTTTTGGGAAATCTCGGGGCAACATGGGTCCATGGACTGATGTTATCATGGACTGATGTTGCCCTTCCCAAAGTGATAGTGCTCGGATAGATCTTTCTAACGAGCTATTGTACGCATCAAACAGAGACCATATGCCAAAGTTACGACCCCGGGAAGTTGATGTACCAATTTACCCAAACGGGGCCCACAGTTTGGCGTTTCATCTTCTAGGGTTAGGTTTTGGAATGTTAAGGGTTCTCCATTGTTTCTCAACAATAAATAGGCCTTCGAGCCTCATTGTAACACAGTTCAGAGGCATGTAGCCACCACATCCCTTCTCAGAGATAAGCTACCATCGCCCTAGCTGGTTTATTTCCATTATTGTTTGTAAGCATATTTCAGTATTTTACATTAATGATATGAAGTATTATTTCCGCTGCATATCTGTGTTTATGGTTATATATGTAATTTTTTGCATTCCTGTTTAAGTCTGGATCACATGGCGGCCTGCAAGAAGAGTATCACATCAAAGGCCACTTCTAAGCTCTTATTTGAGCCAGTGTGGGTACACTTTGGGATCCCACAGTCCATTGTCTCAGTTCAGGACAACAAATTCCTGAGTGCATTTTGGTCAAGTCTCTCGTTGATGCTGGATAGGAAACTTACTAAGTCCATGACTTTCCATCCCCAAACTGATGGCCAAACAGAGGTTGTCAACAGGATGATCGTACACATTCTACACATGTACAACTCGAAGCATCCACACACATGGGATGAAAGGCTCCCCTATGTCCAACACAACTACAACATAGCTCTCCACAGATCAATGGGCGCCATCCCCTTTCAGATAGGGTTGTGATTTTAGCCATTATGTCCCATTGATGTGGCCATACCACTTGTACCTACTCAGGCAGATTCGGCTCATGTCCAGTCCGAAGCTGATAGGGCTAACAATTTCATTGAGCGCATTCAATACATCCGCCAACAGGTCCATGATATATTAGATAGATCCAGTGCTAAGTACAAGCAATGACATGATTAGCATCGAGTGCCACACAAGTTCTAGGTAGGTGACAAAGTTTGGCTACACTCAGAGAAGGAGCGCCTCATTGGACCCCACCGCAAGCTTCTCCCGCTCTGATATGGGCAATTCACCATCACCAAGGATGTAGGGGACAATGCTTTCTAGCTTAACATTCCATCGTTCCTTGGTCTGCACCCAATGTTCAACGTAGACCGCCTTCGACCATACTTTTCACTATTGTCGGACACATCTGATGTTGCAGAACAACTCACACCAACAAAGCTAAACCCTGAATTCATGGAAGAGGCCCCCATTGATAGGATCATGGACACATAGATCAAGAACAATCTCCAACAAAAGATCCAACTATATCGGGTTGTTAAAGCTGGCCAACTCCTTCACCAAGGCAAGTGGCTCACTAGGGACCAAGTTCAGCAGAAGTTTCCCCATCTCATGGAGGCACTCAACGCAATGGGAACCATTGCTTCCTAAGGGTGGAGGAATGATCTAGGAGGATATTGCTGGCCACCTGCCTATTCTACTTGGACCCCCAACACTGTCTCTTTCAATTTTTTGGTTTCCTTAATTTTAGCACAATTTACTATTTTTGGCAGTTTTTTTGGGTCCTGAACTTCCAGAGGAATTTTGGGGCCCTAAACGACATTTTTAGGGAAAACAGGACACCAAAAGTGTCTTGCTTTCAGCTTTCTCTTTGACATCTTTTAAACGAGGTATTATGATAGCCAAATGGAGATCATATGCCAAATTTATAGTCCCGGGAAGTTGATGTACCAGTTTACCCAAATGGGGCCCACAATTTTGGCACTTCATCTCCCAGGGTTAGCTTTTTGGACGTTTACGGGTTTCCATTGTTTCTCAATAATAAGTAGGCCTTTGAGCCTCATTGTAACAGAGTTCAAAGGCATGTAGCCACCACATCTCTTCTGAAAGATAAGCTACCATAGTCGAAGCTATCTTATTTCCATTCTGTTTTTATTCATAGTTCTGTATTTTTCTATTAATGAAATGAAGCGTTTTTCTGTAGAATCTCTGTATTTATGATTATATCTGTAAGTTTTTGCGTTCCTGTTTAAGTTCGGATCAGCGGTATCAGAGCGGTCTTCTCTTTCTCTGTTTTTCTTTGCATGTCCCCAACGAGGTCAGGGAATAAGGAGTTAGGGCTCGATTTGATTGAACCATTGCAAGATCAGCCTTGCAAAACCCGATGACCTCCAATGGCGGAAGAAAAGAATGACGAAGGAGCAGGAGATCCTTTCAAAATGTTGCTCGAGGAAGCCCTTGAGCGACAGAGGGATGCGATGATGGATAAATTTGCCTATATCCTTCGATGGCTACCCACAGGGGATGCATATTCATCCAATCGCGACTTTGAAGGCGCCACTCCTTTTAAGGTACAAGTTAACTTTGATATTCCCATATTTGAAGCCCTGATAGATGTAGATGCCGTAGATAAATGGCTAAATCTGTTGGAAGGATATTTTTCAGTTCATGACTTTTCCAATCAGGAAAATATTACTTTTGCACTTCTCAAAGCCGCCCCACACATCAAAGACTGGTGGGAAACCTACTATGAACAAAAGGACAAGAGTGAACCCTTGCCGTTTTTAGCCGCACCCACTTGGGATTCTTTATGAAACGCCATTAATGACAATATTACCCAGTCGGGCGCTATGAAGATAAATACATAAAGTGGACCATGTTCCGACAGGGAAGGGATCAAGACGTCTCAGAGTTCACAAATATTTTCCATACCCTTAGCACGAAGCTAGGTATCAAGGATACTGAGTAGCATTTGGTGCTCAAGTATCGCGCCTGTCTACACAAGTACATACAGGACGAGACGGAGTTCCTGGACATTTCCTTGCTTGGCACGACGTACTAGTACATTGTCAAGATTGAGCATAATTTTAAACAGAGGAAGTGACACTTTGGATATATGAATCCAAAGCAAGGAAAAGGCACCCCCAAATCATAGAACAAAGGACCAAGCCAAGGCGGGGCTAGCCAGGTAGCTCGTCGAGGCCACAAGCAAAGAACAACATCACGAAGACAAAGAAGGACACGAAAAAGTGGTGTGAATTCCATAAGAGCTCTACTCATAATACAAGTGAGTGTCGGGCCAAGCAGTCACTGGTGGTCGAGCTGAAGGCCTCTGAATCAGACGCATGTTCCGACTCTGAATTAGAACCCAATAAGGGAACTGAAAAAGGGAAGAAGATCATTAATGCAGAGCCCAGTGCCACCGTGGTGACCACCAAGATCCATAAGATTGAGCCTGAAGATCCAGAGGAGGGAGAATGTCTCTTCCACTCACAGATGTGCGTGAAAGGTTCTCTGCTACAGTTCATTGTCGATAGCGAGAACCAAAAGAACCTAATTTTGGTGGAGGTCGTGAAGTGGTAAGGCCTAAAGACTATAATACATCCACAACCATACACCATCAGGTGGCTTCACAAAGGACGACATCTTCGCTTAAGCCAGCAGTGTCGCCTTCCCTACATAATCAAGCCCTTCACGGATGAGGTATTGTGTGATGTTGCTCTTCTTGAAATTTGTGATGTATTGTTAGGACAACCATACTTGTGGAAGCGACATGTTGTATATGAGTCTAGACCTCGCTCTGTGATTATTACCTTGGCCAACAAGTTGTAGAGGATACTGGAGGTATCCCCACCTACCGCCATCTCTTTGATCACTGTAAAGCAATGCAGTAAGATCATTTACCAGACCAAGAAATTTGTTTTCCTTATGATTCTCCCTCAGGGCAAGAAGAAGGTTGTGGCCATGGCTTTCAATCAGGGCTCCTTTGCACAGTAGCAACAGATGGACAAGGTTGTGGAGGAGTACAAGGATATTTTCGCCTCACCTACAGGGGTACCTCTGCACTGTCAGGTCAAGCACTCCATCGATATGACCCCAGGTGCAACACTACCCAATGGGTCGATCTATCGGTGCTCTATATGGAGAACGATGAAATCAGGAGACAAATTCGGGAACTATTGTAGAAAGGGTACATCAGGCCAAGCTCATCACCCTATGGGAGCTTGATTATGTTGGTACAGAAGAAGAATTGGATCTAGAGGCTCTGTATTGACTACCAGGCGTTGAACAAGATCATTGTCCAGAATAGGTACCCAATCCCATGGATTGATGACCTTCTTCACCAGCTCAAGGGGGTGAAATATGTCAGCAAGATTGACTTGAAGTCAGGCTATCACCAAGTGCTTATCGAACCCTCTGATGTGTGGAAGACTGCCTTCAAAACCAAGGAGGGCCTTTTTGAATGGTTGGTCATGTCGTTCGGATTGACGAACGCCCCTACAACCTTCATGAGACTGATGGAAGACATCTTGCGACCCTTCATGAATGCATTCACTGTGGTGTATTTAGGTGACATCTTGATCTTCAGCTAGAGTTGGGACGAGCACCTCCACCATATTCGACAGGTCCTTTAAACCTTGCGACAACACAAGCTGTGTGCTGACTTGGAGAAATGCACCTTTGGCCTAACCCAGGTTCAATATCTGGGGTACATAATTGCTGAGTAGGGTGTACATGTGGACCCATCCAAGATATAAGTCATTCAGGATTGTCCAACCCTGACCACTCTATCAGATCCCTGCAACTTTTTGGGTCTTGCCAACTTCTACCGTAGGTTCGTCTTGGGGTTCTCTCATATCACTTGGCCTTCAAGTCGAGTCACCAAGGGTGGAGCAGAAGCAATGTTTTTTTGGTCTAAAACCCAACAACAAGCGTTCTCCAAGTTGAAGAATTGCCTTTGTTCTGCACCAGTGCTCACATTACCAGACCTACAACAACCGTTTGAGATTGAGACAAATGCCTCTAACTATGTTATTGGTGCGGTTCTTACTCAGCATGGGCATCCAATTACTTACCAAAGTGAGACACTTTCAGACACAGTCCGAAAGTACCCCACTTATGACAAAGAAATGTATTCCATTGTGCAGGACTTCCGTCAATGAAAGCATTACATTCTAGGGAAGGAAACAATCATTCACACAGACCACCGACCTCTATAGTTCATACAGACACAAGGGAAGTTGCTGAACGATCGCCATCAGAAATGGTCCACCTAACTACAAAAGTTCCATTTGAACATGAAGTATAAGAAGGGAAACACCAATAATGTCATTGATTGCCTCAGCCAACGATCGGTCATGGCACTGATCACTGTGCTCAACTCTTGTGGGCATGAGACATTGGGGTGGCCGCATCTTTACAAGAACGATACAGAATTCGGCAACACATACCAGACACTCCTAGAAGGGAAGTAAGTTCCAAATTTTCACCTTCAGGATGCACTATTATGCCACCTCGGACAAATATATCTTCCTTCAAGCAAGTGTGCCAAGATGAATTGGGAGGCGCACTACGATCGTGTTGTTGGACATTTCAGAGTAGAGAAGACAGTGGTGGTATTGCAGATGTATTTTTATTGGCTGAAACTTCGTCAGATTGTTGGGAAACACATTAGATCCTGCACCGCTTGCGCCATTTCCAAACGAACCATCAAGAAGGAAGGCCTGTATACTCCTCTAACTAATCCTAGTCAGCCTTGGGAATCTGTCTCCATGGATTACATGTCGGGCCTTCCTTCTACTAAGAACGACAACAACTGCGTTTTTGTGGTCATTGACAAATACTTTAAGACGCCCATTATGGCAGCCTGTAAGAAGAGTATCACAACAGAGGCCACTGCTAAACTCTTCTTTGAGTGAGTGTGGGTACACTTTGGGACACCACAGTCCATTGTCTCAGATCGAAAGGCAGATTCCTTAGGGCATTTTGGTAAAGTCTCAAGTCGATGTTGGATAGAAAACTTACTAAATCCATGGTTTTCCATGGCCAAACAGAGGTTGTCAATAGGATGATCGTACACATTATATGCATGTAAAACTCGAAGCATCCATACACATGGGATGAAAGCCTCCGCTATGTCCAACACAACTACCACAGAGCTCTCCACAGCTCAACGAGCCACAACCGCTTTCAGGTAGGGCTGGGATTTTATCCATTATGTCACCAAGGCTATAGGGGACAATTCCTTCGAGTTTAGCATTCCACCGTTCCTTGGTCTGCATTCAATGTTCAATGTAGAGCACTTTCGACAATACTTTCCGCCATTGTTGGACACATCTGACATTGCAGAACAACTCACACCAACAAAGCTAAACCTAGACTGCATGGAACATGACACCATTGATCAAATCATGGACAAATAGATCAAGAACACTCACCAGCAGAAGATCCAACTATATAGGGTTGTCAAAGCTGACCAACTCTTTCACCAAGGCAAGTGGCTCACCAGGGACCAAGTTCAACAGAAGTTTCCCCATCTCATGGAGGCACTCAATGCAATGGGGACCATTGCTTCCTAAGGGGGGAGGAATGATCTAGGAGGATATTGGTGTCCACCTGCCTATTCGAATTGGACCCCCAACACTATCTCTTTCAATTTTTCGGTTTCCTTAATTGTGGCACAATTTACTATTTTTGGCAGTGTTTTGGGTCCTGAACTTCTAGAGCCGTTTTGGGGCCCTAAAAGACGTGTATGATAGCCAAAATAAGATCATATGCCAAAGTTTTGAACTTCTTTGAGATCTTCAAAACAAGGTATTATGTTAGCCAAACAGAGATCATATGCCAAAGTTATGACCCTGGGAATTTGATGTACCAATTTACCCAAATGGGGTCCATAGTTTTGGCTCTTCATCTCCTAGGGTTAGGTTTTTGGATGTTTAGGGGCCAAAGTTTTGAACTTATTTGAGATCTTCAAAACAAGGTATTATGTTAGCCAAACAGAGATCATATGCCAAAGTTATGACCCTGGGAATTTGATGTACCAATTTACCCAAATGGGGTCCACAGTTTTGGCTCTTCATCTCCTAGGGTTAGGTTTTTGGATGTTTAGGGTTTTCCATTATTTCTCAATAATAAATAGGCCTTTGAGCTTCATTGTAACAAATTTCATAGGCATATTGCGCCACATCTATTCTCATAGATAAGCTACCATCGCCCGAGCTATCTTATTTCCATTCTGTTAGTAATAATAGTACAATATTTTTCTATTAATGAAATGAAGTGTTTTTATGACGCATCTATGTATTTATGATTATATATGTAAGTTGTTGCCTTCCTATTTAAGTTCATATCAGTGGTATCAGAGCAGTCTCCTCTTTCTCTGTTTTTCTTTGCATGTCCCCAACGAGGTCAGGGCATAAGGAGTTAGGGCTCGATATGCTTGAATCATTGCAATATCAACCTCGCAAAACTAGATGACCTGCCATGGCGGAAGAAAATAAAGATGAGGGGGCAGGAGATCCTGTCAAAATGTTGCTCTAGGAAGCCCTCGAGCGACAGAGGGATGCGGTGATGGATAACTTTGCTCACATCCTTCGACGACTACCCACAGGCGATGCATCTTCATCCAGTAGCCACTCTGGAGGTACCACTCCATTTAAGGTACAAGTTAACTTCAATATTGCATATTTGAAGGCCCGATAGATGAAGATGCCGTAGATAAATGGATAAATCTGTTGGAAAGATATTTTTCAGTTCATGACTTTTTCCAATTGGGAAAATATTACTTTTGCACTTCTCAAAGTGGCCCCACACGTCAAGGACTGGCGGGAAACCTACTGTGAACAAAAGGACGAGAATGAACCCTCATCATTTTCTGCCACACCCACTTGTGATTATTTCCGAGATGCCATCATGGAACAATATTACCTTGTCGGGAGCTACGAAGATAAATACATAAAGTGGATCACGCTCTGGTAGGGAAGGGTGCAAGATGTGTCAAAGTTCACACATATTTTCCATACCCTTCGCACGAAGCTAGGTATCGAGGATACTAAGCAGAATTTGGTGCTCAAGTACCGCGATTGTCTACACAAGTACATCTAAGGCAAGATGGAGTTCTTGGACATTTTCTCACTTGGCACGACATACTGGTACACTGTCAAGATTGAGCAGAAGTTTAAATAGAAGAAGTGGGACTTTGGATCTGCCAATCCAAAGCAAGGAAAAGGCACCCCCAAACCACAGATCAAAGGACCAAGCTAAGGCGGGGCTACCCAGGACAGCCCGCCGAGGCCACAAGCAAAGAACAACACCACGAAGACAAAGGACACAGGAAAATGGTGTGAATTCCATAAGAGCTCCACTCATAATATAAGTGAGTGTCGGGCCAAGTAGTCACTGGTGGGCGAGCTGAAGGCCTCTGAATCAAACACATGTTCCGACTATGAATCAAAACCCGATAAGGGAACTAACAAAGGCAAGCAGATCATTGATGTAGAGCTTAGTGCCACCATGGCCACCACCAAGATCCATAATATTGAACCTGAATATCCAGAGGAGGGGGAACGCCTCTTCCACTCACAGATGTGGGTGAAGGGTTCTACGCTGTAATTAATTGTCGACAGCGGGAGCCAAAAGAACCTCATTTCATCAGAGGTCATGAAGTGGCTAGGCCTAAAGACTACACATCCACAACCATACACAATCGAGTGGCTTCACCAAGGACGAGATCTTTGCGTCAGCCATCAATGTCACCTTCCCTGCATCATCAAGCCCTTCACAGATGAGGTACTGTATGATGTTTCTCCTCTTGAAGTTTGTGATGTATTGTTAGGAAAACCATACTTGTGGAAGAGACATGCTGTATATGATTCTAGACCTCGCTCTGTGATTATTACCTTGGCCAGAAAGTTGTACAGGATACCGGAGGTAGCCCCGCCAAACGCCATCTCTATGATCACTGTAAAGAAATTGAATATGATCATTTCCTAGACCAAGATTTTTTTTTTTCCTTTTGATCTGCCCTCAGGGAAAGAGGAAGGTTGTGGCCACGACTTCCAAGCAGGGCTCCTGTGCACAACAAAAGCAGATGTTCAAGGTTGTGGAGGATTACAGGGATATTTTCACCTCACCTACAGGGGTACCTCTCCACTATCAGTTCAAGCCCTCCATTGATCTGACCCCAGGCATACTGCTACCCAATGGGCCAATCTATTGGCGCTCTATTATGGAGAACGATGAAATTAGGAGACAAATTCAGGAACTATTGTAGAAAAGGCACATTAGGCCAAGCTCATCACCCTATGGGAGCCTGATTGTATTGGTATAGAAGAAGGATGGGACCTGGAGGCTCTGTATTGATTACCGGGCATTGAACAAGATCAGTGTTTGGAATAGGTACCCAATCCCGCAGATTGATGACCTTCTTTACCAACTCAAGGGGGGCAAATATTTTAGCAAGATTGACTTGAAGTCAAGTTATCACTAGGTGCCTATCAAACCCTCTGATGTGTGGAAGGCTACCTTCAAATTGAAGGAGGGCCTTTTTGAATGGTTGGTCATGTTGTTCGGATTAACGAATGCCCCTACAACCTTCATGAGATTGATGGACGACATCTTGCGACCCTTCACCAATGTAGTCATGTGGTGTATTTAGATGACATCTTGATCTTCAACAAAGTTGGGACGAGCACCTCTACCATATTCAACAAGTCCTTCAAACCCTACGACCACACAAGCTGTGTGATAACTTGGAGAAATTCACATTTGCCCTGACCCAGGTTCAATATCTAGGGTGCATAATTGATGAGAAGGGTGTACATGTAGACCCATCAAAGATACAAGGCATTCAGGATTGGCTAGCCCCGACCACTCTATTAGAGCTACGCAACTTTTTGGGTCTTGCCAACTTCTACCGTAGGTTCATCTTGGGGTTCTCTCATATCACTTGTCCTTCAAGTTGAGTCACCAAAGGCGGAGCAAAAGCAAAGTTTTTTTGGTCTGAAACCTAACAACAAGCGTTCTCAAAGTTGAAGATTCACCTCTGTTCTGCACCAGTGCTCACATTACCAGACCTTCAACAATCATTTGAGACTGAGACAGATGCCACTGACTATGCTATTGGTACGGTTCTTACTCAGCATGGGCATCTAGTGGCTTACCACAGTGAGACACTTTCAGACAGTTCGAAAGTACCCCACTTACAAGAAAAAAATGTATTCCTTTGTGCAGGCCTGCCATCAATGGAAGAATTACATTATGGGGAAGGAAACAATCATCCACATAGACCACCGACCTCTACAATCCATATAGACACAAGCGAAGTTGCAGAACGATAGCCATCAGAAATGGTCCACCTACTTACACAAATTCCATTTGAACATTAAGTATAAGAAGGGAAACACCAATAATGTCACTGATTTCCTTAACCGACCATTGTTCATCGTGCTGATCACTATGCTCGACTCCCGTGGGCACGAGACATAGGGGTGGCTGCATCTTTACAAGAATGATCTACAATTTTGTAGCATAGACCAGACACTCCTAGAAGGGAAGAAAGTTCCAAATTTTCACCTTCAGGATGCACTATTATTCCATAGGGGAGACATTTGTGTTCCTTCAAGCGAGTGTGCCAAGATGATTTGGGAGGCGCACTACAGTCATGTCACTGGACATTTTGAAGTAGAGAAGACACTGGTGGTATTGTAGAAGTATTTTTATTGGCTGAAACTTCCTCAGGATGTTGGGAAGTACGTTGGATCCTGCATCGCCCGCGCCATTTCCAAACCAACCATCAAGAAGAAAGGCCTGTATACTCCGCTACCTACTCCTAGCCGGCCTTGGGAATCTGTCTCCATGGATTACATGTCGAGCCTTCCTTCTACTAAGCATGGCAACGCTTGAATTTTCGTGGTCGTCGACAGATTCTCTAAGATGGCCATCATGGCGACCTGCAAGAAGAGTATCACATCAGAGGCCACTGCTAAGCTCTTCTTTGAGAGAGTGTGGGTACACTTTGAGATCCCATAGTCCATTGTCTCAGATCAGGACAACAGATTCCTGAGTCCATTTTGGTCAAGTCTTTGGTCGATGCTAGATACAAAACTTACTAAGTCCACGACTTTCCATCCCCAAACTGATGCCCAAAGAGATTTTGTCAACAGGATGATCGTACACATTCTACGCATGTACAACTCGAAGCATCCACACACATGGGATGAAAGCCTCCCTTATGTCCAACACAACTAAAATAGAGCTCTCCACAGATCAATGGGCCACAACCCCTTTCGGTTAGGGCTGGGGTTTCATCCATTATGTCCCATTGATGTGGCCATACCACTTACCGCTACTCAGGCAGATTTGACTCATGTCCAGTCCGAAGCCGACAGGGCTAACAACTTCATTGAGCACATTCAAAACATCCACTAGCAAGTCCATGATATATTGGATAGATCCAATGCTAAGTACAAGCAATGCCATGATCAGCATCGGGTGCCGCACAAGTTCCAGGGGGGTGACAAAGTTTGGATCAATTTGCAGAATGAGTGCCTTGCTAGACCCCACCACAAGCTTTGCCCACTTTGATATGGGCCATACACCATCACCAAGGATGTAGGTGACAATGCCTTCGAGCTTATTATTCCATCGTTCCTTGGTCTGCACCCAATGTTCAATGTAGACCGTCTTTGACCATACTTTCCACCATTGTTGGACACATATGACGTTGCAAAACAACTCACAACAACAAAGCTAAACCTAGACTGCATGGAACGTGCCACCATTGATCGGGTTATGGACACACAGATCATGAACACTTGCCAACAGAAGATGCAGTTATATCGGGTTGTCAAAGTTGGCCAACTCCTTCACCAAGGCAACTGGCTCACTAAGGACGAAGTTCAACAAAAGTTTCCTCATCTCATGGAGGGACTGAACGCAATGGGGACCATTTCTTCCTAAGGGGGACAAATGATCCTTGAGGATATTGGTGGCCACCTGCATATTCCACTTGGATCCCCAACACTGTCTCTTTCAGTTTTTTGGTTTCCTTAATTGTAGCACATTTTACTATTTTTGGCAGTTTTTTGGGTCTTGAACTTCCGGAGCCATTTTGGGGCCCTACACGATGTTTTTAGGGAAAATGAAGAGACTAAAACTATGATATATAGGCTTGCTAATTTGATTTTGGCCTTCCCTTTGAGATCTTCAAAGCTAGGTATTATGATAGCCAAACGTCGTATGCCAAAGATACGACCCTGGGAAGTTGATGTACCAATTTACCCAAACGGAGCCCACAGTTTTGGCACTTCATCTCTTAGGGTTAGGTTTTTGGAAGTTTAGGGTTTTCCTTTGTTTCTCAATAATAAATAGGCATTTCAGCCTCATTTTAACAGAGTTCAAAGGAATGTAGCTGCCACATCTCTTCTTATAGATAAGCTACCATCGCCTGAGCTATCTTATTTCCATTCTATTTGTAATCATAGTTCAATATTTTTCTATTAACGAAATGAAGTTTTTTTTTGTTGCATCTCTGTATTTATGATTATATCTATAATTTGTTGCATTCCTGTTTAAGTTCGAATTAATGGTATCATAACAGACTGCTCTTTCTCTGTTTTTATTTGCATGTCCCCAACGAGGTCAAGGCATAAGGAGTTAGCGCTTGATCTGGTTGAAACGTTGCAAAATCAGCCTCGCAAAACCCGATATCCTCCCATGGCGAAAGAAAAGAAAACCGAGGGGGCAAGAGATCCCTTCAAAATGTTGCTCGAGGAAGCCCTCAAGCAATAGAGGGACACGATGATGGATAACTTTGCCCAGATCCTTCGACGACTACCCACAAGCGATGCATCTTCATCCAACAACCACTCTAGAGGCACCACTCTTTTTAAGGTACAACTTAACTTTTGATATTCCCATATTTGAAGGCCTAATAGATGCAGATGTCGTACATAATGGGTAAATCTGTTGGAAGGATATTTTTCAGTTCATGATTTTCCACTCGGGAAAATATTACTTTTTCACTTCTTAAAGCAGCCCCACATGTCAAGGACTGGTGTGAAACCTAATGTGAACAAAAGGACGAGATTGAACCCTCGCCATTTTCAGCCACACCCACTTGGGGGATTTTTTCCGAGATGCCATCAAGGAACAATATTACCTTGTCGGGAGCTGTGAAGATAAATACATAAAGTGGACCACGCTCCGGCAGGGAAGGGACCAAGATGTCTCGGAGTTCACAAATATTTTCCATACTCTTTGCATGAAGCTAGGTATCGAGGATACTGAGCGGGATTTGGTGCTCAAGTAACGCGGATGTCTACACAAGTACATCCAAGGCGAGATGGAGTTTCTAGATATTTCCTCCCTCATCACGGACCGGTACGCTGTCAAGATTGAGAAGAAGTTTAAACAGAAGAAGCGGGACTTTGGATCTGTGAATCCAAAGCAAGGAAAAGGCGCCCCCAAACCACAGAACAAAGGACGAAGCCTAGGTAGGGCTACCCATGACAGCCCGCCGAGGTCGCAAGCAAAGAACAACAGCACAAAGATAAAGAAGGACATGGGAAAATGGTGTGAATTCCATAAGAGCTCCACTCACAATACAAGTGAGTGTCGGGCCAAGCAGTCACTGGTGGCCAAATTGAAGGTCTATGAATCAGACACATGTTTCGACTATGAATCAGAACCCGATAAGGGAACTGACAAAGGGAAGAAGATCATTGATACAGAGCCCAGTGCCATCGTGGCCACCACCAAGATCCAGAAGATTGAGCCTGAAGATCTAGAGGAGGGTGAATGCCTATTCCACTCACAGATGTGGGTGAAGGGTTCTCCGCTAAAGTTCATTGTTGAAAGTGGGAGCCAAAAGAACCTCATTTCAGCAAAGTTCGTGAAGTGGCTGGGCCTAAAGGCTACAACACATCCACAACCATACACCATCGGGTGGCTTTACCAAGGACAACATCTTTGCGTCAGCCAACAGTGTCACCTTCCCTACAACATCAAGCCCTTCATGGATGAGGTCTTGTGTGATCTTGATGCTCTTGAATTTTGTGATGTATTGTTAGGGCAACCATACTTGTGGAAGCGACATGCTGTATATGAGTCTAGACCTCGCTTTGTGATTATTACCTTGGGTAACAAGTTGTATAGGATACTGGAGGTATCCCCGCCAACCGCCATCTCTTTGATCACTGCAAAGAAATGCAGTAAGATCATTTCCCAGACCAGGAAGTTTATTTTCTTTATGATTTGCCCTTATGGCAAGAAGAAGGTTGTAGCCACGGCTTTCAAGCAGGGCTCCTCTGCACAACAACAACAAATGGACAAGGTTGTGGAGGAGTACATTAAGCCTAGCAATAGGAAACTTAGTTTATACACTCCACTTCCGGTACCTTCACAACCATGGGAGAGTATCTCAATGGATTTTGTAGGAGGTGTTCCAATATCAAGGAAAGGTCATGATTACTTGTATCTAGTTGTAGATAGGTTCAGCAAGATGTGCATACTAACACCATGTAAAGAGAAAATTATAGCTGAACAAACAGCTCATCTTTTCTTCCAAAACATTTGGGTTCATTTTGGTCTTCCTACTTCTATTGTAAGTGATTGAGATTCTCAATTTGTTGGGAATTTTTGGTCAAATTTGTGGGACATGATGGACACAAAGTTGAAGAAGAGTACAACCTTTCATCCAAAAAAATATGGAAAAACCGAGGTGGTCAATTGAACAGTTATTCATCTTCTTAGAGGATATAGCAGCAAACATCCCAAGTTGTGGAATGAACAATTGCATTACATAAAACATGCATACAATAGGGAAAATCATTCTTCCACAAACACATCGCCATTTGAGGCATGTTATGGGTACTTTCCAAGATCATCATTGGACTTCATCTTTGATAAAGATGTCGCCATCGATGGTCACAGTGGCATCGATAAGGCAAGGAAGTTCATAGAGAAAATTCAGTTGATAGATCATACAGTGCAGGAACAACTTGAGAAAAGTCAAAGCAGCTACAAAGCAAGGCATGAAAAACACCTAGTTGATCACAAATTTCAAGTTGGCAATGAATTTTGGTTATATATTAGCAAAGAGAGACTTCAAGGGGAAGGTAAAAAGCTTAAACCAATCCGTTATGGTCCTTTTAAAATTCTGGAAAAGATTGGTAACAATGCATTTAAGCTTGATTTGTCTCCTTGTATGTAAATATACTTTGTTGTTAATGTTGAGAATTTGAGATTGTTTGAGCCTCCTTTGATTGATGATCAAGGAGAGCATGTTCAGCTGCCATCAGTAGATGATTTCTCACCAGAATATCTCGATGAGCTTCAACAAGTTCTCATACTTGATAGGAGAATCAGAACTTCGAAGAGAGGGGATGTCAAATACCTTAGAGTGGGACTCAAGGGACAAAAGCCTTCTCAAGCCAAATGGTTGCAGACCGAGAAGGTGAGGGAGTTGTACCCTCACCTGCTGAACAATTGATAGTATCTTTTTGGGTCCAAAAGGTTTATAGTGGGAAGGAATGATCAGGTGCTCAGTATTTAGCTCAAAAATCAAAGTTCTCATAATGTCTCAAAACCTAAACAACTGCATCTGTCTCAGAAAAATGATCCTAACGCAACTCATTTTGTTGAAAACCGAGTTCGTATGAGAAATTTATTGTGTTCTGATCGCTTTGCTAAATAGGCGAAATTTGTAAAAAAAATGCCCAGTCACTGCACAGTCAGTAGTCCATACTACTGACGTGGTAGGTGACTAGGCATGGTCAATGGTGGTCAACGGTGAATCACAGGTGGACAAGTGGCATTGTTTCATTGGGTTGTATAGGTGGTGTGTTGGCGCAATTTGATTGGTTTATTTATGGACCAATGGAAGAATGCCACATGGCAAGCCCAGAGGCCGCCACGTGGCACCTCCCAAAGGCCTTGACAGTCTACACAGTGGAAAAAAGTCTTATGGTGAAGGTCGGGGTCAAGACCGCAACCTCTAGCATACTATCCACAAGTTCTAACCACCTCCGCTATACCGTGTTGCTTACCCCTTATGATCTCCGCATACATCTAAACTTTATTAATGTTGGATCAAGTGGTTAGGAGGGCTATCCCTCTGCATGTGAACGCCAACCCACAAACCACATGGTTACATTTAGGGTCTACCCCGACAGACAGTTCAACAACCATCACTACAACGATCTCTGCATGTGAATGTGATTATTGTTGCATCAAACAATTAGCGCGGCGGAAAGTTCACCATACTCCATGACGATTAGTGGTCTTGACATGTGAACACGGTGAATGTAACCCCAAATGGTTAATCGCTATGACAATTCCGGCATACCATTACTCCAAATGGTTAGCATGTGTCCAGTCTAGCAGTAGTTAAGCTTACGGTTAGACTAATCTGTGTGATTAGTGCTAAACCATAACTTAAACTCAACTTAATGCTAATTAACCCTCAGTTTAATTTGGCGGAGGTTTTGGCGGTGCCCCCAATTTCGGGCCTGCCTCCAAATTTAGCATGTTAACTAGAATCATTCCAGATTTAGTGGAACTTTTCTAGGAAAAGACTGACTGAGTCATAGAGAAGGCAATTTTTTACCAAATTGAGCTCAGGAAGAGGTGTTCTTGGCTAATTTGGACATTCTGAACACATTGGTGCAAGTATCAAGAGTCATAGATCTTTGTAAACAAAATTTTTCCACATTGAAATAATACAGGGGCCCAAGCCATGGAAGCTAGACCAAGGAGATGTAGCCTAGGAGGGGTGAACTCCTTCATCAAAATACTGTGTTAAAGTGTCTCTTTGATGGTTTGTTGTTCTTTGAATGTATGTTGTTCAATATTTGTTTTTGAATCTATTTCACTCATGAATGTCATTTTAAACTTAAGGAAATTTACATGATTGCATACACAAATAGCTAATGAAACCTCAACACAAGAAGCAATAAGAAAGCACATGTTTAGAAATCTATAATTGATATTTGCACAACAAAAACTAATCATTCAAAAACATATCACTAAAGATACCACACCCTTAGCCACAGGGTTTCCTTTATTCTCCTAAGATGATCCCTGCAAGCCTTTCTTGTGCTCATCTTCATCAATTGCCACATCCTTAAACGCATCATCATTTGTCATAAAGTCCAATATCAACTGGTCATCATTGAAAACACAAAAAATAGTAACGTTATTAGGCACCGATGGCTTATAAATAATCTCAATTCAGAATCCATCTCTCAAAGGTGATAACCTAGCAGTAGCGTTAACTAATGTATCTGTGACTGCATTATGAACTCAAGAAATAGAATTAATATTAATATCTTGGAAATATGAAATGAGACGCCATACCTCTAGTTGGTAACTTCTAATATTAGGTGACACACAATGAATATTGTTTCATACCTGGTGTATAACAATTTTTGAGTCACCTATTACGTTGAGTGCTTCCACTTTGAGGTCAATGGCCTTCTTTAAACCCAAAATGAGTGCTTCATGTTCGACAACTTTTTTAGCGCACTCAATTTCCAAGTGACATGATATAATTTTTTTGTTCTTTTTTGGGTATATCAAAATACAACCAGCTCCATAAGTGTTTTCGAACCGTCAAAATTCAAAGTCCAAATGTCTGCAGCAATAGGGTTAGTTCCTACACTATTATTATTTACATCTATATTACAAAAATCATAAGCACCAGTTGGATTGCAAGGAAGGAGTTCCAACTATGTATCTGGTGGTACAAGGGACGGTTGCACAAGATAAAATTTGTGATCGTAGAAAACAATTTCCTAAAATCATTTGAGCATAATTGATAGGTTGATTAGGAGCTTCAAGCATTGTGACAATATGTTTCATGAAACGTTCAGTCTCAACTCAGATTTGATTATTCTTTCCCTTATACGGAAGCCACAAATGCGAACAGTTTGTAGCAAAATATCCCAACAACTTTCTAGACAATCACTACTCAATAGTAAGCCATAAGCTTCTACAATGACAATATCAATACATTGGTGAACTCTATGGTTTGATGATAAACAAGTATAACATTATTATGCTCACCAACTTCCTGTACTAAATATCTATCTAACTGAATGATTCTGGCATCATTCTTTTCCCATTTATCATTAATTTTCTTTGAAACAAATAAAGGCATGACATTTGTAGATGCACCATAATCAACTAGGAAATTATGGACATTATAGTTAAAGATCCCAAAAATCAAAAGGAAAAGGGGGAAGTGGACCTAGAATCTAATTTATTTGCATTAACAATTGATTCGAGGATTGTTGGAATCTTACCGGGTGAGGCTTAAGAAGCAAAAAATGTTCTCCCTGGCGGAGGTTGAGATGCAAATGCTTGGATGATCAATTCACGCTGCCCTGTTATATTGGCTAGTTCATATATGGAAATATTTGCATGATCCCTCTTAATATCTTAAAAAATATTGTAATCAATATCTTCATCTTGAGAAAGGTGTGATGAATTGGTAGGTGGTGTAACTTTGTTTGGTAACTTAGGGGTGGAAAACTTGTTTTTATTATTTCTAGAAGCATTATTCTTTGATTGTGTACTCTTGGATTTATTCTGAGTGCCCTGAGTATGATTTCTAGGAGGTAACATCCTTCTTAAAAATTTATTTCTCACATCTTGCTCAGGCACCAATCCTTTTCTCCTCAAGTTATATTGCTTAGCAGGTTCTTGACAAGGAGCATCATCCGGTGGGGGCTCGCCGACACCTTGTCTATCATTGTTGAATATAAGATCAAGAGTGAAAATTGCATCACCAACATTTTATTTTTCCTCTATTGAGGTAAGTTCATTAGTCTCTTGTGTCTACTTATAATTCTCTTATGCTGTCAAACTTTCTATTGTTGAGATTGCAACAAGATGATGGAGCTTAGTGAAAAGAGTCGCCTTCACTAAGTGGGCCCGCAGGCTATTTTTGGCGCAAGTCTATTTTTAGACATATGGATCATGTCTATGTTTATGGATGATTGATCAAGTTGGGAAAAATAGATGGACTTCTATTTTTGATGAAAGTGTGAGTGATCACAGTGTGAGTGATCAAAGTCTATTTTTAGACTGGCTGTCAAAAATAGAAAAGTCAAATATTATTATCTCACAATAATATTTGGACTATAAACTTAATCTTATCTCTTGGAGCACTTCAGTTTGAGCTACAGAAGTGGCACATGCAGCTGTCAGAAGGAAATACGCTTTTCTTATGAGTCAGTTGAGTTGTTGCATGCATGACTTCAGTTAGAAATCAATCAGTTGAGTTTGGTGGAGTTGATTGTGGAGTTGATGGAGTTGTGTTCAGTTTAGCTTTGTTAAACTGGTTGTATTTAGTCTAACTGGCAAATAGACTAGAGATGAGTTGGGTGAATTAGTTATTAATTAATTCACAAGTTATTAACTCATAATACAACTAATGAATACATCAGTTAACTCAGTTGCATGTCAGTGCATCTTCAGTTCAACAGGGACAGGTGGTAGAGAATCAGATTGCTATTAGTTGTGACTATATTTGTGCACCAGATCTTGCACAATCAAGGGATTGAGTATGCCAATGAGTTTGCTCACGTATTTGCCCCACATTTTAGCCTTTGCTCACGTCCACAAAGAGTGAGTGACTATTTTGCAGGTGAAAATCGAGTTTGGGAAGCTATTCTCATCAGTTCTTGAGCAGGTATTGAGCAGTGGAGGCAGGCAAGCAGTGGAAGAGATTTGGAGATCAGATCTGAGCTGCATTGTGTGTAACAGAGGTGGAGATACTTGTGAGAAGTATTATGCTGTGTAATGTTACATGACTCAATCATTAATATACAGATAGTTGGGGTTTTTAGCGCGATGCTTTCCCCGGGAAACATACTGTGTTAATGTGTGAATGCTCTTGATGTTTTATTGTTATTGATGCTGCTATATTGTTGATCAACGTAGAGGAGCTTATGTATTGTGTATGTTTTCCGCAATAGTACATGATCAGGATAATCTCCATTGAATATGTGTTAAATTATTCAAAATTTCTACATCTATAACATTTGCAATCACAACATTCATGTTTTGTTTCCATTGACGGCATGTTTTCTCTGAATGAGTTTCTTGATGAAAGATATAGTAGTTATCCATGCCCAAGTTATCAACATTGAACACAACATTGGAGCTTTGTGTAGACTTAGCCGATTGATTGAAATTCATTTTAAGAAACGGCTTAAAAGACTTATTACTATTAGAAGTCGCATTCGAATTCTAATACCTCATTGGTTAACAACTTTAAGGATTTTGTCAAGTTGTCCATATCAAAAGGATATTTCTCTTTATATTTGGCAGAAGAGACTTAGGACTTCTTACTTGTGTCTTTGGAATCTTTGGAATCTTCATTATTAGAAATAACCCCATATACCTTATGTCCTTCTCAACGGTGATTGCTTTTGCAAAGTTAAGAGTGAAAGTATCTTTCGCAGCACACTTGACAAAAATAGAACTGTTAGTAAGCAAGGAAACAATATAATATTCTTTAGAAATAGAATCATGTGGTTATACATCAGTGCGGAATTTATTCAAAATATGTGTAAATATTTCATTGAAATATTTAACATTTTATTTTTCCCCCATCTTAAGGTGTTTGTGTTGTTTTAGTAACATGGTTGGAGTTCCATCACCAACAAACGTTTCTAAAAATAATTGTTTGAACTCCCTCCAATTATGGATTGAATTAGGTGGAAGGCTATGGTACCAAATGGATGCTCTACCTTCTAGTGTATACAAAAATCATCTACAAGAAATATCAACAAAATGAACCTATAACATTTGTGAATGTAAGTAGAAGTCATCAATATGGTCTTCGGCCTTCTCTTTCTTACCAAGATCATACTTTGTAAGCAGCTTTTCTGAGTGTTTTGGAAAGCGATGGAGATTTCCCATAAGAGCAAGCGGCCCCTGGGCCTTCCAATCCAATTGGTCACCGTCCATGTCTTCATTTTCCTCCTCCTCTTCACTCTTCAATTTTGAAGAGTCTTCTCCTTCACCATTCAAATCATTATTCTCTGGTTGTTCATCTTCCCTTGGTTGTTCCTCATCAGAAAAATGAAAATCCTCCCCGTCTTTGTCCAAATTTTCCTCAGTGGGTGGCGGGAGTTCTCCTTGATAAATAGAATCTTTAAGTGAAATAACTAAATCCTCAAGAGTATCAGTGACCAATTCTTCCACTAAAGAGACCAATACACCACGGTGAGTTGTCTCTTTCCTTGATTACTTATGAGGAAGAAAATATGTGACAAGTAATCCAGGAGCTCTAGAAAACCGATGAATAATGGGTCGAAGTGTCCTAATTTAGTCATAAGTAACTTATATGCATGCTCGGGACCTTGGCGAGATGACTCTTGTTTCTCATATATATGAGTTGGAGTTGGACTCAGACAATTACTACCTTGCAAGGAAGGTTCTTTGTGAGAATGTGGTGACATGTCAGCAATAAAAGGGTTTCCCTCCTTCTAGAACCAGAACTATTGACGGTGTTGGATATTTTCAACAGTAAGGGGGTCTCCTAGTATGAAGTCCCAATTACACCTCACATCATTTGGAGTAGGAGCCCCAACCAAAATGTTCGGCTGGTTTCCATAATCTTAAAGATTTTCCTTGGCTGCAATAAATGACACAAGCGAAATGCATGTACTTTTGAGATAAACAAGTATGTTAACCTTGTGATGTATTCACTTTTAAAGTGGATAATGGTTCTTTCATGAAACTAAAAGGAAAGTGAGTCTTTAAAATAAAAGTAATAGTACTATCCTAATAAAAACACACACATATATCTGAGTATATCATTAGTAATCTTGAAAAATAGTTCACAAAGAAACCACAATCATGAAAGGAAAAGACACATGATTCAAAGATGCATACTAAAGCCAACGAAGTAGTTTATTTACATTAGTATGTAATAACATAAACATACACCGCAAACAATGAAAGAGTAGTTTCACAATCATTCATGGCATATGCATAAAAAGTGTGTGAGCGCCAAGAGATTCAAATTCTTGAGTGAAAGTTCCAAGATACACCATTACAACAATGCAGCATTGGTTCCAATAGTGGAACATTAAGCAACTATGTGCTTCTCAAAATCCTAATCTTCTCCCCTATTCCTAGCTTGAGAAGCCAAGGTGAAAAGTCCTTTGCTCAAGATATGAGGATGTATATATAAAAAATGAGGTGACTCTCTACCTCCCTTGTCTCTTGATCCTCATGACTCTTGAGCTTCGATGTGACTTTTTGAACTCCTATGAGACCTTTGGAATTATACATGACTTTTCACATTCTCTGTGTGACCTTTGGACTTCCACACACTTTACATTTCTCATTTTTGAAAATTACAAAATTATATCCACAATGATGTGGAAAAATATAATGATACATGTGGCTCTTTGGTGACACTTGGACAAGCCATGACTTGGAAATGATGACATGGACTTCATAGTAGAGTGCTTATTCCAATATTCTCTTCTTGCTACCATCTTTGTATCTTTGGAATAAGTCTTGTGTGCATTTCATCTTCATCCTCTAAGAGGTTGGATGATATGGAGTCTTCCTTGTCATCTTGATCCTTAATCTTTTGTCATGATCTAGCGTCCCTTTGTCTTCAACATAGTTACTGATCAAACGAGAACTATTACCTCAAAACGATGACTCTAGCCCAAAAACCTCCAAAAAAACATGGAAAAATGGGCTAAAAATGAAAATTGTTGATGTTGGAATAACATTTTTTTTAGGGTATATTTTCAACATTTTCTAAAAATGACAGTAAGAGCCAAAATTTTTTGTGCAAAAAACACCCTGAAAACGAAAAGTGTTGATGTTGGAATAACGTCTTTTTCTTTAGGGTACATTTTCAACATTTTTTAAAAATGAAATTAAAAATAAAATATCATGACTCTGAAAAAACTATAAATTTCCAATGATCTTCAAGCATGAAATTAAAGATAAAATATCACATCTTTGAAAAACCTTAAAATTCTAACGATTTTTAGTCATGACATTAAATTTAAAATATCGCGTATTTGAAAAACCTTAAAATTCCAACATTTTTCAGGCATGGTGCTAAGAAAACTTACTTATAACTGTTTTCAACCATAGCATTAAAGATGAAATATCACGACTTAGAAAAACATTAAAATCTTGGCAATTTTTCAACAATGAAATTAAAACCAAGGATTATGACTAAAAACAATCTTAAGTTTCCAAAATAGTTCAAGCATGACATTCTGGAAAACTTTTATGACTAAAAAAACTTCAAAAATAAACACCTAAATGAAAGAGTTATTATACCAAGAGTAATTTTTTTAAATGCTAAATGTATAGCGATTTTAAAATCTTAGCCTAAGACAACTTGATACATTGAAAAAAAAATCAACCATCAAATTGAAATGCAGCGTAGGTGAACTCGACCCATTGTAATGAAAACTTAATGACCAACAATGGAATTGACACATTGTGGGGGCAGACTCGATTCATTATAACAGAAAATTTAAAATCAACTATCAAATTGCACATAATGGTATTGGTTGCTAGATGAGAATCGACACGGACCCTACAAAAAATAAATAAATAAATAAATGAAAAATACAAATGAAAACAAAAATTCAAATATTAAAAAAAAAAAGCACAAAAAATAATACTATATATATATATATATATATATAACAATAAAAAAGCACCAAAAAAAAAGAAGACAAAAAATCAAATAGAAAAAATATATAGAAAAGACAACAACAACAAAACTAAAAAAACACTCAAAATTAACGTGTAAAATTTAAAAATTTAATTAAAAACTAAAAATAAAATAAAATAAAAAGGGGGGAAAATATTTAAAAAATAAACATAATTTAAGAAAAAAAATAAGTTAAAGATTAAAGAAAAATAATCAAAAATAAATTTTTTTAAATAAATAAAATAAAAACCAAATAAAAAATAAAAGAAAATTAAAAAAAAAATATAATATCAAGAAATAAATTAAAAAAAATAAAAACAAAAAACAAAATCTAAATCAATATTTTTAAGTTAATATATATATAATAATTAGCAAATAATAATAATAATAATAAAATTTAAAAAGCTGAAAAAATAAAACTAAAAAATAAAATAATAATAATAATAAAAAGAAATATATATATATATATATAATTTTAAAAAATATTAAAAGAGAAAGATCTTGGCCAACCCTCCCTGCCCACCCTGCCCACCCTGGGCCGGTTGGGCCGCGGGGTGAGCGAGGAGGGAGCGCGGACTGGGGTGGGAGTAAGGGAGGGTGGAGTAGGGTTGGCTAGGAAGGAAGGGAGGGCGAGGTGGGATGGGCCGGGATGGGTTCGTTGATTCTAGAAATTCAGGAAAATTAAAAATATTTATGAAGCTTCCTCTTCCAGAAGCTTCCAAGGGTTCTTTTAACCATTTACCTTGGATAACAATCTCGATTCCTATATGATCCTGTTGGATACCTATACCAATAAGTTTCATATTTCATGATTGGCTAAGAAAGGTCCAAATATGCTCTGCTTTGATGATGCAAAGATCCCATATTTCCAAGAGAAGACAAGGTGTGTATATAGCTTGATATGGACTCAATTTCGATGGATGGTCCAACAACCTAATCTGGATCATGCCATGTTTTAAATTTTCAGTTGTAGAATAGAGAAAGAAGTCTGTCCAAACTGTTTAATCTTGGCAGACAAGTAGCTTAGGTAGAGAAGTAAGGCTCCCAACTGCTTAATCTGGGACCTTGGAAGCAATAAGGGTAGAATTAGATAGAAAATCAAAAGGAAAAGCCAGAGAAAAGAAAAAGGCAAATAAGGGTATGCAAGTCTAAGTGCACCCTCCAAGAAGAAACAAAAAATTCTAGGCAAATAGATGGGTAGGCAGATGGGGTTGCAGAAGTGTCATTCCTTACAATTGAAGATGTGCTAACCTATTTCACAAAGCAAAATCAATGGACTGAGAAGGCCTTCTTCTCTATCAGGTTGCAGCAAAGCAAAGAAGCATGTCTAACTTCCCAATTTTCCCCTTTTCCATTCATTACTAACATCCCCTCATCAGTTGAGATTCATGGAAGAATTTGTGGTTTTATGGTGGTTCCTAGTCCTTTAAAAGCCACATTCCTTGTCTAAAATTCTTTTCATTTTGATCTACTCCCTAAGCTAAGTTATTTTCAAATAAACTTAGTAATATCACCCCTCATCCACTCTTTCATCCACATTAATCCCTAACTTCTATTATATAATTCCCCTATGTTACCCTTTCCCTACTATTATAACACCATGGTGTATAAACCCCCAAGCATTGTATAAATACCCCTCCCCTTGGTATTATAGCCATATGTCCTCTGTCAGGGATCAAATGGACATCTGGTCAGTTTGAGAAACCTAAGACTAACCCCCTTCCCCCTTCTGAATCCATTTTGACCCATTACAGCTTCATTTGCTAAGAAAAACATATAAAAAACCCTTTTACCCATAACCCGCTTCATTTGCAAAAAATCGCAAAAACCCACTTTTCCATTTTATCCAAAGTATTGGCGTGGTAATATTTTTATTTCTATTTTACATTGAAAAACCATATAAACCCGCCGAAACCCAAAGTCCCGCTGGGCACGCCGTTCGGAAGAAAATAATATTTTATTACCTCCCCGCTGCCGTATCGTCCGCACTGTTCAAAGACCCGTCAACCGTCCGATCGGGTGCCTTTGATCGGACGGCCATTATGCATATCGGGTTGGGCACGACGTCCGAAGATTAGTGCCCGAGAAACTGTAAGAGGGTGACGTTAGGCCTTTGCCACGCGTCGCCCTCACAATTTCTCGGGTCGCCCTCTGACAAAACCCCGACCGTATCTAAGGCGGTCCGAGAAAAAACCATTACCGCTTATCATTTACCGCCGGTTCTGTTATGCCTGCGTCATCACCATGTCGGACCCACGTCAGTGCCACCCCGCCGTCGCGTCAGCACTCTTGTCCGCCCCTGCGCTGATATGCCTGCCACCTCATTATCCCCGTGGACCAATCACAGCTTGCCACATCACCCGGTGACGTCATGCTGACGTCACCCGACCTTGACCCCACCTAATGACGTCATGCTAACGTCATCCCAAAAACGCGCCAATATGCCAAAAATCCATATTTTAGCCAAAAATGCGTGTTTTGACCCACTTTTGCCAAAGCAACTATTGATTTTCCTGCATGCATTTTACGACCAAATCTGCGCCAACCTACACAACTCGATTCTGAAACCGTGGGCGCCTCCGTCGCACCTGCATTTGCAACTGTTATCGACAATTCGCAAGGTATTTCTCAAAATTGTTCCCTGCACCTAGTTTTATCCATATTTATGCAAGCAAACTGTGTATGAGAGTGTAAAACACCGAAATCACCATTGAGCATCCAGTGACCTGCACTCATTTCCAACTAGCAAGGCAATAAACCTTCTGCCAAGCCCGCATTTGACCAAATTAACCTGAATTCACAGGTAGTTCGCGCAGTCGTGAACTAGAAACCTCCATTACATAAATTCACCATAGAAACACTCTAGTCACTCCTGCTACTGTTTTTATCAGTCCTATAAACGATATTTCAATTGCTGTTTGCTCAATTTGCCCTCTGTTCCCTACAATTCACATTTATGTTGTAAAGAAACTCTTCTGCGTTCTTCTGCTCACTCAAAACAGTTTACATACCATTCAGAAGCCTTACTAGCCATGGAGACACCAATAGCCTTGAATATCCAGCCTCTGAATGCCCCTCAAAGGGAGTTAGAATGGAAAGCCCTGGGAGATGTAGATTATCAGATGATAGACTGGTTCCCAATGGGTTCTAAGTTTAATATCCACATGATAAATGAATTGAAATCCCAACACCTTGGTGGAGCTGATATTTTAGGGATTTGGGACTCAAATTTGCCCATTTACAACCTCCCTCAAGTCAATGCCCTTCCAGACTTGATCCACAAGTGCCAGGAATGCTATGATCCATGCCAAAGAGCTTTTCTCAGTCCTACAAGCTCAATCTTGTTCCATATCACCCCAGAAACCATAAATGAGATGCTGCATTTCCACTCTGCAAGGCCATTGACCCCTCTCTCCATGCTGGACTTAGTAAAGAAGGGGAGTAATTTGTCAAGTGCCCAGATCATCAAAATTAATCAGTTATTCATACAGCCAAGCTCTGAAACTATGAGGACTCCTCCCATTGGATATCACTACCTGAATGACTTGGGCAGAATGCTGGTGGATTTGATCAGCTACGTTCTGGGGTACAGGGGAATTGAGGATGTTGATGACACTATAATGGCAATGCTGTCCATATTTTCTCCTAGAAAGCCTCCAGCTGTACACTATGACTATGCCACCTATATTGCAGAAAAGATCCATGAACAGCTAATGAATCTACAAAGGGAAAGGGTGTTCAGATACACCTCATACATCTACCACCTGTTCTTGTTTTATCAACCAGACAGTTTCTCCATTCCCCTCAAGAAACTTAATGCCCAGGGGAATCCAAGGTCAGTTGTGTTTTGGACTTCAGTTTTTCATGATGTTTCTAAATCACCATACACATACTGTGAATTCATAGACCTATTCATTCACCCAGCTATGACATTGCTGTATGGTGTCCCTCCTCCAAGGTTGACTGATGACATGCAAAGAATTCTACATCTCTCCAAAGCCTATAGCATTGGTGATTGGTATTTTTACCAACACCACACAGTAATCAGAATATATGGCTGTGAATTGGACCCTTACAGGCTGCCAAGATATGTCCCTATAAGACTTTTTTCCCTAGAATACTTCAGGCAGTTTGGAAATGCAGACTGCTTCCATTTCCAAAGTAGGAATAAGAAGGTGCAGCTGAAGGTAAGGAACCAGCTAGGCCCTTTTCTATACAATAAAAGAGAGGAGGGATGGAAGGAGGCAGATATGATCTTAGAGGGCTTCAAATTGCAAACCAGTTTCAAATGGACAACTTATGACCCTAATCATTTTATCTCCCTCAGAAGGATAAAATACATATTGGGTAACTATTCACATGTTAGGCTGCCTCATGTTGAAAAGTATGCAAATTCTTTAAGCTGGAAGAAGGCACTCTAGAAGAGCCAATCTCTAGAGAGCAGATGCTAGAGAGAGAGGCTAGGAATATGCAAAAAGAGGCTGACTTGGAAACTTGTGGACATGTTTCCTTATCATATCAAAGGCAACTTGGAGCATCTGCCTCTTCTTCAACAACACATCAATAAGCTGCCATGGACACTCAACAGACATCCAGCAAAGGCAAAGAAAAGCAGGTGGAAAAAAAGCAACCACCTCCCCTGACTGAAGAGCAAACAGAAAAAGAGGTGGAACATCAAGAAGAAGTGCAGCAGCAGGAAGTACATCAATAGCAGCAGCAGGAACAACAAGAGGAACAAAGACAGGAGCAGCCTGTACAGCAAGAGCAGACAGTGGAAGCCCCAAAATCCACTGAGCAACAGCCACAACAAACTGTGCCTCCAAGGCAGGAAACATCAGCTGAAACATCAATCCTCCAAACTCCACAAAAGGAGGATGTAAGCAGAAAAAGAGACAGAGAGACTCCCCTTACAACATCTACAACTTATGGGGAGAAAAGACAGAGAATAAATCCGTTCTCAGAGGAGGAAATGCCAATGGGACAGTCTTTGGGCATGGGCCCACCTAGCAGGGAAGTATCCGCAAGTTCCTTCCAAGAGGAACAGAACAGAACAGCGGGAGGAGAAGTCAGCTCCTCAAGCCAGCAGAGAGAAGGTGAACTGAGCATCAAACAACAGTTCATAGACATAAAGAGGAGGAATGAGCCAATAAAGATACAACTATACAATCATTTGTTGAAAATGGCTCCCACTAACCAGCAAAGACTGATGTCTGCGTATGATGTTAGTGAAGGAAAAATGATCATGAGTCATTTCTTGCCAGCAGTAGCACAGCCCCAGTCTCCTGCAGATTATATAAGGACCAATCTTGAGGTCCTTGCCAAGGACATCCACCCAATGGACAAAATTGAATTACATAAGGAAACGGATGAGATGGTGTATGCCTCCTTGGTAGACAAAACATTGGACAATTATAGGCTAGAAAATAGCCTTAATAATACAGCTGCACAACTTGAGTTGGAGAGAGCATCCTCTCAAGCAAAGGACAACAGAATTAGGTCCTTAGAAGATATAATTATAGAAATTGGGCATGATCCCAAAGATATAAAGGGCATACAAGAGATATTGAAGTTGAGGGATGCAGATATGGCAGCTTTGAGAAGAAAGATCAAAATCTCAGCCACAATTCACCCTCAAACAGATGAAGTTGCCCAGCAGAGGCATGATCAAGATGCCACAGCTTTGCTGGTGTCTCTTTACAAGCAACTAATTCAGACTCAAGAAAAGCTGGGAGAATCAGAGGCTGCACAGGCAGCACTAAAGGCAGCTTTGAAGCAAAGAGAAGAAGGTCAGACCTCCCAACCTCCTCCTGAAATAATTAATCTGGAGGAAGCTGCTCCAACCACTGTTCCTCCTCCTCAACAAACAGAACAGGCAGCACCATCCACCTCAAAACCACCAGCAACAACAGAGCAGGCCCCAAGCCTGGACATGCAAAAACTGAGAAATGAGATTCAGGCCTTGGAAGCACAAATGACAAAACTAAATGAGGCCAGGGAGAAATTAGCCAAGGTAAATGAAAGATATGACAAATCCCAGCAGACTGTGGTAGAAAAGGGCAGGGAAATAAAAGCCCTCAAAGACAGGATAAAGGAGCTAGAAAAGGAGCTCCAACTGGATAAAGTGGTGGCCGAGATCAAGACAGTGCTATGGGCCAATATTGGCCAGTCTATTACTGACTAATGGCAGTATATATATATTTGCCCCTCGCATAAGCTTGGAGGGGTTGTTGTTGATTTCTTTTGAAGAAGTTCCTATGCTGTAATCTTCACAAAGTTTAATAACAGAAGTAATGGAATTTCTTAAGTTCTGAGTTGTTTGAATGCGTTCACGGTGTTTGTTGAAGTTGGCAGGATCCCTGTGCATCTCATATACAATAAGTTTTCTGTAACTCTCTTCTTTTTGTGTTTCAATCTTTTACAACCCATAAATGTTTCTAAGTTCTAAGTATTTAGCAGCAAAGAAAAAGAATAGCCTTCAAGATTTATTCATGCAATACCCTGAGCTCAATCTATGTTGTTAATGAATGTTTTTCCTCAGTTATAATCTTGATAAGTGTAATTCTTAATTTCTACACTTTCAGAATATATCTTTCACAGTGACCCTTGCTTCAGGAATTCAAGTTTGCTCCTGAACAATATATTTCACTTTCACAACATTAGTTTAATGGAGAATTCTTAATTGCTTTTCATTGGCTAAACATGCATCATCATACATCATCACTTAAACTTTAAATTTTGTTTGTTGAGATACCCAATAGGCCCTACAGTCTGAACATTCCCACTGAAGCATTTCAAACATTTCACAGCTCTAGACTCCATTGCCCAATGAAATACAACTGTCTAAACATTACATTTTAGGCATTGAAAGACATCCTTCAACCAAAACATAAACAAAAACCTGAGCATAATAGCTAGCCTAAAACACTGTCATAACAGAGACAAATCATAAAGAGAGAGCCCTCTCTGATTACAGTTAGGCTAGAAATTGTAATCCAAAGATTGGTTAGTGGTTACCCCGGTCGTATTCCCTTGGGAGTCATAGGGAACAACCTGGGTGCTAACATAATTGGCGACTCCACTAGGGATAAGCATACTTTTCAAACCGTTGTCTATTCATAGACAGTGGTTCTAAAAAGGCTTAATCAGTCCCTTAAACAATCCTAAAATATCTCAGAAAATACCAAAAACAAATACTGAAGCTGGCTCCTAAAAGGGAAAACAGGCACACTAGGTCAAACCCTGACCCAAATCCACCAGCCGTGTTTGAGAATCCCAATATAATCCCTAGAATCATTAGGAAGCAGCAAAGGCAGGAAGATCCTATTGATTTGACTCCTGAGACAGCCCACCTAGAGCTAGTTCCAACCCCAATCAAGGTTCTATTTAGGTCTACCCCTGTCTCCCCCAGTTCACCATCTACATCTCAAAGCCCTCCTTTCACATCTTCACCCACTGCACATATCCCCTTGCACAACACTCTAGGTGCTGCTACACCTCTTACCCCTGTGGTACACACCGTTCCTTTTATCCCAGTTGCTCCTGTAAATCCCCCAAACCTTGTGAAAATGGCTAACAGATATGCACCCTTGCAGCTACCAGCTAATGCTGCAGCTCTACCCCAAGACTACCAAACTAAAATCTCATATTTTGACTCCACTGGCCACTTTACAGCTATTCAGCATGCAAAAAGGATGCAAGACCATTTTGAGACCTATGAAATAGATGATGACAGTGTGAGAATGAGGATGTTTGTTCAAAGTCTGACTGGAGATGTAAGAACTTGGTTTAGATCCCTGAATGCAAATTCCATCACAACTCCTGATGAGATTTATCAAGCCTTTACTAGCAGATGGGAGAAGAAGAAGGATCCTCTGCACATACTTGGTGAATATGACACTATCAAAAGAGGTCCCCAAGAGACTGTTTTGGAGTATTGTGCAAGATTCAACAATGTATACAACGCAATCCCACAAAATTTAAGACCTCCTCCTGATTTAGCCTTGTACAAATTCCCTGATGGTTTTGACCCTGACATGGCATATCAATTGAAGGAAAGAGCCCCTGAAACCCTAGAAGAGGCTCAAAAAGTTGCTGTCACAGTAGAGGCTAACCTGATTGCCAAAAGAAACAGGGCAAGATTGGAAAAAAGGACCACTTTTAAAGAGGAACCCTCAGCTTTTGATCAAAAATTGGATGCAATACTCACTGGTATGAAGAGACTGGGTGACAGAGTAGAATCAGTTGAGAGAAAGTCATCATGGGAAACACCACAAAACAACCCTCCTAGGAATCCAAATTTTAGAAGAACTCAAAACCAAAATGTTGGCAAGGCCAGTGCTGACCAAGACATAAGACCCCCTTTTCAAGAAAACTATGCTGAAACTTCCACATCAAGTGAACCCAATGAAGATTCTCAGTTTAATTTAATGGGTCTAGATGGTGAAAGTCAATTCTTTTTGACACAAGAAGACCATGAGGATGAAGTAATCAAGCTGTTCCCAATCAAATCAGGTGAGTCATTTGACTTCAAACAAGGCTATGACACAGCTGTTTATGAAGTCCATAAGCAATACAAGCTTAGGAGCAGAACTGTAAATGTAACACAGCCTGAAAAGATAAAAGATAATCAACAGCCCAAAAGAACCATAGTTACAGAGCCAATTGACCCAACAGATTCTCTTGCAAAAGAAGTAACCATTGAAGAAGTCACTGAACCAGCTTCTTCAAAACATCAGCCCATGGATGCATCATCCTTGCACCCTAACCCAAGTGTCATCCCTCAAGAGATGAGCAAGAAGGGCAAGCCTC
Source organism: Pinus tabuliformis (assembly GCA_031772625.1). NCBI lineage: Eukaryota > Viridiplantae > Streptophyta > Pinopsida > Pinales > Pinaceae > Pinus > Pinus tabuliformis. The sequence continues at coordinate 920,448,355 of CM062815.1, forward strand.
AAAATTAGGATAAGAATCAAGAAGAAGAGTTAGTGAACAAGGAAAGAAATGTCATCCACAGCCAAAAGACCCAATCCGAAAAATCCTTTGACCTAGAAACTGAAATTAGTAAATTGAAGATAGCAATTCCTCTCTCAGAATTGGCCAAACACAGCATTTACAAACAACAAATCAGGAAATCCCTCCAACTTACTAGCAACAAAGATGATGTTAATGTGTTGGATGATACCCCAGAGCTACTTTTTGGCCCTGAGGTGGATGGAAAGACAGCAGGTGTAGGCATTTTACCTTTCTATGTCAGCCTGCATGTTCATGACAAAATACTACACAATGCAATGTTTGACTCGGGTGCCTCTCACAACCTGATGCCCAAATCAGTCATGGAAAGACTAAACCTGGATATTACCAGACCATACAAGGACCTGTTCTCCTTTGATTCCAGCCAAGTCAAGTGTTTAGGCCTAATAAAAGATCTATGTGTGTCTCTTGTTCAGTACCCAAACAAAACAATTCTAATGGATGTGGTAGTTGCTGACATCCCACCCAAGTATGGGATGCTGTTATCAAGGTCATGGGGGGCCAAACTTCAAGGTTCCCTACAATTAGATATGTCATATGCTACCATCACTGTCTTTGGGCAACCAAAGAGATTGTACAGAGAAACATTAATGAAATACATGGTCAGCAGTGAAGAAAAGCCGCAAAACTTTCCCATATATGCTGTCCTTTCAGACATAGACTCATACATTCTCTTCAATGATAATACAACTCTCCCAGATAATGAGGTTGAACCCAAGACACTCATACAAGAGGAAGACACCAATGAGCAAACTGCTACCCAAGAAACAATGATTAAGTAAACATTAAACACAGCTGCTGCTCAAGAAAGTGAACAGGTCCCATCAAGTGAGGAAACTGCCCTAGAAAACACACAAGATGGCAAACCAGAGCTTCGACTTACAGTTCCAACACATAAGGAGGTCACTAAATTCTCCCTGGGACCAGAGATCCTATGGTTCCTTGAATTTGATGGGTCAGTCAACAAATTAGGGGCAGGGGCTGGAGTTTGGATACATAATAAACCAGACAGTCATGCAGAAGGCCGAGCCTATAGACTGAATTTCAGGTGTACTAATAATATGGCAGAATATGAAGCTCTTTTACTAGGCCTCAAGCTAGTAAAATTCTTACAAGCCACAAAAGTCTCAATCATGGGAGATTCGGATTTAGTCATCCAACAAGTGAAGGGAAACTTTGTCACCAATGACAAAAGACTGAGATCTTATAGATCTGCTGCTGCTGAACTACTGCAGTCCTTCACTGAATTTCAAATAACTAAGATTCCCAGAACCCATAACTTGCATGCCCACAGTTTAGCCACATTTGCAAGTACCTGCAAGCTACCTTTTGAGCCTCACCACTGTTTTACAGCTGAGGTAAAGCATAGACCTTCTGTCCCAAACAATGTCAGAGACTGGCAGGTATTTGAAGATGATGCACAAATAAACAACTTCTTGACCTTGCAACAAGAATTTGCAGGGCTAAATATTGACACTGAAAGAGCAAGTCAATCACAAATACTTAAAAGAGAAAGTCAATCACAAATACAGTGTGAACAGACTAACCACCCAATCTCACCCAAAACAGCAAAACAAATGCTAAATCCAACTATTTTCAACAAAGAGAACATACTACAAATTCAACAAACCAATCATGAGGAAATAGCTGTGGTAGAGGCTGAAATCATAGAGCTAAAAGACAATTTTCTCCCAACAGGACTAACTCCATTAGAAGACATCTTTGACTCAAATGACATCCCTAGAAAACCAAAAATGCACCCCCTAAATATAGCCATTGAAGAATGCAACATTGGCACTATTGATAAGCCCAAGATAATAAAGCTATCTGCATCTCTGCCTCCTGAACAAAAACCCAAATACATTGACCTTTTCAAAGAGTTTCAGGATGTCTTTGCATGGGGTTATGAGGATTTAAAATCCTATGACACCTCTGTTATCCAGCATACTATCCCTCTCAAGCCTAATCAAAAGCCATTCAAACAGAAATTGAGAAGGATCAACCCCATGCTTCTCCCTTCAATTGAAAAGGAATTGCAAAAAATGTTTAAAGCAGGCATTATAGCACCAATCAGGTTTTCTGATTGGATTTCAAATTTGGTCCCCACAAGAAAGAAAACTGGTGAAATAAGGCTTTGTGTTGATCTTAGAAACTTGAATCAAGTGTCCCTCAAGGACAATTACCCCTTGCCCAAGATGGACCACATTCTTCAACGAGTGGTAGGTGCCTCAAGGATCTCATTACTTGATGGATTCTCAGGTTTTAATAAGATCCTAGTACACCCTAATGATCAGGACAAAACTGCATTTACAACCCCCTGGGGAACTTTCAAATATGTAAAAATGCCTTTTGGATTGAAAAATGCAGGGGCAACGTTTCAAAGGGCAATGGATATTGCTTTTGCCAAAGAGATTCATGACTTCCTTGTCATTTATTTGGATGACCTCACACCCTTCTCAAAATCTGACCAAGAACATTTGAAACACTTGAGGCAGATCTTCTTAACATGCAGGAAATATGGAATTTCATTGAATCCCAAGAAATCCCTGTTTGGTTTAGAGGAAGGTAAACTATTGGGCCACATCATTTCTAAAGATGGCATTAGGATTGATCCAGACAGGATACAAGCTATCTTACAAATGCCCCACCCAAGAAATATCAAAGAATTGCAAGGATTTTTGGGAAAAATCAATTTCTTGAGAAGGTTTATCCCAAACCTAGCCGAACTGATCAGATTACTGAATAATATGCTAAAGAAGGATTCAAAAGTGAAATGGACAGTTGAAGCCAATCAAGCCTTTGAAGGAATAAAATTGGCCCTTACCCAAACCCCAGTCCTAACCAATCCTCAGTTTGATAGGGAATTTATCATATTCTCTTTTGCTTCCCAACACACAATTGTTGCTGTCTTGTTACAAAAAGATGACCAAGGAAATGAGAAACCCATTGCTTTCTCTAGCAGAGCTCTTAGAGATGCTCCTCTAAAATACCAAATCATGGAGAAACAAGCTTATGCTTTGGTCAAAGCTATCAAAGACTTTAGGATTTACATCCTCTATTCACATGTTATAACTTATGTACCAAGTCCCATTGTCAAAAACATTCTCACCCAAGAAAATTTAGAGGGCAGAAGAGGAAAGTGGATTCCCAACATTTTGGAATTTGATATTGAGATAAAACCTACAAAACTAATAAAAGGGCAAGGTTTGGCCAAACTAATGACAGAAGCAAACTTCCAAGCCTTAGACATCAACCAGCTGGACAGTGAACCGGAGCTGGCGACTCCAAAGATCAATGTAGCCTTTGAACAATCCCCTTGGTACTCTGATATATGTTATGTATTACAAAACCTGTGTGCTCCCCCAGGATTGTCCAGAACTAAATGTAGGTTCCTAAAAATGAAAGCTTCTAAATTTTGTGTTATGGATGGAAATTTACTTTGGAAAAACCATGAAGGGATATTGTAAACTGCTTAATTGAGAATGAGACTAACAATATCATGAAAGAGTTTCATGCAGGTGACTGTGGTGGACACTTGTATTGGAAGTCCACTGTGGATAAAATACTGAGGGCTGGTTACTACTGGCCCACCATGTTTTCTGATGTCAAGAAATTCACCACCTCATGTCATAAATGTCAAGTGTTTAAGGGAAAGAGACAGTTACTGCCACTTCCCTTAAGGCCTATTGCAACAGAGAGACATTTTCAACAATGGGGCTTGGATTTCATTGGGGAAATTCATCCCTCATCCTCAGGCCAACACAGATGGATTCTAACAGCTACAGACTATTTCACTAAGTGGATTGAAGCTGCTCCGTGCAGATAAGCAAATGATTCAACAATCATTCAGTTTTTGGAGAATAACATATTGGCTAGATTTGGCTGCCCTGACAAAATAATAACAGACAATGCTGCTGCTTTCAGATCTAAGAAGATGGTGAATTTTTGCCACAAATTTCACATTACCTTGGGCCATTCTACTGCATACTATCCCCAAGGAAATGGCCTTGCTGAATCATCAAATAAAAGCCTGGTAAACATCATAAAGAAAGTGCTAGAAGAGAACAAAAAGAATTGGCATAAGAAACTGGTGAATTCCTTATGGGAAGATAGACTAACAACCAAGAGATCAATTGGGGTCAGCCCATATGAGTTGGTTTATGGATTAGAAGCCAAATTCCCTTCATCACTAGGAGTTCCTGTTATGAAACTTCTTCAAGAAAGCCAAGCTGAACCAAATGATATGCAAAGAAGGATCAATCAAATAATATGCTTGCAGCAAACTAGAGATCAGGTCTACAGCAGAGTTCAAGTTTTACAAGAAAAATTAAAGAAGGCCTTTGACAGAAGGACTAAGGCAGAAGATTTCAACATTGGTGACAAAGTCCTCAAGTGGGATTCAAGAAGGGAAGATAAAGGAAAACATGGAAAATTTGATTCCCTTTGGAGAGGACCGTTTGCTGTCCAAGCAGTACAGGGAAACAATACTTATTTCCTTAAAAGTCTTAATGAAACTGATTTGGATGAAGGTCCTGTGAATGGCAGGATGCTGAAGCACTATTTTGACTACTACCCATAAGTGCATTCTAAGTCTCCATTGTACATATTCAAGTGTATATATTACTTTCTGTAGAATGTAAAAATGCAGCCTCTCAAGTTTTATTAACTATCAGCAAAAGGCAAATAGGTTTAGAGATCCACCAAGGTGGGAAGAACACAATTTTGGCATTTCAAAGCAGCATACTTCAAGTTTGGTAAAAAACAGTCAAGGGCCAAGGCATTCTGACCTGCTGTTCTTGGTCTTTCAAATGGAAAAACCATCCCCATGTGGAGCCACTGTTGGATACCTATACCAATAGGTTTCATATTTCATGATTAGCTAAGAAAGGTCCAAATATGCTCTGCTTTGATGATGCAAAGATCCCATATTTCCAAGAGAAGACAAGGTGTGTATATAGCTTGATATGGACTCAATTTCGATGGATGGTCCAACAGCCTAATCTGGATCATGCCATGTTTTAAATTTTCAGTTGTAGAATAGAGAAAGAAGTCTGTCCAAACTGTTTAATCTTGGCAGACAAGTAGCTTAGGTAGAGAAGTAAGGCTCCCAACTGCTTAATCTGGGACCTTGGAAGCAATAAGGGTAGCATTAGATAGAAAATCAAAAGGAAAAGCCAGAGAAAAGAAAAAGGCAAATAAGGGTCTGCAAGTCTAAGTGCACCCTCCAAGAAGAAACAAAAAATGCTAGGCAAATAGATGGGTAGGCAGATGGGGTTGCAGAAGTGTCATTCCTTACAATTGAAGATGTGCTAACCTATTTCACAAAGCAAAATCAATGGATTGAGAAGGTCTTCTTCTCTATCAGGTTGCAGCAAAGCAAAGAAGCATGTCTAACTTCCCAATTTTCCCCTTTTCCATTCATTACTAACATCCCCTCATCAGTTGAGATTCATGGAAGAATTGGTGGTTTTATGGTGGTTCCTAGTCCTTTAAAAGCCACATTTCTTGTCTAAAATTCTTTTCATTTTGATCTACTCCCTAAGCTAAGTTATTTTCAAATAAACTTAGTAATATCACCCCTCATCCACTCTTTCATCCACATTAATCCCTAACTTCTATTATATAATTCCCCTATGTTACCCTTTCCCTACTATTATAACACCATGGTGTATAAACCCCCAAGCATTGTATAAATACCCCTCCCCTTGGCATTATAGCCATATGTCCTCTGTCAGGGATCAAATGGACATCTGGTCAGTTTGAGAAACCTAAGCCTAACCCCCTTCCCCCTTCTGAATCCATTTTGACCCATTACAGCTTCATTTGCTAAGAAAAACATATAAAAAACCCTTTTACCCATAACCTGCTTCATTTGCAAAAAAGCGCAAAAACCCACTTTTCCATTTTATCCAAAGTATTGGCGCAGTAATATTTTTATTTCTATTTTACATTGAAAAACCATATAAACCCGCCGAAACCCAAAGTCCCGCTAGGCACACCGTTCGAAAGAAAATAATATTTTATTACCTCCCCGCTGCCGTATCGTCCTCACTGTTCAAAGACCCGTCAACCGTCCGATCGGGTGCCTTTGATCGGACGACCATTATGCATATCGGGTTGGGCCCGACGTCCGAAGATTAGCGCCCGAGAAACTGTCAGAGGTTGACGTCAGGCATTTGCCACGCGTCGCCCTCACAATTTCTCGGGTCGCCCTCTGACAAAACCCCGACCGTATCTAAGGCGGTCCGAGAAAAAACCATTACCGCTTATCATTTACCGCCGGTTCTGTTATGCCTACGTCATCACCATGTCGGGCCCACGTCAGTGCCACCCCGCCGTCGCGTCAACACTCTTGTCCGCCCCTGCGCTGATATGCCTACCACCTCATTATCCCCGTGGACCAATCATAGCTTGCCACATCACCCGGTGACGTCATGCTGACGTCACCCGACCTTGACCCCACCTAATGACGTCATGCTGACGTCATCCCAAAAACGCGCCAATATGCCAAAAATCCATATTTTAGCAAAAAATGCGTGTTTTTTCCCACTTTTTCCAAAGCAACTATTGATTTTCCTGCATGCATTTTACGACCAAATCTGCGCCAACCTACACAACTCGATTCTGAAACCGTGGGCGCCTCCGTCATACCTGCATTTGCAACTGTTATCGACAATTTGCAAGGTATTTCTCAAAATTGTTCCCTGCACCTAGTTTTATCCATATTTCTGCAAGCAAACTGTGTATGAGAGTGTAAAACACCGAAATCACCATTGAGCATCCAGTGACCTGCACTCATTTCCAACTAGCAAGGCAATAAACCTTCTGCCAAGCCTGCATTTGACAAAATTTACCTGAATTCACAGGTAGTTCGCGCAGTCGTGAACTAGAAACCTCCATTACATAAATTCACCATAGAAGCACTCTAGTCACTCCTGCTACTGTTTTTATCAGTCCTATAAATGGTATTTCAATTGCAGTTTGCTCAATTTGCCCTCTGTTCCCTACAATTCACATTTACGTTGTAAAGAAACTCTTCTGCGTTCTTCTGCTCACTCAAAACAATTTACATACCATTCAGAAGCCTTACTAGACATGGAGACACCAATAGCCTTGAATATCCAGCCTCTGAATGCCCCTCAAAGGGAGTTAGAATGGAAAGCCCTGGGAGATGTAGATTATCAGATGATAGACTGGTTCCCAATGGGTTCTAAGTTTAATATCCACATGCTAAATGAATTGAAAGCCCAACACCTTGGTGGAGCTGATATTTTAGGGATTTGGGACTCAAATTTGCCCATTTACAACCTCCCTCAAGTCAATGCCCTTCCAGACTTGATCCACAAGTGCCAGGAATGCTATGATCCATGCCAAAGAGCTGTTCTCAGTCCTACAGGCTCAATCTTGTTCCATATCACCCCAGAAACCATAAATGAGATGCTGCATTTCCACTCTGCAAGGCCATTGACCCCTCTCTCCATGCTGGACTTAGTAAAGAAGGGGAGTAATTTTTCAAGTGCCCAGATCATCAAAATTAATCAGTTATTCATACAGCCAAGCTCTGAAACTATGAGGACTCCTCCCATTGGATATCACTACCTGAATGACTTGGGCAGAATGCTGGTGGATTTGATCAGCTATGTTCTGGGGTACAGGGGAATTGAGGATGTTGATGACACTATAATGGCAATGCTGTCCATATTTTCTCCTGGAAAGCCTCCAACTGTACACTATGACTATGCCACCTATATTGTAGAAAAGATCCATGAACAGCTAATGAATCTACAAAGGGAAAGGGTGTTCAGATACACCTCATACATCTACCACCTATTCTTGTTTTATCAACCAGACAGTTTCTCCATTCCCCTCAAGAAACTTAATGCCCAGGGGAATCCAAGGTCAGTTGTGTTTTGGACTTCAGTTTTTCATGATGTTTCTAAATCACCATACACATACTGTGAATTCATAGACATATTCATTCACCCAGCTATGACATTGCTGTATGGTGTCCCTCCTCCAAGGTTGACTGATGACATGCAAAGAATTCTACATCTCTCCAAAGCCTACAACATTGGTGATTGGTATTTTTACCAACACCACACAGTAATCAGAATATATGGCTGTGAATTGGACCCTTACAGGCTGCCAAGATATGTCCCTATAAGACTTTTTGGCCTAGAATACTTCAGGCAGTTTGGAAATGCAGACTGCTTCCATTTCCAAAGTAGGAATAAGAAGGTGCAACTGAAGGTAAGGAACCAGCTAGGCCCTTTTCTATACAATAAAAGAGAGGAGGGATGGAAGGAGGCAGATATGATCTTAGAGGGCTTCAAATTGCAAACCAGTTTCAAATGGACACCTTATGACCCTAATCATTTTATCTCCCTCAGAAGGATAAAATACAAATTGGGTAACTATTCACATGTTAGGCTGCCTCATGTTGAAAAGTATGCAAATTATTTAAGCTGGAAAGAGGGCACTCTAGAAGAGCCAATCTCTAGAGAGCAGATGCTAGAGAGAGAGGCTAGGAATATGCAAAAAGAGGCTGACTTGGAAACTTGTGGACAGGTTTCCTTATCATATCAAAGGCAACTTGGAGCATCTGCCTCTTCTTCAACAACACATCAGCAAGCTGCCATGGACACTCAACAGACATCCAGCAAAGGCAAAGAAAAGCAGGTGGAACAAGAGCAACCACCTCCCATGACTGAAGAGCAAACAGAAAAAGAGGTGGAACAGCAAGAAGAAGTGCAGCAGCAGGAAGTACATCAATAGCAGCAGCAGGAACAGCAAGAGGAACAAAGACAGGAGCAGCCTGTACAGCAAGAGCAGACAGTGGAAGCCCCAAAATCCACTGAGCAACAACCACAACAAACTGTGCCTCCAAGGCAGGAAACATCAGCTGAAACATCAATCCTCCAAACTCCACAAAAGGAGGATGTAAGCAGAAAAAGAGACAGAGAGACTCCCCTTACAACATCTACAACTTATGGGGAGAAAAGACAGAGAATAAATCCGTTCTCAGAGGAGGAAATGCCAATGGGACAGTCTTTGGGCATGGGCCCACCTAGCAGGGAAGTATCCGCAAGTTCCTTCCAAGAGGAACAGAACAGAACAGTGGGAGGAGAAGTCAGCTCCTCAAGCCAGCAGAGAGAAGGTGAACTGAGCATCAAACAACAGTTCATAGACATAAAGAGGAGGAATGAGCCAATAAAGATACAACTATACAATCATTTGTTGAAAATGGCTCCCACTAACCAGCAAAGACTGATGTCTGCGTATGATGTTAGTGAAGGAAAAATGATCATGAGTCATTTCTTGCCAGCTGTAGCACAGCCCCAGTCTCCTGCAGATTATATAAGGACCAATATTGAGGTCCTTGCCAAGGACATCCACCCAGTGGACAAAATTGAATTACATAAGCAAACGGGTGAGATGGTGTATGCCTCCTTGGCAAACAAAAAATTGGACAATTATAGGCTAGAAAATAGCCTTAATAATACAGCTGCACAACTTGAGTTGGAGAGAGCATCCTCTCAAGCAAAGGACAACAGAATTAGGTCCTTAGAAGATATAATTATAGAAATTGGGCATGATCCCAAAGATATCAAGGGCATACAAGAGATATTGAAGTTGAGGGATGCAGATATGGCAGCTTTGAGAAGAAAGATCAAAATCTCAGCCACAATTCACCCTCAAACAGATGAAGTTGCCCAGCAGAGGCATGATCAAGATGCCACAGCTTTGCTGGTGTCTCTTTACAAGCAGCTAATTCAGAATCAAGAAAAGCTAGGAGAATTAGAGGATGCACAAGCAACATTACAGGCAGCTTTGAAGCAAAGAGAAGAAGGTCAGACCTCCCAGCCTCCTCCTGAAATAATTAATCTGGAGGAAGCTGCTCCAACCACTGTTCCTCCTCCTCAACAAACAGAACAGGCAACACCATCCACCTCAGCACCACTAGCAACAACAGAGCAGGCCCCAAGCCTGGACATGCAAAAACTGAGAAATGATATTCAGGCCTTGGAAGCACAAATGACAGAACTAAATGAGGCCAGGGAGAAATTAGCCAAGGTAAATGAAAGATATGACAAATCCAAGCAGACCATGGCAGAAAAGGGCAGGGAAATAAAAGCCCTCAAAGATAGGATAAAGGAGCTAGAAAAGGAGCTCCAACTGGATAAAGTGGTGGCCAAGATCAAGACAGTGCTATGGGCCAATATCGGCCAGTCTATTACTGACCAATGGTAGTATATATATATTTTCCCCTTGCATAAGCTTGGAGGGGTTGTTGTTGATTTCTTTTGAAGAAGTTCCTATGCTGTAATCTTCACAAAGTTTAATAACAGAAGTAATGGAATTTCTGAAGTTCTGAGTTGTTTGAATGCGTTCACGGTGTTTGTTGAAGTTGGCAGAATCCCTGTGCATCTCATATACATTAAGTTTTCTGTAACTCTCTTCGTTTTGTGTTTCAATCTTTTACAACCCATAAATGTTTCTAAGTTCTAAGTATTTAGCAACAAAGAAAAAGAATAGCCTTCAGGATTTATTCATGCAATACCCTGAGCTCAATCTATGTTGTTAATGAATGTTTTTCCTCAGTTATAATCTTGATAAGTGTAATTCTTAATTGCTACACTTTCAGAATATATCTTTCACAGTGACCTTTGCTTCAGGAATTCAAGTTTGCTCCTGAACAATATATTTCACTTTCACAACATTAGTTTAATGGAGAATTCTTAATTTCTTTTCATTGGCTAAACATGCATCATCATACATCATCACTTAAACTTTAAATTTTGTTTGTTGAGATACCCAATCGGCCCTGCAGTCTGAACATTCCCACTGAAGCATTTCAAACATTTCACAGCTCTAGACTCCATTGCCCAATGAAATACAACTATCTAAACATTACATTTTAGGCATTGAAAGATATCCTTCAACCAAAACATAAACAAAAACCTGAGCATAATAGCTAGCCTAAAACATTGTCATAACAGAGACAAATCATAAAGAGAGAGCCCTCTCTGATTACAGTTAGGCTAGAAACTGTAATCCAAATATTGGTTAGTGGTTACCCCGACCGTATTCCCTTGGGATTCATAGGGAACAACCTGGGTGCTAACAGATCCTACCTTGGATACTTCACCTATAGCATGCACACAATATCAGGGATGTCTTACTTCTCAACACAATACAGGCCCAAACTCTTCTCTGCAAATTGTGGTCCTCCTCACCTTGACCTAGTGATCTTTATAGTCTCCATGACTCTTGCAACACCAACCTTCTTCACGCATTTAATTAGTTGTCGACCCACTCATCCTCTATACTCCTTGGTACTGTAATATCAGAGCCTTAACATATCATAAATCTATTAAAACAAATGTTACAAAGTCAATACATTTCGATGCCTTTAGCCCCTATATGCTTAACCTCTTTCTTGTTTACCCACCATAGGACCATGTGTTAAGACCGACACCTTAGCGTTTAGGTGTTAAGGCCTTTAGAATCCTATTGGTGGCCTACATCTTAGTGTATTTTCTCTCTGCCTTTGGTCTTTCTAATTGAAATCACCACACATAGTAACTTTTTCAAAATGTATTTATAATGGAGTTTTGATATTTCCTTCCCTGATATGCTCCATAGCATTTTAGGTGCTAGGCCTGCTTTGTACCCTTGGTCACCTGGCTCTTCTATGATCAACCTCCACTCAACATCAAAGCTCCCATGGCATCCTAAATTTTCAATTTTTTTTACATTGGAGTTCCAATATCTACATCCCTGAAAAACTGACATCCGAATACTTTCCACGCGGCATCTTTACAACACTGCTTGCTCTATACCCTTGGTCCTTTGGGTCCCCATGACCATGTCCCAGCCAAAATTAGAGCCCCTTTCATTGAAACTTTTTCAAAAGATATTGGACAAGAGTTACGAGATATCTGACTTCCGATATACTGGCCTCTAAGATGATATCATGTTGATCTAATCATCTCCACGTGGTGCCTCCTTAGTGGGGACATGTGTCATGCAAATTTGGCCCACTATGACACCCGAAAATGTCGAAACTAACTGCCACGTCATGCTGATGTCACCTACCTCATTATCTTCTAAGGGCCAATTACCTATTGCCATGTGTCCTATAGGAGGAAAGAGAAAGGGTATTAGGGGTCCTTGGTTTTGCAAAAGATTTCTTTTATAAATCCATGCTTCTCACTACCTTGACGCTTCTAAAAAATGCAATTACTTAGGAGTTATGAAAGTCCGAGGCTTCAAAACCTCCAGTCTCCGATTTCGGCCACTCCAAGGTCCGACCTCTCGAAGTTTTGGGGTCCAATGTTCAAACCTTTCGATATTGGGCTCCGATATGACCAACCTTTGGATATCAGTTTCTGATATGTCGCCTACTCCTGTCTTTGTCGATATCCAATGTTTTGATGATCAGCTCCCAAAATTTCAGCTCTCCCTTCTCATTTCGACTCCCTAATTTTGGTTCTCCCTTTTGTATTTCCCTTTAGTCAACCAAGATTCCATAGTGAGTCCCAGTTTTTCTATTTTTCTGATATGGTCATTTTCAAAATCCTCACTGGATTTTTTTTAAGATTCAGCCAATCCATTTCCCTAGGGATAGTAGGTGGTGGAGTGTCCCATGATAATGTTGTACTTTTGGCAGAAAGTAATAAACTTGGATGATTTAAATAATTGAGCATTTTTAGTGATAATCTTCCTTGGACAACCAAATCTAGCAAGGATATTCTCCTCCATAAACTTAATCACCATTGCGTTAGTTGAATTTTTGGCTGGGATGGCCTTCGCCCATTTTGTGAAATAATCAGTGGCTATAAGTATATATTTGTCTAGACCATTAGATGGTGGATGTATTTCTCTAATGAAGTCTAGCCCCCATTGCCTAAAGGGATCCTCCACAAAAACAAGGATAAGGGGGAGAGGTGCTAACTTTTGCTTCTCTACAAAAATATGACATTTTCCATAAGACCTAACATAAGCATGAACCTCATCTAACAATTTTGGCCAATAGAAACCAACTTTGAGGATTTTATGGGATGTGGCTCTCTAGCTGTAATGTTGCCCACATACACAATTATGGAATTCATCAATCACCTTAGGAATATCCTCTTCTACCAGACATAAAAGAAAAATCCCCACCGGGTCCTTCCAGTATAGCTACCCATTTGAGATAACAAACTTCTGAGATTGTAGCATCAAGGCTATATATTTAGATTTGTCAAAATTCAAGGGGAATTTCAAAAAAAGTAAATAATGGATGAGATACTTATACCATTGTGAGACAAGGTATTTCAACTAGATATTTTGTGTTGAGGTCTCGATATTTTCCTTGCCTCCCCTTTGTCCTTATTTTCCAATAGATTTATGCCCCAAGTCCTGGGAATTACCCTCATACAATATTTTAGTTAATCCCTGCCCCTTGATCAGCATAGTGGTTTTGGTATCCATATCATATTCTTAAATCTTAGGAATCCACTTCCCTCTCTTACCTTCATTGTCACCCTACATGAGAATGTCTTTCACAGCAGTTGTAGGAACATAAGCTATTATGTTTGACTGCAGGATGTAAATTTGAAAGGCCTTTAAAGCTTTCACCAAGGCATAGGCCTGTTTCTCTAAGATACTATACTTTATCTCCACATATCGCAACACCTATCTAAAAAAAGAAATTGGTTGTTCCTGTCCTCCATTATTTTCCCGTAATAAAACTGTTACCATTATGTTAGGAAGGCAAAAGAGAAAATGAGGAATGGCCTCCAATAATCTAGGCTAGCTAAGACCGTGTTGTCACTTAATGCATTATGGGTTTCAATTGGTCAAGGTCCCAAGATCAGTGAAGTTTGGATCCACTTTCCCATGCCACAGAAGATCTCATAGCTTAATCAGATCCTCTCCAGTGCCTAGTGCTTAGAAAGAGCTTCCTAATAGTATATAGAAGTCCAGAAAAGGACTCCTGGATCAGAAGTTAGAGTGTGTTGAAGATTGTCTTTGGAGAGCCCAAAAAAACAAGAAAATGGATAAGTATGAGGGCATCCCGCAATCCCGCATCTCGCAAATTGACAGTCCCACAGTCACAACAGTCTCGCATGGACCCCACAATACCTGATGGGCCATCCTTAACGAATTGCGAGGGGGAGGATCGCTGATAGTGTTAAAGCGTCGACGAGGGTAGAGACCAATTTACAATAAAAATCAATGAAAAGCAAAGGTCAGTTTGCCCCCTTCTCACTCCTCCATGTGGCGAAATGTGGTAGATCCTGCATCCCACAATCTCGCAATATTAGTGGATCGGCAGGGTTTTGACGTAAGAGACCTTGCAGGGGCCAATTCTGCGATACAATGTAAAAGTCTCCTGGGAGACCAACTTTATTTTACATAGGAAACCTATGCAAAAACAGGGTTAGGTCGGCCCCCTCCTCTCTCTCCACATGGCGATACTATAAATCCCGCATCCTGCAATCCCGCAATATAGGCGGATCGGTAGGGTTTTCTTTCCAAGACCATGCGAGGGCCGATTCTGCGGTATAGTGTAAAAGTTTCGAGAAAAGCCTAAATTCATAAACAAAGGAAATTCCTACAAAACCAAGGCGAGTGGCCCCATTTCTCTCTCCTCCATGTGGCAGTACGACAAGTGACGTGACAGTATAAAGGGTGACGTGGTCATATGAGGGACACATGTCACCTAGTTTGAGCGTTTTCAAGGGTGAAGTGGAGCCATTTCTGGGTGCCATGTATCACTACTCATAGAGTGACACGTGGAAGCAATGACATCACCCCGCAAATCAGCGATCGCAACTGTTAAGGGGAAAAGCTAAAGGTAAGGTGCCTGCAATTGCGATATGTGAGGGATCCTCCTGGAAGTGATATGATATGTGTTATGTTGTATAAGGATTTCACGTCTACACTGTCAGCCCCCACTAAGGAAAAAGGTAAAGGGTACCCCTCTATTGCGGTGCGATTGCGATGTCCTTGGTGGGCCCGATCTCATAGATCGGCGATCGCATTTGTCTAGGGAAGAAGCTTAATGTAAAGCATGAGAATTCGTTGATATGCGGGATTTTTCTTTACAAAAGAAAAAGGCTCCCAGACACAGGTCTGATGGCCTTAGCGCCTGAGGGCTAAGCCCCTGGTTCCAGCCCCCAGTCATATGAGGAAAGTCACACGAGGGGGTATAAAAGGGGGGCTAAGGGGGAAATCAAAAGTCCATGTTTTAGTTTTTTAGAGGAAAAAATATTGCACTTGAGAGACTGCGTTGTTAAACTGTAATACATATCACCCACTACATCAAGGCACTAACAGTGAAGGACATAGTTTTAATGGGCAGATGGGCCTGCAACTAAAGACTTAAATGGAGCATGGCGCAGCGATGGATCAGTACACAAGACTCGGGAAGATTAACGGCTCAGCATGGAGCCCAATCCCTCTACACAACAAAATACCACAAATACAAGCACTTACAGTTTACCCAACCCCTACTCCATAGAACCAAGCATTCGAGCAGTAAAGGCAGAAGCGACGAGGTCAGTTCAGTAGTACAAGAGGCCATACCATGAGCAAATTATAACCTGACGCAAAGGCGATCACAGGATGGGCACAAAGACTCTTAATTTACTTTTTTGTCTTGTTATTTATTTATTTTTGTCCTGTAACATGCCTTCCTTTCAATGACGTTTTTTATTTTGTAATGTTTTGGGCCACAGAGCCATCTCTGACTGCAGCAACTAGTCGACCTGACAGCTGAATCTAGACTATAGATATTTTGTTGTAATGAATTTTCTTGCTCCCCTCTCCAGATATATAAGGGAAAGCAAGACTTAACAAAGGTTCAGAAATTATATAGAAAAGACTAAGTGCCATTTTCAGGTTATTTTTCTTTGTAACTCAGATCTTTTCAAAATATCAAGGGTGATTCCCCCCTTCAAGTATTACAATATGTGTTCCTTCTGTTAAATCTCATTCTATGTTCATATTTCTTCTCTGTATTCATGCAAATTATAGCTTCTATAAATGTTTCAAGCTTCCTCATATATCTATTTGTATTGATATGTGAATGTAAGTGCCTGTAATTATATCACAGATTCACTTGTCTCAATACTGTTGATGCATATACCTGTGTGGGCTATTGAAATAATATATTTAAATTTGCAACGCATGAATCATAAATTCAGCCCTTCCTTCATCCATTATTTCTGCTTGTAACTCAAATAAGTATAGAAATCCTTAATGCCTCAAGCTCTATGTGTTAAGTGTAGAAGTCTTGAAGTCTTATGCACTATGTGATGGGTTTCTCCTTCTCTTTGTCCTCTCTCATCTTCTCTGCAAAAGATTATTAAGATGTAAGCCCTTGAATTACTCATCCTCCACAATTTTCATGCATATTCCTGAGATCTGAGAGGAAGTACCGGAAATTCATGTTTTATTTCTTTGGATAAATGAACCAACCCATTATATATACATATAGAACATAAGTGATGTCTCTAGTTTCCTGTAAATCATTTGATACAGAAAAATCTGGATGTGCCGAGACACTGATCTTATAAGCAATCCAAGGTTGTATGTAGGAGCTACAACATCTTTTGGCGTCATTTTCGAGGAGCTTATTGAAATATTTTTCCCCCGAGATACAACAAATTGAGCACCCTTCGTGTAGGTGAGCGAAGTCTATTTTGATTGCATTCGTATCAACTTGGTGACTCCACACCCCCCTCATTATCATTCATAACCCTGGCTTTTAGAAGGCCTTGTAATTGCTCAGATACATCCCAACAAAAAGCCCCATTTGTATCTGACCCTGAAAAAATAATTTACAAGAAAACTTGGAAAGAGAAAACTCCCCCTAACTGTGCTACCATCTCACTAGCCTTTGAAGCACCCTCATCCAATTCTCAGCCTGTTGTTGCTCATTATTCGGGACTTACTCCTAAGGTCCTGACATACCCTTTTTCCCCTCCAAACATTGTGGTCTTGACCCTAGTTCCTCAAGAAAATTTTAATCCCCCTCCACTAATCCAGATGGCTCTTCCAAGATTTTTGCTAAATAAGTATGCACCTCTTGATCTACCTCATCCCTTAAGTGTCATGCCCCAAGATTACCTCAAGCTTTTGCCTAGATTCAATGGGGAAGATGACAACCCAACATAGAGACACATAGAAACCTTATATGCCTTTTCTGAGAACTTGAATGTGGAATAATTGGATGTGGTCATGAGACTTTTTGTACAAAGTCTTGATGGAGAAGCCAGAAAGTGGTTCAAAGGCCTACCAAATGCCTCCATCACTACCTGGGAGGAGTTGGAAAATGCTTTCACCCAGAAATGGGGAGAAAAGAGGAATCATGAGTACCTCCTCACTGAGTTTAATGCCATAAGAAAAAGACCGAAGGAGGATACTTCAGAATTTATCAAAAGATTCAATAAGCAGTACAATAACCTTCCAGCTGACATAAATCCTCCTCCAGCTATAGCTCGTGTGGTTTTCTTGGGATCCTTTGAGTCTGACGTTGGTTTTACCTTGAGAGAAAGGAAGTATCTCACTCTAGACCAACTTCAGATTGATGCTCTCAAAGTAGAAGCAAATCTGGCCTCGGCATGGAAGTCAAGGGTAAAGCAAGAACCTACTAAACCCAAAAGAGGGAAAGAAGAGGCATCCTCCTCTGGTAAAGATACAAAATCATCAGACCTGAAGTGGGACAATCTATACAAACTCATCGAGAGTTCATCACAAAAGGTTGGAAAGCTTGAAATTGAGAACAAGAACCTCTCCAGAAAGAATTCTCAAGTCAACAACTGGGGCTATAACCCGCTATATAGAAGACTTCCACTACAACTACTTCCAAGGGAAAGAAAGGAACATCTTGATCAGATCCCTCACCCCTTATACTTGGAAGATGGTCTTGACGAACAATCGTCGGATACACAGGAGATGAAGGGAAATATATATTCTGGATTTTCTAAAGAAGATTATGAGAATATGCTCACTAAGAGGCCAGTCATGATAAAGAAGCAGCAATAGATGAGGAACATATAGATTATTATTGAAAACAGTTTGTAGAGTTCATGCAAACACAACCCCAACATAAGTATAATCTAATATCTTCAAAGAAGAGGACGAGAGAACCAGAACAGCAAGGGGAAGCTGCTCCCCAAGTGGTTCCTCCAACACTAGACAAAGGGAAAGGTAAGCTCCATCCTGACCCACCCAAGATAGGAGTCTCTACAGATAAGGAAAGCAATGGTCCTAAGGGGCACACAGAAAAGGAGGCACTTGTTCTGCTGACAACTGCCAGCGGGAAGGGAGAAAGAACAAAGCCAGGAGATACAGAAAAGGCCCAACCCACATTCAATCTCCAGAAGGAGCTTGAAAAGGTAAAAATTCATGTTCCTCTGACTGAGCTTCTAAAGCAGCCTCATTACAAAGCTCAAGTCTCTCAATTCATGCATCCATCCACCTCAACATCATCCCATGATAGTTTGAACCTCCAAGAGGAGAGGCCCATGGTTGTTTTTGGGACGCATGTGGAAGAGTTGGACCCTTCTACTGCGCCTTTCTATGTGACTTTGGTGATCCATGACCTTTTGTTGCATAATTGCATGTTGGATTCTGGGGCCTCACACAACCTCATGCCACTATCAGTAATGGAACAACTTGGTTTAGAGATCACCAGGCTATACAAGGACATGTAATCCTTTGACTCAAGATATTCAAGTGCTTAGGCATGATAAAGGATCTGGTGGTAAACCTGGCTCAGATCTTGGTGAAGAGTGTGGTAATGGATATAGTGGTGGTTGATATACCTCCTCATTTTGGAATGCTCTTATCCAGATCTTGGGGTTCCAAGGTGGGTGGCTCTATCAAGCTAGATCTGACTTATGCCACCATTCCCACTTTTGGAGGTGAGCAAAGGAGGTTGTACAGAGAATCCAGGTTTGTGAAAACCGTGACCCCAGCTAAAGGCTCAGAAAACTCCCTAGTGCATGGGAAGGATAGCGACATATCCTGCCTATTCTTAGAAGAAGATGAGAACCTATTAGAAGAAGCATCAATACACCTAACAAGGTAGTTGAAATACCAACACTTAAATGAAAACGAAGTATGGAAATTGTACTTCGACAAAGCAAACTCAAAAGAGGGAAATGGAGCTGGAATATTGTTGGTATCTCCGGAAGGCAACATGATACCCCTCTCATTCAAGGACAAATTTGGTGCGACCAACAATGTGGTGGAGTATGAAGCATTGCTCCTAGGGTTACAAACAGAAAGAAATATGAACATTGAATGCCTATCGGTCTATGGAGACCCTGAGCTAGTCGTAAGGTAGATCTGAGACCAATTCCAAGCCAAGCACCCCAGGATGAGGACGTACCGAAATGAAGCATGGGACTTAATTGAAAATTTATTCCTGACCTTTAACATCCATTTTTTTCCCGGGGAAGAAAACAGGATGGATAACTCTCTTGCAGTAGCTGCAAGCACTTTCAGGCCCCCACAGAATCCACTCCTCAGATCTGAGATAGAAGTCAAACAAAGGCCTTTAATACTTGATAATGTCAAACATTGGTAGGTATTAGAAGATGACGATCAGGTAAAAATATTCATAGAAGTTTTTGGGGATTTTTCCCACTCCACTATCAATCAAGAAGAAGAAGAAGCAGAACAAGAAGCCACTTCATGGAAAGACACAATGACTAGGCAAAACAAATTGCAACTAAAAGGGAACACCATACCTCATGGACTTTGTCCACTAGAAATAATATTTAATAAAGATGACATAGCTTCCAAACAAATGGCCCCAGATAAGGATGAGCAAGTTGAATACTGCAACATCGAATCAGAGGAGGAACCCCATATGATCAGGTTTTCCAAAGGAATCCCCTTGCAATACAAACAAAGGTATTTAGATCTATTCAAAAATTACAAAGATGTATTTTCTTGGTCTTATGACGAGTTGAAATCATTTGATACTAATATTATTCAGCAAAATATTCCTTTGAAGAGTGGGATAAAGCCATGCAAACAGAAACTCAGACAAATAAAGCCACTCTTACTCCCCTCCATTGAAAAGGAGGTAAGGAAGTTGCGGAAGGCCAAGATCATAGTACCTTTAAGATAATCTGAGTGGGTGGCTATTTTGGTCCATGTTCGGAAAAATAACGGAGAGATAAGGTTATCTGTGGACTTTCGAAATCTAAATAGGGCATCTCTAAAGATAACTACTCTCTGCCCAGTATGGATACTATATTACAAAAGGTAGTGAGTGTAGCCAGAATTTCCATGATGGATAGATTCTCTAGATATAACCAAGTGGCAGTCCACCCTGAGAAACATTCATGTACGCTCGCATTCCATTCGGTTTGATAAATGCAGGGGCCAAATTTCAGAGAGTTATGGACGTAGCTTTCATAGGCAAGCAAGCTAAATTTGTGGTAGTCTACTTATAGATGACATCACAGTCTTTTCCAACACTGATGAAGAGCATATCCTCCATCTAAAGCTCACCTTCGAGAAGTGCAAGAGGTATGGCCTTTCTCTGAATCCTAAGAAATCTATGTCCTCCCTCAGTGAGGGGAAGCTACTTGGACACACAGTAGTGTAGGAAAGAGTAAACATTGATCCTGAATGAGTCAAAGCCATCATCCTTATTCCATTTCCCAGAAACAAGAAAGAAGTCCAAGCCTTTTTGGGGAGGATAAATTTCTTAAGGCGATTCATACCCAACTATGTTGAGATAGTCAAAGGTATCACATACATGCTCAAGAAGAAGAATGAAGTTAAGTGGAGCTTTGTCCCCCGTGATTCTTTCACTAGGATCAAATAAGATTTGGTTGAGGCCCCAGTGCTGGTCAACTCCGACTATTCAGTGCCTTTCTACATATTTTATTTCGCTTCTCCACATACCATTCTTGTTGTGTTGTTACAGAAAAATAAATAGGTTATGAGCAACCCATTTCCTTTTTCAGCCAAGTCCTAAGGGATGTTGAGATCAAGTATAATATATTGGAGAAACGAGCCTATGCACTAGTCAAGGCGCTAAAGTCATTTCGTATGTATGCGTTGCAATCGAAAATCACAGCCTTCGTCCTAACGACTGCAGTCAAGGACATCCTGGTGTAGGGAAACAATAGTGGCTAGCTAAAATACAAGAATATGAGCTAGAAATAAAGCCTACCAAGCTCATAAAAGGCCAAGGGTTAGCCAAGACTTTATCTGAATCCAACTGCCAAGCTCTAGGGATAAACCTGATCACAGAGGAAGGCAGACCAGAGGATCGCCACAGTGGAATTAAAACAGTTGATCAGGAGATCTATGCCAAGTATGAGGGATCACCCAGGTATAAGAACATTGTTCATTACCTCTTATTCCTAAGATTCTCGTTGGGGCTGGATAGATATAAATACCAGAGTCTGAGATTGCAGGCATAGAAATACATCATATCTAATAGACCGCTCTACTGGAAGGACTCGATGAGGGTATTACTACTATGTTTGGTTGAGGAAGAAGCCCATGAAATGATCGAGGATTTCCATGGGGGATTCTGTGGAGGACACTATAGTTGGAAGAAAACAACACCAAAATTTTCAAGGGAGGATTCTACTGGTCCATGTTGTTTGAGATGTTTATTCTCAGGTCAGGTCATGTCAGAAATGCCAATTGCTTGCTAAAAGACAGAAGTTTTCTCCTCTCCCCTTGATTCTTGTGCACGTAGAGGATCCTTTTAGACAGTGGAGATTGGACTTCATTGGAGAAATAAGCCCACCTTCTAGTGGCCAACACAAATGGATTTTAACAGCCACTGACTATTTCACCAAGTGGGTAGAGGCTATCCCAGCTAGAAATGCTGCTGACTCAGTAGTGATAAAATTCATGGAGGAGAACATACTATCCCACTTTGGGTGTCCTTTTAAAATTATCATTGATAATGCATAGGTATTCAAATCTTCTAAGTTCACCAACTTCTGCCACAAATTCAATATCATTATTGGACACTCCACTACATACTAC
Source organism: Pinus tabuliformis (assembly GCA_031772625.1). Taxonomy (NCBI): domain Eukaryota; kingdom Viridiplantae; phylum Streptophyta; class Pinopsida; order Pinales; family Pinaceae; genus Pinus; species Pinus tabuliformis. The sequence goes on from CM062815.1 coordinate 920,470,459, forward strand.
CCTCAAGGGAATGACTTGGATGAGTCTTCTAGTAAAACTATGGTGAGGGTTCTAAAGAAGACCATCACTGAAAATCAAAGGAACTGGGACTCCCAACTAAATTTTTCTCTAATCGTGTAACACCCAAACGATCCACTGGGAAATCACCTTTTGAGCTAGTATATGGCAAGGTTATTGTCTTCCCGATCCAATTAGCAATGCTAGTAGCTAAGTTTCTACAAGAAGCTGAGGAAGAGACAAGCATCTTCAATAGAAGGATAAATCAACTAGTGGAGCTTCACAACAACAAAGAGCAGGTGGGGACCAAATTGTCAAACTATCAGCAAAGGATGAAATCTCTGCTCGATAAGAAGGCTAAGGATAGACCTCTTTAGCAAGGAGATTTAGTTCTCAGGTGGGATGTTCGATGAGAAGACAAAGGAAAGCATCGGAAGTTTGATCCGCTATGGTTTAGCCCCTTCAAGATTGCAGAAGAAAGGGGAAATAACACTTACATGCTTGAAAATTTGGATGGTGAACTATTGGAACTGCATGTAAATGCTCAGTTCTTAAAATTTTATTTTCAAAATTAGAGATATATGTCTCTTTCTCATTGTAAATATTCAATGCGTGTGTGTTGAAATTGTTATTTGAATTTTTCAGTTTATTATCAAAAAAGTCCTTTTTCACAGAATTACATTTTGTTTAAGAATAATACCATGCCTAATGGAAAGAAAGGCTACTGGTTTGCAGGTCCTCAGCACTTTGCTAGCAAGGCAATGTCCCCAGTTAGAGCCAATGTTGTCACTCACTGCATTATGGGTTTCAATTGGTCAAGGTTGCCCAAGAGTAGTGAAGTTTGAAGCCACTTTCCCAGGCCACAGGAGATCTCAGAGCTTAATCATACCCTCTCCAGTGCCTAGTGCTCAGAAAGAGATTCAGAATGGTATATAGAAGTCCAAAAAAGGATTCCTTGATCAGAAGTTAGAGTATGTTGAAGATTTCCTTTGGAAAGCCTAGAAAACCAAGAAAATTTCTAAGTATGAGGGCATCCCACATCCCGCAAATCGGAAATCCCGTAGTCACAGCAGTCCTGCATCCTGCATGGCCCCCACAATACTTGATGAGCCATCCTTAATGAATTTCGGGGAAGGAGGATTGCCGATATTGTTAAAATGTTGGGGAGGGCAGAGGCTGATTTACACAAAAAATCAATGAAAAAAAAAGGTTGGGTCGCCTCCTTCTTACTCCTTCATGTGGCGAAATGTGGGAAATCCTACATCCTACAATCCCACAATATCAATGTATCAGTGGGGTTCTGACTTAAGAGACCTTGCGGGGGCCAATTCTGCGATACAATGTAAAATACTCGGGGGAGGCCAAATTTATTTTACACAGGAAACCTGTGCAAAAATAGGGTCATTTCGGCCCCCTCCTCTCTCCTCCACATGGCATTACGACAGTACGGTAAATCCTGCATCCTGCAATATCAGCGAATCGGCAGGGTTTTCATTCCAAGACCATGCGAGGGCTGATTATGCGGTATAGTGTAAAATTTTCAGGAAAGGCCGAAATTCATTAACAAAGGAAATGCCTGCAAAACCAAGGCAGGCAGCCCCCTTTCTCTCTCCTCCACGTGGCAGTATGACGAGTGACATGGCAGTACGGAGGGTGACGTGGCCATATGGGGGACACGTGTCACCTAGTTTCGGTGTTTTTAGGGGTGAAATGGGGCCATTTCTGGGTTCCATGTGTCACCACTCATAGGGTGACACATGGCAGCGATGACATCATCCCGCAGATCGGATATCACAACTGTTAAGGAGAAAATCTAAAGGTAAGGTGCCTACGACTGCGATATGCTTGGGATCCTCCCGGATGCGATACGACATGTGTTATATTGTATAAGGATTTTGCATCCAAATTGTCGACCCGCACTAAGGAAAAAGGTAAAGGGACCCCCTCTCTTGTGGTGCAATTGTGATGTCCTAGGTGGGCTGGATCCTGCATATCGGTGATCACAGTTGTCTAGGGAAGAAGCTTAAGGTAAGGTACGGTAATACACCGATATGCAGGATTTTGCTTTACAAAAGAAAAAGGATCCCAGACATGGGTCTGATGGCCTTAGTGCCTGAGGGCTAAGCCCTTGGTTCCAGCCCTCATTCATATGAGGAAAGTCGCACGAGGGACTATAAGAAAGGGGTGCTAAGGGGGAAATCAAACGTGCACGTTTCTCCTGTTTTAAAGGAAAAAAGATCGCACTTGAGAGACTGCGTTGTTACACTGTAATACATATCACCCACTACATCGAGGCACTTATAGTGCAGGACAGAGTTTTAAAGGGTAGATGGGCCTGTAGCTAAAGACTTAAATGGAGTATGGTGCAGTGATGGAGTAGTACATAGGACTCATGAAGATTAATGGCTTAGCATGGAGCCCCATCCCTCTACACATTAAAAGGCCACAAATACAGGCTCTTACAGTCGACCCAACCCCTACTCTACAGAACAAGGCATCCAAGTATTAAAGGCAAAAGCGACAGGGTCAGTTGAGCAGCACAGGAGGCCATACCATGAGAAAATTATAGCCTAAAGCAGACACGATTAAAGGATGGGCACAGAGACTCTTCATTTACTTTTCTATCTGGTTATTTACTTATTTTTGTCCTGTAACATGCCTTCCTTTCAATGAGGCTTTTAATTCTGTAATTTTTTGGCCACAGAGCATCTCTGACTAAGACAATTATTCGACCTGACTACTGACTCTAGACTAGAGATATTTTGTTGTAATGAATGTTCTTGATCCCCTCTCTAAATAAATAGGGGAAAACAAGACTTAACAAAGGTTCAGAAATTCTATAGAAAGGACTACACGCCATTTTCAGACTATTTTTCTTTGTAACTCAATTCTTTTTTAGAATATCAAGGATATGGTGGTGATTCCCCCTTCAAGTATTACAGTATGTGTTCCTTCTATTAAATCTCATTTTATGTTCATCTTTCCTCTTTGTATTCATGCAAATTATAGCTGCTAGAAATGTCTCAATCTTCCTCATTGATATATTTGTATTGATATGTGAATGCAAGTGTTTGTAATTATATCATAGATTCACTTGTCTCAATACTGTTGATGCATATATCTGTGTGGAATATTGAAATCATATTCTTAAACCTGCAACACATGAATCATAGCATTCATCCCCTACTTCATCCATTATTTCTACTTGTAACTCAAATAAGTATAGAAATCCTTAATGCCTCAATATCTATGTGTTAAGTATAGAACTCTTAAAGTCTTATGCGCTACATGATGAGTTTCTCCTTCTCTTTGTCCTCTCTCATCTGTTGTGCAAAATCTTATTAAGTTGTAAGCCGTTGATTACTCGGCCTTCGCTATTTTCATGCATATTTATGAGATCTGAACTTCTGAGGAAGTACAAAAAATTCATGTTTTATTTCTTTGGATAAATGAACCAACCCATTCTATATACATATAGAACATAAGTGATGTCTCCAGTTTCTTGTAAATCATTTGAGACACACAAATCTAGATGTGCCTAGGAACTGGTCTTGTAAGCAATCTAAGGATGTCTCTGGGAGCTACAACAAACTGGATCTTCTACAAAATCTTTTTTAATTCTAGAGAGTGACTCTCGAGCTTCTATAGTCCACTTGACCTCCCTATCCTTCTTCAACATCTATGTGATTTCTTTGACAATCTCAACATAGTTTGGTATAAATCTTCTTAAAAAAATAGCATGCCTAAGAAAACCTAAATCTATTTTTTATTCCTTCGTAATGGAATATTAATAATAGCCTCCACCATTTTGGGATCAATATTTACTCCTTCCTTTTTCACAATGTAGCCCAATAGCTTCCCTTCACTTAAAGAAAATTGTGATTTCTTGGGGTTTAAGAACAGACCATACCTTCTGCATTTTGCAAATGTGAGCTACAAGTTCTTAATGTGTTATTCATATATTTTCAACAAAATAGTGATGTCGTCCAAGTAGATCTCTACGAATTTTTCCCTCTCTCCAACATATATTATATCCATCGCTCTTTGGAAAGTAGCTCCAACATTTATGAGGCCAAAAGGCATTCTGGCATACATAAATGTTCCCCATGGTGTAGTAAAAGTTGTTTTCTTCTGATCCTCGGGGTGTACAATGACTTGGTTGTATCTTGAGAAACCATCCATCATGGGCGTTCCAGCAGACCCTACCATTTTCTGCGGAATATAATCCATTTTAGGCAGAGGATAGTTATCTTTTAGCGAGGCCTTATTCAAATTTCTGAAATCTACACATAGACTTATTTCCCTGTTCTTTGTCTTGATTGGGACTAGATTTTCTACCCAATCTTACTACCTCAAAGGCATAATAATCTTAGCCTGTAACAATTTCTCACTTCCTTTTCAATTGATGGGAGTCACATAGGATTAATCTGCCTGAGCTTCTGCTTATATGGCTTCACTCCAGTTTTTAAAGGAATTTTGTGTTGTATGACACTGGTGTCAAAAGTATTCAAATCATCATATGACCAAGCAAACACATCCATGTACTCCTTGAAAAGGTCAAGATATATTTGTTTGTATTCCCTTAGGACTCCTTTAGCTAGCTTGATGACTCTAGGATCTTCTTCTATTCCAATATTACAATCCTCCACCTATTCCTCAAGCTCTTGTTCAGTTGGATTAACAACCACATAATTTGAGTTGAAAAGCCTTTCTAATGGAACAAACCATCTAAGCATGGTATTTCTCTTTAGCTGCAATATCTTGTGACCAACAATGGATTTCTCCCAACCGGCTCGTGGTTCATATGCCATCTTCTCATCCTCCTGATTAATCATCGAGTTTGAGAAGTTTGGCCAATAGTAGGCCAAGAAATATTAAATGGGGATGTAGGTGGATGTTTTCGAGGGATACAAATAACCTCTGGGAATTCTTGAATCTTTGATCAACGATATTGGTAAACTTACCAGAGCAATATAATCATAATTTCCTTCATGAAAATCATACATAGGTCGGGATTTAAAATTCTTCAATCATCAAAATAATTCCCCAATAACCTCCATGAAGCGCTTGATTTGTTCTTCATCCTCAAACACCATCCAATACTTCACATTGTCTAGCACTGAAGGCCTGTACCTAAACTCGACTTCAAATCTAAGAAAGTGGTTTTTAGGAGGCTTAAAATTGCTAACAATGATCGCCAAGGATTCAACTATCCTATTATGCTCTTTCGGCAGGAACTAAATATTGAAGGATAAGAAAAAGTTTTCAATCAAATTCCATACTTTGTTCCAATAGGACTTTAATATTGGATGCTTGGTTTGACATTGATTTTTTATTTTCTTCACCACCAACTTTGAATCCCCAAACACATTCAAGCACCCAATGTTAAGGTTTTTAGCAGCTTGCAACCCCAACAGCAAAGCTTCATATTCAGCAACATTGTTTGTGGCCTCAAACTCTAGCTTGAAAGAGAGAGGGATCAAGCTACCTTCTAGAGATACCAATAACACACCTGCCCCATTTCCTTCCCTAGAATAAGCACCATCAAAATAAAATTTCCATACTTATCATGTTCCAATGGTTTTTTACTCAACTAAGCAGAACATTCCACCTAGGTGTCTCTTATAATTTGATCATCTTCTTCTAGTAACAGACAAGAGAAATATTTCTCTTTACCATACACAGGAGCATTGTTCAAGAAATTTGCTTTTGTAACTATCTTCACAAATCTAGATTCCATGTATAATCGACGCTCCTCTCCACCAAACACATGAATGGTAGCATATGTTAAATCTAGATTAATGGAACCCCCACCCCCCCCCCCCCCCCCAATTTTCATTCCCCGTGACCTAGAAAAAAACATACCAAATATTGTAGGGATGTCTTCAATTACAATATCCATTACTACACTTTTTACTTGGATTTGATCCAGATTTACCACTAAATCCTTGATCATACCTAGGAACTTTACTCTTTTGGAATCAAAGGAGTATAGATATTTGTATGATTTTGTTCTCTAGTACCAACTGTTCCATCACAGATAATGGCATTAAGTTATGAGATGCTCTTGAGTCAAGCATACAATTATGTAGTGGCAGGTCATGAATTACCAGGGTGACATAGAATGGGGCAATGGAAGAGTCCTACTCCTCCCCGATGGGTCCAAACACAACCATGGGCCTCTCTTCTTGAAGGTTAAGACTATCTTGTAGGGTAGTAGTGGCGGGTGAACTCATAAACTAAGGCACTTGAGCTTTATAACTGAGTTGTTTCAATAATTCAGTCAAAGGGTTAACTATCTTGACTTTCTTCAACTATTTTTGAAGACAAAAGGCAGAGAGATTCTTATCAATTTTAGCAGACTCGACAAGTTCTTTTTTGTGTAGAGTTACCTTCCGAGATCATCACATCCATCATTGTTTGAATCAACGTTTCGAACCATTCATCGTGGCTCATCATGAGGATAGATCAATAAGTGTATAAGACACATCTAAATGGAGTGTATAAATAAAGGTAAGAGATAGTGATAGAACATGAATGATGGTAGCCGACCATGTCTTAGGGAAGGAAAGAGAAAATTAGGTTTCAATAATATAATATTTTAATTTCATACTAAATGATAATTGTACAAACTTTCTTATAATATTTGTTTTAGTTAAATATATACTATTGATAATATATTATTATCGTTCTTAATTAATACTTATTAAAATGAAAGGTTATTTGTTTAAATATTTAAATACTTATTAAAATGTAAGGTTATTTGTTTAAAGATTTAATGATGATTTATTAATTAGATTTAATAATACTTGTAAGTAATTTTAAAAATGATAATTCTTAATTCTTAATAATTATTACAATTAATAATTTTATTTTGATTAGAATTAACTTAGATTAAATTTCATATTAAGATTAAAATAAAAATAATTTTTAATTTAGAATTTTATTAAGAATATTAAAAAAGTTATTAATTTTTTTTAATCTTAAAAAATTTAAGTTAAAATCAAGATTAAAAATTAAAATTAGGGTTAGTCATTATTCCAAAAGTGTAAGGTATTGAGAGAGAAGCAAGGTTAGAAGTGGAGGTGAAAGATTAAGTGAAAAGAGGGAGGTTAGGAGAGGGCGGATTAGGAGGTTAAAGTAGGAATCCAATTGTCACTTATTTTCCATCCTTCATCTCTGTTGAGGTTGTTAGGGTGTTTACCTATTTCTATGGCTTCTCTAAATTTTCTATGGTGATAATGATTGTTTTTGGCCACCACCTTAGAGTTTTCAATACAAACATGATGATTGGTTTTATTGGAATGTTCATCCAGAGCAGAGGTTTTTAAGTGGTTGTGCTTTATGTCAGCAGCATGTTCTTGAATCCTAGTTAGGATAGATCGACCGGTTTCCCTTATGTAGGTTTTGCCGCATGAACAAGGAACCATGTAAACTCCTTTGTGGAATTTGGGCTCAACGAGATCCTTGACCGATTTTAGGCATTTGCTAATGGTGTTCATGGGTTTGAAAGTGGTTCTAATATTGTTCTTTTTCAAAATAAACACAATTTTGTTTATTGTGCCTAATATGTAGGGGAGGTGAACCTTACCCACATGATCATCCAATGGTTGTTTGTTTTTAGGATTCTCAGCATTCTTGAAGGCTTTGATCACTTGGTGTTTTTTGTATCCATTCTTTTCAAATACATCCATCAGATGGTTTTTCTCTTTTTCAAAATGATCATGATCTGAAAAAAGTACAGCCCTGGTTGCTAAAGTGTTGAGAACCCCAATTTTTTGGGATGGATGATGGTGAGAGTTGGCATGAAGGTATTGTTCCTTGTGGGTTTTATTACTATAGATCTGGTGAGATATGGAACCATCTTGGTTTCTATTGATTGGGATATCAAGAAAGGGAAGGCTGCCATTTTACTGTGTTTCCATAGTAAACTTGATAGAATTATATTGATTGTTTAGGTGTTGCAAGAAAATGTTTAATTTTTCTTTTCCATGAGGCCAAATAATGAAAGTGTCATTGACAAATCTTTTCCAAAGTTTGGGATTTAAAGGGGATGATTCAATGGCTTTCGTTTCAAATCCTCCATAAAAATATTGGCAATGATATGAGAAAGGGATATCCCATAGCTACACCGCAAGTTTGTTCATAAAATTCATCTTTAAAACTCAAGAATGTTGATTTGAGACAAATTTCAATTAATTTGGTCATGTTAGAGTTTGTGATTTTGTGGACCAAGTTCTTTTTTCTCATTATATATTGGCTTTATCTATGGGGGTAATTTCTCTATTTTGGAGGCTTCTAATTCATTTGGAATGGGATAGGAGGATTCTTTCTTAGTTGGTGAAACAAGGTTGAGTGGTTTCTTCCCTTTATCTGCTGGCTCAGGGGGGCTTGAGCAAAGAGTTTCTTCATCCTGGTCTTGCACCCTAGAACTTTTCCTAGATGATATGAGATCATAGTTCCTATGTAACTGGGCTTGCATGAAATCAACAAACTCCTTACAATAGGTATTTATATCATCATCATCCAGTAAGGCATCCAAATCATCCCCTCCTTCACATGCTTCTATTTCAATTTCTCCCTCTTAGAGGAAAAATAGTTGATTTTCTTGCACTTCTATGGTTTATTCAACATTCTCTTCAGGATCATCTTTTAGATACATAAGAGGTTGAATATGATTTTGTTGATCCTTTCTCTCCCTTTGTAAGAGTTGCAAAAGTGGCCTCCCGTGTTGGGGATTAAAATTTATGTTGGGAGTTGGTTGACTTTGTTGAGGGGGGCTCTTGTTTTACAACTCTAGTTTTACGTGTTTGTTAGACAAATTCCTTATTAGTTTTTTCATCTCGTTTACCTTTTGTTCTTGGGTTTCTTTTGCATAGCCTAAAAAACTGGCCTCTTCCTTTACCCTCCTCTTATCACCATATTCAACTGTCCCTTTCCACTTTCTAGTGGAGGTGAAATTTGCTTCAACTTCTAGGGCATTCATTTGGGCTTAATCTAGAGTACGTGACTTTCTTTCTCTAATGGTAAAACCAAATTGTGGTTCAAAAGCCCTGGCAAAAACCAATTTGGAAGCAACCTGTGGGGGTTTAACTTTGGCGGGAAGACTATTATATAATTAATTAAACTTCCTTATAAATTCTAAGACATCTTCATTATATTTTTCTGTATTGCATTAAATTATGTAAGGATATACAAATGGTCCCTTCTTTCCCCCCATTTCTGCATGAAAGAGCTCTCCATCTCCTCCCATGTATTAATTGAAGCATCTCGTAGAATCTTGAACCATTTCTTGGACTCTCCATCCAAATACTAAACAAAGAGTCTTAGTGCTACAACCAGATGTTCTACATTCAGATTCTCAACAAATGCATAGAAGGTTTCTATATGCTTCTGGGTTAAGATATCATCCTCTCCCGTGAATCTGGGTAGGAGTTTAAGGTACTATTGTTGCATCCCAATCATAGGTTGTGTAAAGTTGAGAGGAGCATATCCATTAAGTAGAAAATTGGGGACAACCATGTTTTTCAATGGAGGTGGTAGAATATTTACCATAGGGCCTGGTTCAGGAGTTGTATGGGGTGTAGCTAACAGGAGCTGAGACAGAATGTTAGCAGTCCTCTAAGTCAAACTCTTTATGGGGATATATGTGATTTCTTCAACTCTCGGGAAGGTATGGAAAGTGAAAAGAGTTGTACTGACAAAAGCCTCTTCAGATTTGACTCTTGAGGAAAATGAGCTAAATGGTTGGCAACTTTCTTATGAATATTCCAAGGCTTTAGAAGAGGACTTATAGTAGTTTATCTCAGCCTTCTGAGAGCTAGAAGTTGACACTTCAGGGAATGAGATCACAGGATATGAAGTAATAGAGGCCCTCTCTTTTAGAACCCTCCTAGATATGACTTTTTTAGGGTTGAATACATGGGAATTTTTCTGTTGAGAAGTGTCAGAGTGAGGGTGAGTCGTTTTGAAATCCAAGGTAATCAAATGAAGTTTTAAATAGTGGAGTCGCCAAGGTGAGATATATTCAACCGACACCCCCTTTTTTCACCTAACCAAGGGGTGTACAAGTGTCGTACCGAGGGAAAATATTATGATTTGTCCCACGGCAATGATGCCAAAATATGTTGTGGTTCCTAGAGACAACCCCCGTCGAGTTGAGGAGAGGTCAGTGCCTAGGACATCTTAATGTCTCTTGAAGATAAATTAGTGTTTCTCAAGAGATAAATGTAAAATGATTTAAATATGGTTCAATTACCCTTCTCAGAGGAAAACTCAATATATGAACCTAAGGAATATATCATTCCTAAGAATAAATGTTCAGATTTGGTGGCTTACTATCTGCTATTACATAACATAGATAAAGATACAATCCCATAGGTACCATAAACTATTACATAACATAAGCAAATATGTGATTTAAGAGTGAATCCAGCAGCTACAAATTACACAATTTTTGAAGAAGAAAAACACACATGAAGTGATATACATATGGAGAACACATACTACATATTCCAATGCTTGGAATCACCATAAACTTGCTCATTAATATTCAAGGATGAAATACATGCTACACGCCTAAAGTTATGAAATTTGTAAACAAATACAATGTCTGGAACCAAGAAAATTGAACCTTACCTATTAAGTTTGATTCGGGTGGATATTGATAGATACCTGCCTATTCCACCTAGACCTCCAGTCAGTTTCATTAGTTTCCTTGTTTATAGTAGATTTTATTATTTTTAGCAGTTTTTTCAGATCTTGAACTTCTAGAGTAGTTTTGACCCCCTAAACGGTGCTTTTTTGAGGTTTGCAACAAAGGTAAGGGCTTATAGAAAATCCTATAGTACTCATAGAGATATTTCCAATGAGGCATCGTACACGCCAAACAAAGATAATATGACCAAGTTACAACCCCGGGAAGTTGGCTACCCAACTAACCCAAATGGGGCCTACAAACTCTTGGCGTTCCACCTCATAGGGTTAGGGTTTTGGTTGTTTAGGGTTTCCTATTATTGTTCAATAATAAAATGGCCCTTAACCCTCATTGTAGCACATTTCAGAGGCATGTAGTCACCACATCTCTTCTCAGATATAAGCTACTATCGCTCAAGCTAGTTTATTTTCATTCTGTTTGTAAGCATATTTTAGTTCTTTGATGTTAATGAAATGAAGTGTTATTTCTATTGAATCTCTGTATTTATGGTTATTGTTATTGCATAGATTTACCTCAAGCTGAGAAAGGTAGGATCTAGGGACAACATCAAACCACACTTAACTTGGTAGCTAGCCCTACCAAGTCGGGAGAGGGCTCTCTCCGGGTCAATCTCAACGAAAATATGATCAACAAGGGCTTGAGATGACTGTTATGTTGACTGATTTTAGGCTAGGTATGTGTGAAAAAGAGTTTAATTGAATAAAATGATGTTTTTGTTGGCTCAAATGGAAAAGCAGAATTTTGGGTGCGGGGAATGAGGCTTAGTTTTGCAGAGATCTCAAAGGAGCAAGGTAGGAAAACTGATTTGGCACTTTAAATTGAATGAGATGGAGAGATTAGACAGGTGAGGAGTTGAAGAGGGAAAGAAAGCTTTGGGATTCTCTTCAAACATCTGAAAACATCAAAAGCTAAAGCAAACCCTAGGTAGAGCACTGCATTTTCAATGGATTCTACCTTTTCCCTTGTTTGTTTTAGTTAAGAAGAAACAAGATAGATAATGGCATACATAACACATAATTAAATTCACAATTACATAAGAAAGCACTATGCCAAAACAAAATGCCACATGAATCCAAAAGAGTGCTGCAAACCCTGGTCTCAGTTCCTTAGCCAAAATGCTGATATGAGTATACAATGAACCTCCTAGCTTTCTCTAAAGTCCAACCATGCTAATGATTGAAAAACCACATAATATAGACAAACCATAGCTCATCCTAGCCTCTAAGTTTCAAGCTCACATGTTTAGGAGTTGTTCCAACTAATTCTAAACTGAGAACTAGAAATCAGGCAATGGAACAACATGCCTCTAGAAACAAGGGAATTGATTCATTCAGTTTCAAACAACTTTTTAACAGATGAATCTACCTCCATAAGTGAAAATTTGACATTTTTACATCATGATCCATCAATGTACATTAAATTACATCACAAATTTGACACTAAGAAGGTGAAAAAGTAAAACTGGCAAAAGCTAGGCGAAAAACAGAGCATTCCTGGTCAAACTGGGCCAAATTTCCTCTATGCGCCGCGCCAAATTCTCTATGTGTAGCACCTGTTTGGAGCCACTTTTGAAGGCCTTCCTGGTGTCCAAATTCGCTCCAAGTGTGCTTGTTGGAAAGGTTTACCTGTCTACTTTCCAACCCAAGTGGAATTTTCCAATTTGGCTCCATTTTCCCCTCCAAAATTTAGTTCTCCCAACACTGCTTCCTGTGTGTCAAAATAGGGGCAGTGAGGTCATTTTTTGAGTGTTTTTGACCTTTTTGAGGGCTCAAAACCTGTCCAAATTTCTTGGCCATTGGTAGGAAAGCATATTTTTTCATGCCAAATCCAAAAATTCTAAGTTTTTGTCATTTGGAGGCTCCTATCAAAAGCGAGCGCCAGGTGGCGCGACACATAGAGCAGAAAATCCTTTTTTTTGTGCCAAAAATTCCAAAAATGCAAAAAGTGCCCCAATTTTTTTGAAATTTGGGCTGAGTCTTCTTCATCAAGAATTGTGTTGGGCCAAGGAAGCCTCAACCAATATCTGAAGTCCTTCATGCTCCTTTTGCCTCCTTGATGCTCTCTTCAATTTTGCCTTCAAGCTCCTGATTTTAGCTTGGCACACCATATTCCTTGACAAATAATGATATGCCATGTTTCTCAACATATTATTCTCATTTATGGCCTTTTCTATCATCCTTTCCCAAGTGCAAGTTTGTCCTCTCAAGCCAAGATTCCCGGTCATTTTCAATCTCTTGCTCATATCCATGATCACTGTGTCTTTCCATTGTTTTCCTTTGGTTTTGAAAAATGTGGTTGTATATGGATGGTTTTGTGGATAGTAGTGTGAAAATTTGGTGGAGGAATTAAATGGTTAGAGTGTATGGAAGAGAGTATAAAAATGTATGTGTGAACAGAGTTTAGGGATGGGAGTAAGAGTTTTAGGGATGTGAGTAGGGTTTATGGATATGGATAGGGTTTGGGGATAAGGGTGAATGAATTTAGGGATATGGGGGATAGTGAAATGGGTTAAAGAAACTATAAAAGAAGTGAGGGAATAAAAGGTGAGGGAGTGATGGCAACAAAAACAACTTTACAAACCCTAAGCAATCATGTTTTGAACAAAAATTGCAAGGAGGTAGGGTTTTGAATTTTTTTTCAGTAAATCATCATAAACATCTTAAGACACACTTTAATTGGCATTTTGAGAGTTGTTGACTTACTTTGGACTGGAGGAAACCAAGAAAATTGAGAATATGGATGAATTTGTGGTGAAAATGGCTTGCAGCTCTATGCGCCGCGCCACAAACCCAATGCATCATGCCACCAAACCCAATGCGTAGTGATTTTTACAGGAGACTTTTGGAGGCCTTACCAGTGTCCAAATTGGGCACAGGATAGCTTGTTGGAAATCTTATTGAGTCTAATTTCCAACCCAACTGGAATTTTTCAATTTGGACTTCATTTTCCCTGTCAAAAATCAAATCTCACAACACTGGTCAAAATGTGCAAAATGAGACTGCCTAAAGGCAGAGTGCTGTTGCAGTCAACTTTTGAAGGTCTTCCTCAACTCCAAATTGAACTCATGATAGCTCATTGGAAATACCTTTGTGTCTAGTTATCATTTGACTCATCAAGAAAGTCATTTGGCCAACCAAGCTAGGAGAAAACGTGATTTTCCCAAGGTGACTTCAGAGGTGCATCAATTCTCCCGAGGCAACTGTATTTTCACATTTCTCTAAAACCATGACACCTGTGTAAGAAGTGAAGGAGGTTTTTCTTCCTTGGCCTATTTTGGACAAAAACCTCTCTCAGTTTTCCCAAATTCATCTTTTCTTGCTCAAAAACATAATTGGAGTAAAACTTATCCCGATGTGTGGAACTGGGGATTTGTCGAAATGAACTGAAATGAAGGGGAGAAGGGGCTTCTGAATTCTTGAGAAAATTTTTGGAAGTAGGGAGGGATGAGGTACAAAAGGGAAAAACACAGGCCTAGCCTAGAACATTGTCAAGTTGTAGCAAGAGACTGGGGTTTGTTCGAAAATGAGGAATTTGAGGGATATCAGTGATGGGAAGTGTTTAATAAGGTACATTAAGGATAGGGGAAGGTGTATGAACATCAGGATACAAGTTTTGCTGGTGATTTGACCATCCAGGAGAAATTACCTTCAAAACCCTAGGAGAGGGAAATGAACCTTACCTAGGTGCAACTGAAGCATGAACAAGGTATAAAATGACCCAGTGGAACTTGACATGATGATGACAACCCTTTGAATGATGGTACAGTTAGCTGAATGGTGAAATGGACCGACATTTGGACAAATTTGAAAGGAGTAAAAGCAAACCCTAGGCCTAATACCTAGTGACAAAATTTTGCTTTGAAGACTCACTGAAATGACAAAAATTTGACCTTTGACACCTTAAAATCATTTTGTAAGAGCATGTTTGATCACTAGTGGAAGGCTGCAAAGACTAACACTAACATTGGCTCCAATGGGGATGGTAGCTCCTTGGAGGTGCCAAGAACCACAGATCTTTGGGAGAGCAGACAAGTGCCTTCATCCATTGGGCAATGGAGTCAATAACTTCAAAATACCCAAAAACCAATTACTATGAAACTTTGACTCAAGACTCATAGTTGAACTGACTAATTCAAAGCTAAAACAAGACTTTCAAAAACTAAAATTGGACACTCAGTTGAAACTATCTTTAAACTGAACTGACTAAAATAAAAAATGACTCAATACTGACTTAACTGAAACAAGTACTTACAAAGCTTTTAAATGGAAACAAACCATTGAGATTTGAGGGCTTCAAATCATGATAACAACCACCTGCCTAGTGATGAAATATGTACAATCATGTGAAGTGGGCCTTCCAATGTAACCAATCCAGCAGATGGCTACATACTAAAATTCTGCTCTCACTTTCCCCGAGCAGGTAGAACGATGTACATGTAAGAAACTCACAATAACAATTGAAACCAAGGCTTATGATAATGAACCAGGCAACATTCATCTTCTCTAGTGCTTTCAAAAGAATGTCGAAAGGATCTTGAAAGTCCGGAAGAACTAGCTTGGCTTGAGATCCAGCAGCAAAAATACAAATACTCCCTTCATTCTGATCTGAAAGAACAATTGATTGACGAGTGATAGGAAAGCATAGAGAAGTATAAGCTTCTGCCATCTGAGTGTTAGCTGTAAATTCCTCGAGCATAAAAAATTCTGGCATATTGTCTCTCTCAGGCTCATATTCCTCAACTTCATGGTCAAGGTTATTCTTAAACAGAAAACAATCTTCCAGATTATCAAACATGACAGCCTTATCATCTTCATGAAAGAAAAAATTATCTATTTGCTGATCTAGAAATCTAATTTCAAGACTATCATCATTTTCAAAAGAGGAAGAAGCTTCACTCACACCTCCTTGATCATGTGCACACTGCAGACCTGCATTAGCTTGGGCTGGAACCCGACCTTTCAAGAGTAGATCTATTTCATCTTCAGACAAAGGAGATCATGCTTTTTGTTTTCTTTTGCTCAAACAATGATTGTCTTCATGAAATAACTTTTCAAAACATGAAAAACCCGACTGAGAGTCCTCTATTCCCTAATCTTCTGAAATTTGAAAACATTGTTGATCATCTTCATATGACATGGCAATCAAATTATCATTTACCACTGAGTTATCGAAAGAAGATTTTTCACTTACTTGAACAAAGATCTCATCTTGTTTTTGATAAAATGACTGGATTACCTCCTCATGCAGGCTTGGTTCTAATGAAATGAGAACACTTGGGTCAATAACTCTATCTTCTTCATTCCAGATGATCTCAACAGCAAAGCTCTCCTTCATGGAATTCAGACCAAGGTACTTTTGATCATCACGATATGAATCTAGATCTGAAATAACCGACTTGACTTTATCACATTCTGAAATTTAAACTTGACTTTCCTGCATACTTGTTATAGACAATTTTGTGCCTTACAGCAACAAGCATGAATTGTCAATAATCCAAGGGATCCAAAGTTCCCTAAACATGATGTTCCTACCCCTAGAGGAACAAGGTCAGCAAACCAACAGCTCTCAGATTAGTTGTCCACCTGAAAACACTCAAAAACAAGCAACCCTGAAATCAAAGCAGGTGCTCCACTAGGTTTCTGCGCTGAAACTCAGTTGCTCCATGGTGTACCTGCGTTGCAAAGCAAGTGGAACAAAGGCCACCTGCGCTGAGCGAGAAAGGACAAGTGGCACAGTGAGTCATTACTTTGGAATCTTCCAAAAATGACACTTGGATCAGGGATTTCGCCTTGTGATGAGTCAGAGGCTTTGTTTCTCCAAGTGGAAGCAAGGTTCACCAAGTGGACTCAAGAACTGAAGATCAACTGAAGATTAACTGAAGAGAGAGAGGACACAAGGCAGCTACACATCAGTTGCAAGCTGACTCATCCTTTCTCAATTCATCTATATATTGAGCTCTCTCCTATGAGCTCAGGGGGCTGGAATTTTGTGCAAAGTAATGATATGCTGTTGGTTTCACTATTGAGTTATTGGGTGATTGTTTGAGAGAGGTGAAGAAGAGCAATTCTTTTTGCTGGGAGGTGTTGCTGGGTTGGAGCCTTCAATGGTTGTAATACTCTCAGAACCTTTATTTCTTCATTAATAAAATCTATTGAGGTTCTTCTATGTGCTCTTGTTTCAATTATATATTGTGATGATTGCATGTTTGGTTTACACTAATCCATGAACCAGTTATGATTGCATGCCTCTTGTAGTTTCCTTCTTTGTTATTTTTGTAGGATCTCATTGTAGCTGGGCGAGCAGAAGAACAAAGAGCTAGGAGCAAGCGGCCAAAGAGAAGAGTTTGGATTCGACATTAAGCGCAAGGCAACGGTTAGTGCTTTCTCCATTCTCTTTTGCTTTCATAAAGAAGTAAACCTTAAGTAGTTTGTTTTACAGTTGTTGCTAAGGAACTGTCACCCTTAGAGTGGGATAGGGTCATCCGAGTCGGATACTTTTCCCTACAACAAACTGGCGACTCCACTGGGGATCGTATCCGTTTGATTGTGTTTGTAGTATTTTGCTATTCATTTCCTGAACAAAAGAGTACCAAATCGAAAAGCTTTTGACTATATCAAAAGCGAAGTAGAGGGCAGCTACTCTAGCTCATTTCTGAGCAAGTTCATGATTTGAAAAGCTGATCTACAAGGATCCTTGTAAGCTCTTAGTGATAGCTTTGCACCTTCTTAATCATCCCTTTGAGTGTGCTTGGCTGATTGCTTCTGATTTGAGAAAAAACCGTGCATTTTTGAGAAAATTATGACCCGGAAACTGTGAAAACGCAATTCTCGTTTTCCAAAGCAGGTAGTACACAGGCTACCTGCTTTGCAACGCAGGTCCCGAAGGGGCTACCTGCGCTGAGAGCCAGTTTGGCTGTGCAGAGCCTGCGTTGGCCCAAATTTGCTTAGTGCATTTGGGGTTTCCTCCTTTCTCTTGCCTGTTTCCACTTAGTTTTGCTGCTAGGTGTCAGTCTTGTGCCTGTTTTGAAACCAATATTACTTGCCATCATTCTGCCTCTGTTATATAACGAAATTGTACTTGTTCTTTGTATTTCTTACTCATTTACAATTTCCCATAACGAAAAGTAAACTAGTCATGCTTTTGGCCTCTTAGATCTGAACCTGTGTTAGGCGTTTTGTTGGACTAAAGAGTTAGCTTGTTTGCTGTCCATAGCTGATTAGTCATTTTACTTTCGTTAGTATGGTTTGATTTCATGTATTTCCAGTGATTAAGCAAGTGAATCTTAAGGTGTCTTTTGATTTTGGACAAACTTGTTTACTTTCGCTTTAAATCGAAATCAAAGTTATATAACCACTTTCTTTTTGTATCCATCCACATTAAGAAAGGGAAAAGAAAATACATGCATTGTGCATTTTGCATTTGACTGTGTGCTTGACGATTTAGGAAAAATTTGCATTTTAGTGTGTGCTCTATGATCTGTGTGAAAATATTTACCTTTCTTTTCCCTCAGTAGTTAAGGTTTTCAAAGTTGAAAGATTGAAAAGTTTGCTTCTCATCTTAGACTGCATTCAGGGATTTGTTATATACATCTCGTGGTGATCCTTAAAGGCAAACTGATAAGCAAGATCAACATTAAAATAAATCCAATTTACATAACAACGCTTTGTAACATAACGCAAACACATAGAGGTCTAGGTAGAGACGTGTTCCGGCGTCGTTAAACATAGTGACTGTCGATCTCTACGAAGGTGGGTGATTCCTCCTGAGAGTCGGTGGCACTAATACGGACTTGTGCTCCCACGTACCGTCGCGTATATATTGGGAGACCCCTATAGGCAATTATCCTTTATCCATAGGAAGCCGTGTCGACCGCCCTACTGATCGCGATGCAGTGAACACAGCATTCACGAAGATCGACCACCCGTACCGTAAAACGTATTCTGTGGTTTCGCGAAAAGTTTGGCACACCCTCTGCCTAGAACTCCAGAGAAGTTTCTTTTGGCCTTTTTCAAACTCTATAACTGAAAAATTCCATCCGAGCATTTGTCACTTCGGGCTCGTTAAAATATCGAAGGCGACTAGAGTCATCTTTAGCTTTTTCTCGACTCTTAAAACATGAAAAAGCAAGTTTGTGTCTAAAAGCGTCGTTAATAAAATTTATTTTAAGCGGAACAAAATCACCTGTTATTCCCACGTTGATCTTTCAGTTGAAAAGTATGGAGCCCACCAACCAAGGAAGTAACCTTGGTGGAAGTCCAAATCCCTTCTCCTCTTGGGGAGATGTTGGTGCGCCTCATATGGCAACATTGTCACTTCCAGATTTGACAATCGGCCTACCTGTATGGCTCTTTTCAACTAATGTAGTCCAGATCGCCACTAATCCTGAGCAGTCGAATCAACCGTCAGAACAGTCTAGAGCTACCCACCAACCTTCCACTTCTTACAATTCTTCCTCTGATCCTTCATCTTCACAAGGTAGAGCCGGCAAAAGTTAGCCTCCCATGGAGAAGAAGGAAAAGAAGAAAAGAGAAAAGAAGCAGAAGGGGCCTATGGCGAAGGCGACTGGGGGCAAGCAAAAGACAGCTGACAAAAACCCACACACTGCACCGACCGGGCCTAAATCGCCATGTGTCATTTGCAAAGGGGCCCACTTCTATCGTGATTGTCCTTGTATTCCCCGGATACTAAGGGACTGGTCCCCAAGGTTGCACAATCTGGTAGCATCAACCTCTGGTAGTCATGTTGATTGCAGTCCGTCAACTAGCGAGAGTGAAGGACGAAGAGGGAGACCAAGATCACCCTGTATATTGTGTGAAGGCGAGCATGCCATCCACCGATGTCCATTCTTAGATGAGGCAAAGAGAGTTTTAGAAGATCGTCCGGTTTCACCGTTACGACTTCCTCCTGGATACCAAAAACTCGCGCCTAATCCCTCAATAGTTGAAAATCCAGCTGACCCGCCCAAGTGGTCAGCTGAAGTGTCGGTCATTGAGAATGAACCTACTGAATCCAGACCAGACGAAAGTCTAAAGGTCGAAACGGCAGTTGACCCGGTTCTTCCTTCAGAGGTTTCATCGTCCAATGACTCCGTCATTGAAGACCCATCTTCAAATGACACCCTCACTGAAGAGGATAAGGATGACACCGTCCATATTCTTTTCATCAACACAGACTCTGATGAGCATCAGGGCAATGCGCCCATTCCTTTATCGCAGGAAGGAACATCGTCAGGGTCGTATCCGGCCGTATATTCGGTCCCACCACCAAGCAACCTAGTTGTATCCTTTGATTGGAATCAATTAGGCAGACCCCGGTTACCAGCCAGTATCCCATTCAGAATCATAGTCCAAATCTACAGAATGGTGATGGCTGGAACTATCATTGATGAAGGGGCATCTGTGAGTATCCTTTCCTCTGTTGCTTGGAAAGCACTGGGTTGCCCAGCGCTTTTACCTGAGATGAGAAATCTATCAGGTTTTGATAAAGGAACCAGTCACCCGTTAGGGATTCTCCCCAATGTTCCAGTTACATTGAAAGGGAAGACAGTTCATATGAACATCATGGTCGTCCAGGGACCCTTGGCATATAACTTACTCCTTGGACGAGACTATATATATTGCATGGAGGCAATAGTGTCCTCGCTCTTTAGAGTCATGTGTTTTCCGCACGAAGGAAGAATGGTCAAGCTCGTAGACCAACTTTCATTTCCAGGATTACGCATTGCAAATAGTCAAATACCATCCCTTAACGGTTTATTCACTCAAGGAATGCCACCACCCCCGGTTCTACTTCCCGATGAATGCGAGTAATTCGAGAAGAAAAGAATGGGGACCCAGGGGGCATGCACCTTGGCCTGCCTCGGGCAGAGAAAACCTTAGGTATAAAGTTAATTTCCGCAGAAGAATGGACTAGTCCGTACCCCGTCCAAAAAAGGAAGAGAGGGTTGTTCTAGGATAAAATTCTTTTGTCAAAGTTATGTTGAAGCGGAAGAATCGCTCCCTTTGTCTAAAGAAGTGGGCTCTCCTAAGGAGGGGATCTATTTGTGGCAGCAAGAAGGCACCATCTTTGAATGTCAAGCCTCACCCATTAAAACAATATGTTTTAAAAGAGAAGTAGGGGCAGTCTTCAAAGAAAGAGAGGAAATTGCTGCAACAAGTAGTCACCATCCTTAGCAACCTAATGATAGACATCGCCGAAAAGAGAGTTTAGTTTGTGGCAGCAAACAAAACCATTTTTCGGATAATAAGTAAGAGGACCTCTCCCCCGTAACACCAATGTTTTATCTGTTGCGATCTTGCAAAAATCAAAAAGTGAACTGATGGGAAGACAAGTACCACCGGCACCGAAAAATAACGAGAAGACAAGTATCGTTAAAAATATAGCAAGACGACAAGTAGAAAACAAAGGTGGGACAGAGGAGAAGAAGAGCCTTGAAATTATACTTTATACCTGGGGGCATGCAAACCTTTTGGAGTGCAAGCACGGGACGACTATTTATTTTTTAAATTTTTAGGTCCTCCCTTTAAACCTGTAGGTCTAACCCGTTAAACTCGTAGGATTAGCCGTTTCCAGCTTGCATAAAGAAAGGATGAAGGGCAAAAGTTAAAACCTGCCAAATTGGAGTAATTAGTGAGGTATCGCTCCTTAAATAAGATTACCTCACCTAAAGCATTCCTTGTATTAAGACTGGTATAAATCGAGCAGTTTTAGCAATGTTCATGCTTGTTAAAAAATAAACGCAAGAATCGAGCAGTTTTGTACAGAGTTCATGCTCGTTAAAAAATAAACACAAGTTGTGAGCAATCTTTCCCTGACAGTTCAAGCTCATCCAGAAAAAATGAACCGGTAAACAACCTCGAGAAATGTAACCTTTGAAAGCCATATTAAAAGCCCTTGGTCGTGTTTATATGCCATCACCTCCATCCGTTCATTTGGCCAACCGTTCACCTCCATATGTTTGTTTACCCATTTTGAGGAACAACTGCGAAGAGTGATTTCACTTAGCCATCCTTGTGACACTGCCGTGATTGGAGAATTCCAACCTGTACCTGGAATCTGCTGCTATCCCTGTTCATCACTCGTTCCTCAAAAGACGAGTCTTCTTTGAGCTCTTTTCACTGACTCGTAAAATATGAAAAGTTTGCCGAGTTTTGGCCTTCCAGCTCGTTAAAGGACAAGAAGAGCCATCCCTCCTCTAGATTTTAATCTTTTTGGACCTGAGGGATTATTACACAAAAAGATCGAGCGCTTGTTTTGTTCGGCTCGTTAAAGAAATCGAAAATTTATCCCTTCTGTATTGTTTTATACTTTTTCGGACTTAAGGGATTAGAAGACGAAAAAGGAATTTTGGAGTTAACTTTTCGTACCTTTTCAGACTCTCTAAAAATGAAAAGGACCGAGTTTTCTTTGTCGTTAGACTCGTTAAAATGACTAAATAGCGACAAACTTGTCTTTAGACGAGAACGAGTTTCCCTATCGCTAGGCTCGTTAAAACATAGCGATGGGCTTGCCCGAAGGGCAGGTTATAGAACAAGCATATGTTATCCTCCTCAAGCTTGACAAAAATAAAGAGGTACTGGTCAGCAATGACTGGGGAAAAATTGGGAGAACCTCACAGCATTAATGGTAGCAAGTCGCTCTTGAACATGACACTTTGTCCTCCGTATCACATCGCGTTGGGTTGTTTCATTCACCGGTCTCATAACCATGGTCCTCGCCACACCATCCACAATTGGGGTAATGCTACCAATCCATCACATCAGTGTCGTTATATGTTCAAGAGATGTGGTTCTGTAAAGAGTCAACCGTGTTCCACCCACTGCCATACATTATCCTTCATCCACTTCATGACCGCCACCCTGAATCATACATCACAGTTTGTTTTCACCTCATCACAATCACTAGCTCCGTTCCGTGTCACTGATGTGGGATTCATTAAGGCCCTCCTTTGACGGATCGCTCCTTGTCGACATCAGCTCATTATCCAAGGAGTTGATCTAGGAACACCCCCCTCAGTACTTTGAAGCTTGCATGCCTCAATGGCAAGTTTCTCACTTCCGGCGACAGGTATACATCAATGACCTTCGACCAGAAGATTTTGCATGGTGGTCGACGCCAAGTCCTTTATTCCCACCATGTGGATTGTACTGCCGTACCTTGAGGGTCATCATCCTTATCGGTGACTCCTCTCGCGCTTGTTAACGGTTACATCATTGACCGGTAATCAAGTGATGTCTTTCCATGTTCGACTTCAAGAAATTCTCACGTGGATCGACTTGTACATCGAGTGAAGATCGGAAGAGTTTGAAGACCCCGGATCTAGTTTCATCCATCCGGGCTGTGATATATATTCAGGACATAAAGACATTTGATATGTACATCTTTACAGCAGATGATCATCCTCCTCAAAGGATGATAATTTCAGCAGAGAATTATCGGTCTACAATCAGACGATCGTCTGTTATATGTACCAAAATGTATTTATAAAGCTGAGCATGGGAATGCCCGCCTCAGCTAGATCATGAAAATGTATGAAAAATAATGTATTGTATTGTATCTTATTACAGGACACTTCTCAACAGATTGAATGAACTTCGGATCCTCTCAATAAAGCATTTCACCCGATAAACGACCTCATACTTTAGGGGGCATCTGTTATAGACAATTTTGTGCCTTACAGCAACAAGCATGAATTGTCAATAATCCAAGGGATCCAAAGTTCCCTAAACATGATGTTCCTACCCCTAGAGGAACAAGGTCAGCAAACCAACAGATCTCAGATCAGTTCTCCACCTGAAAACACTCAAAAACAAGCAACCCTGAAATCAAAGCAGGTGCTCCACTAGGTTTCTGCGCTGAAACTCAGTTGCTCCATGGTGTACCTGCGTTGCAAAGCAAGTGGAACAAAGGCCACCTGCGCTGAGCGAGAAAGGACAAGTGGCACAGTGAGTCATTGCTTTGGAATCTTCCAAAAATGACACTTGGATCAGGGATTTCGCCTTGTGATGAGTCAGAGGCTTTGTTTCTCCAAGTGGAAGCAAGGTTCACCAAGTGGACTCAAGAACTGAAGATCAACTGAAGATTAACTGAAGAGAGAGAGGACACAAGGCAGCTACACATCAGTTGCAAGCTGACTCATCCTTTCTCAATTCATCTATATATTGAGCTCTCTCCTATGAGCTCAGGGGGCTGGAATTTTGTGCAAAGTAATGATATGCTGTTGGTTTCACTATTGAGTTATTGGGTGATTGTTTGAGAGAGGTGAAGAAGAGCAATTCTTTCTGCTGGGAGGTGTTGCTGGGTTGGAGCCTTCAATGGTTGTAATACTCTCAGAACCTTTATTTCTTCATTAATAAAAGCTATTGAGGTTCTTCTATGTGCTCTTGTTTCAATTATATATTGTGATGATTGCATGTTTGGTTTACACTAATCCATGAACCAGTTATGATTGCATGCCTCTTGTAGTTTCCTTCTTTGTTATTTTTGCAGGATCTCATTGTAGCTGGGCGAGCAGAAGAACAAAGAGCTAGGAGCAAGCGGCCAAAGAGAAGAGTTTGGATTCGACATTAAGCGCAAGGCAACGGTTAGTGCTTTCTCCATTCTCTTTTGCTTTCATAAAGAAGTAAACCTTAAGTAGTTTGTTTTACAGTTGTTGCTAAGGAACTGTCACCCTTAGAGTGGGATAGGGTCATCCGAGTCAGATACTTTTCCCTACAACAATACTGTTTTCTTCTATGGACAGATTTGAAATAAAACCTTCTCTTTCATATTTTTCCACAACAGTAAGATCTTGATCCAGCTGCAAATTTTCCTAATCATCTTGATAAGTATCACTCTCTTTATGCTGCTGAAATGGATTTTCATACAAGGCTTCCATGATCTCATCATCCATGAAGTCATCCTCTTCATAAACTTTCTCAAGATTTTCAATAAAACTATAAACATGTTTGCAACAGTTCTGAACTAAATTTAAGGATGGATAAGATTCTTTATACCTTTCAAAGAACATGGCATGAAAATCCTTTAAACAGTAAATACAAGTAGGCGGCAAACTTTCATACCAAGATCAGGCTTCACCTTCCAGAGTGGCCATGAATATCTTCATCAAGCAATCTTCAGGAAAATCAACCTTCAACTTGCGTATATGCATGTGAAATCTAACCAGATGTAAAGCAGCATCATTCTTATCATCATCTTTAAACATAGGCAAATTCCTTTGCCAATTTACCTTCGGAATTTTATTTGGAAAACCTGGAATGTGATCTCGGCTCATGGGAGCATACCATCGAGCAAGCAAATCCATTTTGATAACAATGAATTGACCAAGAAATTTTTCAGGCTACTGGTTCTTGAAGGGTAGAGTCACCATAAAAATTCTGAACCTTGGGATTCTTCGACACTGGAGTCGCCAGGTGAATGATTTCAACCTTCATATTTGTCTGACTGTTGTCCACCATCAACAATCAGATCTAACTTGATTCATGTACTGGGGCAATTTTCAAGTTAGATGTTCTGTTTATAAGACTAGACCGGAGATTGACTGAAGCAACGTTTATCTACTTTCGCTAATGCAAAGCAAGAGCATTTTGAAGGCTACATGGCATAACTGCAGGCTCCATTTGTAGTTTATAAAGCAAGAACACTAACAAAAAAATAAAATTTTCTTCCCCAGTATGGTCGCCACTATGTTAGTGCCTATATTTACCTCAGGCTGAGAAAGGTAGGATCCAGGGCCAACATCAAACCACGCTTAACCTGGTAGCTAGCCCTACCAGGTTGGGAGAGGGCTCTCTCTGGGTCAATCTCAGTGAAAATATGATCAACAAGGGCTTGAGATGACTGATATGCTAACTGATTTTAGGCTAGGTATGTGTGCAAAAGAGTTTGATTGAATAAAATGATGTTTTTGTTGGCTCAAATGGAAAAGCAGAATTTTGGGTGCGAGGAATGAGGCTCAGTTTTGCAGAGATCTCAATGGGGCAAGGTAGGCAAACTGATTTGGCACTTTAAATTGAATATGAGATGGAGAGATTAGACGGGTGAGGAGTTGAAGAGGGCAAGAAAGCTTTGGAATCCTCTTCAAACAGCTGAAAACATCAAAGCTAAAGCAAACCCTAGGTAGAGCACTGCATTTTCAATGGATTCTACCTTTTCCCTTGTTTGTTTTAGTTAAGAAGAAACAAGATAGATAATGGCATACATAACACATAAGTAAATTTACAATTACAGAAGAAAGCACTATACCAAAAAAAAATGCCACATGAATCCCAAAGAGTGTTGCAAACCCTGGTCTCAATTCCTTAGCCAAAATGCTGATATGAGTATACAATGAAGCTCCTAGCTTTCTCCAAAGTCCAACCATGCTAATGACTAAAAAACCACATAATATAGACAAACCATAGCTCATCCTAGCCTCTAGGGGTCGATCTCACATGTTTAGGAGCTGTTCCAACTAATTCTAAACTGAGAACTAGAAATCAGGCAATGGAACAACATGCCTCTAGAAACAAAGGCACTGATTCATTCAGTTTCAAACAACTTTTTAACAGATGAATCTACCTCCATAAGTGAAAATTCAACATTTTTACATCATGATCCATCAATTTACATTAAATTACATCAAAAATTTGACACTAATAAGGTGAAAAAGTAAAACTGGCAAAAAGCTAGGCGAAAAACAGAGCATTCCTGGTCACGCTGGGCCAAATTTCTTCTGCGTGCCATGCCAAATTCTCTATGCATAGCGCCTGTTTGGAGCCACTTTTGAAGGCCTTATTGGTGTCCAAATTCACTCCAAGTGTGCTTGTTGGAAAGGTCTGTCTATCTACTTTCGAACCCAAGTGGAATTTTCCAATTTGGCCTCCATTTGCCCCTCCAAAATTCAGTTCTCCCAACATTGCTTCCTGTGTGTCAAAATAGGGGCAGTGAGGTCATTTTTTGAGTGTTTTTGACCTTTTTGAGGGCTCAAAACCTGTCCAAATTTCTTGGCCATTGTTAGGAAATCATATTTTTTCATGCCAAATCCAAAAATTCTAAGTTTTTGTCATTTGGAGGCTCCTATCAAAAGCGAGCACCAGATGGCGCGGTGCATAAAGTAGAAAATCCTGTTTTTTTCTGCCAAAAATTCCAAAAATGCAAAAAGTGCCCCAAATTTTTTGAAATTTGGGCTGAGTCTTCTTCATCAAGCATTGTGTTGGGCCAAAGAATCCTCAACCAATATTTGAAGTCCTTCGTGCTCCTTTTTCCTCCTTGATGCTCTCTTCAATTTTGCCTTCAAGCTTCTAATTCTAGTTTGGCACACCATATTCCTTGACAAATAATGATATGCCATGTTTCTCAACATATTTTTCTCATTGATGGCCTTTTCTAGCATCCTTTCCCAAGTGCAAGTTTGTCCTCTCAAGCCAAGATTCCCGGTCATTTTCAATCTCTTGCTCATATCCATGATCACCGTGTCTTTCCATTGTTTTCCTTTGGTTTTGAAAAATGTGGTTGTATATGGATGGTTTTGTGGATAACAGTGTGAAAATATGGTGGAGGAATGAAATGGGTAGAGTGTATGGAAGAGAGTGTAAAAATGTATGTGTGAACAGAGTTTAGGGATGGGAGTAAGAGTTTTAGGGATGTGAGTAGGGTTTAGGGATATGGATAGGGTTTGGGGATAGGGGTGAATGAATTTAGGGATATGGGGGATAGTGAAATGGGTTAACGAAACTAGAAAAGAAGTGAGGGAATAAAAGGTGAGGGAGTGATGGCAACAAAAACAAATTTACAAACCCTAAGCAATCATGTTTTGAACAAAAATTGCAAGGAGGTAGGGTTTTGAAATTTTTTCACTAAATCATCATAAACATCTTAAGACACACTTTCATTGGAATTTGGAGAGTTTTTGACTTACTTTGGACCGGAGGAAACCAAGAAAATTGAGAATATGGATGAATTTGTGGTGAAAATGGCTTGCAGCTCTATGCGCCGCGCCACAAACCCAATGCGTCGCGCCACCAAACCCAATGCATAGCGCTTTTTGCAGGAGACTTTTGGAGGCCTTCCTGGTGTCCAAATTGGGCGCAGGATAGCTTGTTGGAAATCTTATTGAGTCTAATTTCCAACCCAACTGGAATTTTTCAATTTGGAGTTCATTTTCCCTGTCAAAAATCAAATCTCCCAAGACTGGTCAAAATGTGCAAAATGAGACTGCCTAAAGGCAGAGTGCTGTTGCAGTCAACTTTTGAAGGTCTTCCTCAACTCCAAATTGAACTCATGATAGCTCATTGGAAATATCTTTGTGTCTAGTTATCATTTGACTCATCAAGAAAGTCATTTGGCTAACCAAGCTAGGAGAAAACTTGATTTTCCCAAGGTCACTTCAGAGGTGCATCAATTCTCCCGAGGCAACTGTATTTTTGACATTTCTATAAAACCATGACACCTGTGTAAAAAGTGAAGGAGTTTTTTCTTCCTTGGCCTATTTTGGACAAAAAACTCTCTCAGTTTTCCCAAATTCATCTTTTCTTGCTCAAAAACATCATTGGAGTAAAACCTATCCCGATGTGTGGAACAGGGGATTTGTTGAAATGAAGCAAAATGAAGGGGATAAGGGGCTTCCAAATTCTTGAGAAAATTTTTGGAAGTAGGGAGGGATGTTAGGAAGTAGGGGAAAGTGGAATTTCAAAGCTTGAGTGAGGGGAAGAGGTCCAAAAGGGAAAAACACACACCTAGCCTAGAACATTGTCAAGTTGTAGCAAGAGACTAGGGTTTGTGCGAAAATGAGGAATTTGAGGGATATCATTGATGGGAAGTGTTTAATAAGGTACATTAAGGATAGGGGAAGGTGTATAAACATGAGGATACAAGTTTTGCTGATGATTTGACCATCCAAGAGAAATTACCTTCTAAACCTTAGGAGATGGAAATGAACCTTACCTAGGCGCAACTGAAGCATGAACAAGGTATAAAATGACCCAGTGGAACTTGACATGATGATGAAAACCCTCTGAATGATGGTACAGTTAGCTGAATGGTGAAGGACCGACATTGGACAACTTTGAAAGGAGTAAAAGCAAACCCTAGGCCTAATACCTAGTGACCAAATTTTGCTTTGAAGACTCATTGAAATGACAAATTTGACCTTGACACCTTAAAATCATTTTGTAAGAGCATGTTTGACTACTGGTGGAAGGCTGCAAAGACTGCCACTAACAGTTATATCTGTATTATTTTTGTGTTCACGTTTAAGTTCATACCAGTGGTATCAAAGCGGTCTTCTCTTTCTATGTTTTTCTTTGCATGTCCCTGACGAGGTCAAGGTATAAGGAGTTAGGGCTCGAACTAGTTGAACCTTTGTAAGACCAGCCTCGCAAACCCCAACAGTCTCCCATGGTGGAAGAAAATAAATACGAGGGAGCAAGGTATCCTTTCAAAATATAGCTCAAAGAAGCCCTCGAGTGACAGAGGAACGCGATGATGGACAAATTTTTCCAGATCCTTCAGTGAATGCCAACAGGCGACACATCTTCATTTGGAAGTCACTCTAGAGGTGCCACTCCCTTCAAGCAACAAGTCAACTTTGACATTCCCATATTTGAAGGCCAAATAGATGAAAATGGCATAGATAGATGGTTATGTTAGGATATTCCGACACATAGGAAATAATTAAGTACAACTTGGTCTAGTATAGAGTTAGGTATAGAGTTAGGTAAAGTGTGTTTCTTTACCGTTGTACATTTTGTAACTTACAATCTGACGGTCATGATATGTAGTGATCCGACGGTTCATTCTCTCCTCAGTATTACCGACACTTGATCCGTGGCTTGACACCCGATTGGTCCATGATTTCTATTTAAAGCGCATGGAGGGTCATTTGTAGGGTAATCCGTGCATGAGAGAAGCATATGTAAATTTTCATTCTTTTATTAATAAATTGCCTAAAGTGGCCACCTTGGCTCACGCCGTGGACTGTTTCCCTCTTTGAGGTTTTAACCACGTCAAAAATACTGGTGTATTGATCTGCGATCTGGTTGTGAGCGGTGTCCTTTGGTGTTCTATCTGAGGAACTTACATTGTAAATTCCTACATGGTATCAGAGCTATTTGAGGGCCGCGTCTGTTGGTGATCCAAATCTGAAGCCGGTAGAACTGCATCCGACTGCTGTTTCCTAGATCTACTGTTTCTGACTGCTTTTGGGCCGAGAGGACTGCTCTGTTGTGTCGGGAGCATCTGTTCCAGTGAGGAACCCCTTTCGTTTCACGCGAAAAGTTTTCCGGTAGCCCTAGCTGCGTCATTTTTAAGATCTGGAGGTATACAATGTTTATTTGCAGTTCACTGTTATTTTCTCTCTGTTTATTTCGGTTTCGGTTTATTTAGCATTTTTTATTACCGGATCTATACCTTTCATTTCTGCGTATGCTCTTTTCCCTGCGACTCTGTGCGATCTGGGCAAATCAGAAACAGAAAGGAAGGATTTTTCTCATGAGTATGCTCTTTTCCCTGTGCCTTAGGGTGATCTCGGAAAATTAGAAACATTGAGGAAAATATTTAGTTTCCGGCCAAAGCTAACTTTGAGCCGCAAGGTTCATTTTTGAAAATATTTACTTTTTTGGCTAAAGCTAACTTCGAGCCATAAGGTTCGTTTTCTTTGCATGTCCGTGTTGATTTTTGTGTTTTTGTTTTGTAGGGAAAAAGAGCCTTCTCAAAGCAAGCACGCAACCCAAAGCATCAACCCCCCCCTCTCTCTCTCAAATTTTTTGTATAGCTTAATCGGTTCAAAGCTATTTTAAGAGAGTAGAGGTCTTGGGTTCAAGTCTCCATTTTTTGGGGGCGGATTTTTTCATTTCCGCACATTCCCGCACTTTGTCGGCGACTTCATCAAGTTTTTTCAAAAAGCCATAACTTCTTCATCCGGAAGCCGTTTTCAGAGCCGTTTTTTTAAACCAGCCTAATTTTTCGAGATCTATCCATTGGAACACTTATTTTCAGTATCTTTAGCTTTAGTTTTCGTTGAAATGGAAAGTCAATACCAAGTTACCCTTGACAACACCAACTACTTCCAATGGTTGTCCTACATTGAGGATTTACTTAGAAGTAAAGGTCTCTACAGAATAGCCTCAGGCCAAGAAAAGAAACGAAAGGATGAAGATAAGGCTGCTAAATGGGAAAATAGGCAAGATCAAGCACGTGGATTGATAGGGATGTCTATTTCTCCAGATCTTAGATTCCATATTGCAGAACTTGATACTCCTGATGAAGCAATGAAACAAATCAATAAAGTTTTTGGGATTAAAAATGAACTTAGAGCCCATCAACTTGAAAATGAGTTGCTTACATTGGACCCTAATAATTTTTCTTGCATTGAAGATTTCTTGTCCAAATTCAAGACCCTTAGATATCTCTTGGAAGGTGTTAAAGTTAAGAAAGAAGATAGTAACCTTATCTATTCCATTCTTACTAAGTTGGGACCAACCTACTCTATGTTTGTTTCCAGCTTCCATTCTACAAGAGAAGCCTTCATTTCTCAAGGAACAGACTACAAGCCCCCTTCCTTTGACTCTTTTTGTGATTCTTTAATAAGAGAACAAGAAAAACTCTTACACCTTGGTCTTCTTAATCTTGGAAACTCTTCCAAGAAAGCGTTAGCCGCCCAACAACAACCAAATTCAAAGAATCCTAAGAAGTCATATCCTAAAAAGAATGGTCCTAAACCAAACAAGGGTCCTAAGCAATTTCAGCCCCAAAATGAAAAATCATTTCAACAAAATGATAAGACAAATAAAAACAAAGGGAAGAAGACTGATAGACATTGCAATTTTTGTAATCGAGATGGCCACTTAGAATCAAAATGCGTTAAGAAGATGGAAGCCTTGGAAGCAGCAATGAAGAAGCATAACATCCATTTGGGGCAATCTTCAACTTCAACTTCATCTTCAGGAATGGCACTTTCTGCATGTGGTTGTCAAGCATCTCGGTTTGGCTATGCATTAAATGTATCTTCTTCTTCTCATTCTCATGAGTGGCTCATTGATTATGGAGCTTCTTATCACATGGCCAAAAACAAAGCCATGTTTTCTTCTTTAAATGATTGTAACACCAAAAATATATATGTTGGTGATGATAGATCTCTTAGTGTTGTAGGGACTGGAACTGTTCATTTAGACAATGGTCAGTTTAATGATGTATTATGTGTTCCAACCTTATCCTGCAACCTTCTATCTGTATATCAGATAACTCATTCAGGTGAAGGTAAAATCGTTGAATTTTCACCTCATGATGTTGTAATCAAGGACCTAAGAGATCCTAAAAATATTTTAGCTACTGGAATTGCTGATGATTCTACAAGGTTGTATAAGTTTCAAAACTTTGGGTCATCAAATCTTCCCTCAGTATTTGTTGCTCATAACGATGAAGTGAGCAAACTTTGGCATGAGCGATTTGGTCACTTAAACTATCGCTCCCTTAAGCACCTTTGTAAAGAAAATATGGTGACAGGTCTTCCTATGGTATCTTGCAGAGATGGTGTTTGTTCCGAATGTGTACTCGGAAAACATCATCGGGACAATTTTGAAAAATGTGCCTCTTGGCACGCCTCAGCCCCTCTACAGCTTGTGCATAGTGATTTATGTGGTCCACTTCCAGTTGTGTCATTCTCTGGTTGCAAGTATTTCTTAACTTTCATTGATGATTTCTCCAGACGCACTTGGGTATACTTATTAAAACTCAAGAGTGAAGTATTTAACACATTTTTGGCCTTCAAGGCCTTTGTTGGAAAACAATCTGGACATCAAATTCTTAAGCTAAGATCTTATAATGCGGAGAATATGTTAAAAACACATTCATCAACTTTTGCACTGAGAATAGAATTCAAATGCAACATACTGTTCCATATACTCCACAACAAAATGGTGTAGCTGAAAGGAAGAATCGCACCTTAAAGGAAATGGCTAATTGTATGCTACAATCTAAAGGACTTGGTCTTAGTTTTTGGGCAGAAGCAATTAACTGTGCAAATTACATAATAAATCGCACTCCTACTAAGGCTTTAAAGAATATCACTCCAGAAGAAGCATGGAGGTCAATCAAACCAGATGTAAGTCACTTTCGTGTTTTTGGAAGTGAAGCGTGGGCCCATATTCTAGATGAAAAGCATAAAGCTTTAGAACCTAAGAGTGAAAAATGTACTTTTGTTGGATATTCTGAAGATGTCAAAGGCTATAGACTTATTCCATTTAAGTCCAAAAATGTTATCATTAGAAGAGATGTAAAATTTGATGAAAATATATCGGCGTGCGAGCCTAGTCCGGCGGATGTGCCACCTCTCCCTATCTCTTCTACTTTTGAAAACATTTCTTCTTCAGATGATGAAAGTGAGGATGACAATCCTCCCCCACCATCTCAGGATCCTCCTTCAGCTCCTCAGCTTCCAAAATGGGTTCGTGCTACTCGAGATGCAGCAGGTGATCTTGCCGGTGATCTTATCGATCAGCGACGTACACGTTCTCAGTTCGAGAGAGCCTCTTCTTTACTGGCTCAAGCTCCAGTAAATTATGATCCTGACACCTTTGCAGAAGCTTCAGGCCATCCAGATTGGGAAGCAGCTATGAATGAAGAATATCATTCATTGTTGGCAAATGATACATGGGATCTTGTTCCTTTACCAAAGGGACGAAAACTTGTTAGATGCAAATGGGTTTACAGAACCAAGTATGGACCAGATGGGAAAGTTGATAAACATAAAGCTCGTATTGTTGCTAAGGGTTTTTCACAAGTTGAAGGCATTGACTACACTGAAACCTTCTCCCCTGTTGCCAAAATGAACTCTATCCGCCTTGTTCTTTCCCTTGCTGCCTCTTTCAAATGGGAAGTCCATCAGATGGATGTTAAATCTGCCTTCTTGCATGGGGACTTGCATGAAGAAATCTATATGGAACAACCCATTGGCTTCATACAAACAGACTCCAGCCTTGTATGTCAACTTAAGAAATCCCTTTATGGTCTCAAGCAAGCTCCTCGGGCTTGGTATGCCAAAATGGATAGCTTTCTTTTAGAATCTGGCTTTTCTAGGTGTCATTCTGACAATACTGTCTACACCAAGAAAGTGGGCAACTCTCTTATCATCCTTGTTCTTTATGTTGATGATCTTATCCTTACTGGTAGTGATCCCAACCTTATAAACCATGTGAAGTCTAGCCTTAAAAGGAAATTTGAAATGATAGACTTAGGACACTTACATTATTTTCTCGGTCTTCAAGTCTTGCAATCCAAGGAGGATATTTCCCTTTCCCAGTCCAAGTATGCCTATGATATTCTACGCCATTTTCACATGGAAGACTGTAAGCCAACCCATTCTCCCTTCCAGTCTAGAGTCAAACTTTCAGTCACTTGTACTTCTCCTGAAGTTGATGCTACCTTATACCGTCAACTTGTAGGAAAACTTCTGTATCTAACCCATACTCGTCCTGACCTTTCCTTTGTTGTTGGCCTTGTTGCTCGGTTTATGCAAAACCCACGTGAAAGTCATTGGAAAGCAGCTAAAAGAATACTTCATTATGTTCGAGGTACAGTTCAGTTTGGGATTCATTACAGTACCGAAGCAACTCCTCTATTGGTTGGTTTCACTGATTCCTATTGGGCTGGTGACCCTGATGATTGGAAGTCTACTGCCGGTTATGTGTTCACTCTTGGTTCAGGACCTATTACATGGGCTTGCAAGAAACAAGGTGCCATTTCTCTTTCATCAGCAGAAGCAGAGTATCGTGGTGCCGTAGAAGCTAGTAAGGAAGCCTTGTGGCTTCGTCAGATCCTGTTAGAGTTTGGCTTTCAGCAGCAGCATCCGACTACACTTTGGTGTGATAATCAAAGTTCCATTCAGCTATGCAAAGATCCAGTCCAACATCAGCGTAGCAAACACATTGAACTGCACATGCACTTCATCAGAAAGCTCATTCATGACCATGTTCTTGAAGTGCAATATTGTTCAACAGATGATCAAGTTGCAGACATCTTTACAAAGGCTCTCACAGAGGCGAAGTTCACTAAACTTCGATTTATGGTTGGAGTTCAGGAAGTTGTCACTAAGGGAGCATAGGCTCTAGTGCCTCCTTCCTTCTCCTATTGTGTCATATTTGTAAATCCTTCAATCCTATCCCAAGTTGTTCTTAAGGGGGGATGTTAGGATATTCCGACACATAGGAAATAGTTAAGTACAACTTGGTCTAGTATAGAGTTAGGTAAAGTGTGTTTCTTTACCGTTGTACATTTTGTAACTTACAATCCGACGGTCACGATATGTAGTGATCCGACGGTTCATTCTCTCCTCGGTATTACCGACACTTGATCCGTGGCTTGACACCCGATTGGTCCATGATTTCTATTTAAAGCGCATGGAGGGTCATTTGTAGGGTAATCCATGCATGAGATAAGCATATGTAAATTTTCATTCTTTTATTAATAAATTGCCTGAAGTGGCCGCGTTGATTCAGGTCGTGGACTGTTTCCCTCTTTGAGGGTTTTAACCACGTCAAAAATACTGGTGTATTGATCTGCGATCTGGTTGTGAGCAGTGTCCTTTGGTGTTCTATCTGAGGAACTTACCCTGTAAATTCTTACAGGTTAAACATGTTGGAAGGATATTTTTCAATTCATGGTTTTTCCAATAGGGAATATATTACGTTTGCGCTCCTCAAAGACGTCCCCCATGTCAAGGATTGGTAGGAAACCAATTGCGAACAAAAGGATAAGAGAGAACCCTCACTGTATTCAGCCGCACCCACTTGGAATTGTTTTCGAGATGCCATCAAGAAACAATATTACCACGTGGGGAGCTATGAGGACAAGTACATACAATGGACTATGTTGCAGCAGAAAAGGGATCAAGATGTGCATGAGCTGACGAATCTATTCCATACCCAATGCACAAAGTTGGTTATCAAAGATTTAGAGAAAAATTTGGTGCTTAAGTACTGCAGTTGTTTTCACAAATACATTTAGGAGGAAATGGAGTTCCTCGACATCTCTTCACTTTGTGCAGCATACCGATATGCTGCCAAGATCAAGGATAAATTTAGACATAAGAAGCGAGATTTTGGATCTGTGACTATGAAGCAAGGGAAAGGCACCCCCAAACTACAGATCAAAGAAAAAAGCCAAGGTGGGGTGACCTAGGACAACCCGCCGAAGATGAAAACAAAGAAAAACACCACGAAGATAAAGAAGGACACATGAAAGTGGTGTGAGTTCCATAAGAGCCCCACTCACAACACAAGTGTTGGACCAACAAGTCACTGGTGATCGAGCTAAAGGCTTCTGAATCATATCCATGTTCTAAATCCGAGTTAGAACCCGACACGAGGAATTACAAAGGGAAGCATATTATTGACACGAAATCCAGTGCCACCATTGCCACCACCAAGATCTAGAAGGATGAGCCTGAATATCTACATGAGGGGGAGCGCCTCTTCCATTCCCATATATGGGTGAAGGGTTCTCCTCTACAGTTCATTGTTGATGACGGGAGCCAAAAGAACCTCATTTCAGTAGAGGTCATGAAGCGGTTGGTCCTACCGACTACAACATCTGTATCTGTACACCATCAGGTGGCTTCACTGAGAATGAGATCTTCGCTTTAGCCAGTAGTTCCACCTTCCCTATAACATCAAGCCCTTCAAAAATGAGGTAAAGTGTGATGTTTCTCCTCTTGAAGTCTATGATGTATTATTAGGCCAACCATACTTGTGGAAGTGGCATGTTGTGTATGAGTCTAGGCCTTGCACTCTTATTATTACTTTGGGCAATAAGTTGTACATGATATCGTAGGTAGCACTACCTACCTCCATCTCTTTGATCACTACGAAGCAGTGTAGTAAGATCACTTCCCAGAACGAGAAATTTATTTTCCTTATGATTCACCCTCAGGGAAAGAAGAAAATTATGGCCACGACCTCCAGACAGGGCTCCCCCATGCGACAACAGTAGATGGACAAGGTAATGGAGGAGTACAGGGACATCTTCACCTCACCCACATGGGTACCTCTACATTGTCAGATCAAAAACTCCATCGATTTGACCCCAGACGTGCTGCTACCCAATGGACCAATCAATTCACACTCTGTTATAGAGAATGATGAAATCAAGAAGCAAATTCAGGAGTTGTTGCATAAAGGGCACATCAGGCCAAGTTCATCAACCTGTGGGAGTCTGATCATGTTGGTACAGAAGAAGGATGGCACCTGGAGACTCTGTATTGATTATCGGGCATTGAACAAGATCATTGTACAGAATAGATATTCAAACCCACGAATAGATGACCTTATGGAACATCTCAAGGGGGCCAAATATTTCAACAATATTAACTTCAATTCCTTCTATCATCAGGTACCAATCAAACGATCCAATGTGTGGAAAACCTCCTTCAAATCCAAGGAGGGCCTTTTCTAATGGTTGGTCATGCCTTTTGGGTTGACGAATTCTCAAGAAACCTTCATGAGGTTAATGTACGATATCTTACGACCCTTCACCAACTCATTCGTGGTGGTGTATTTGGATGACATCTTAATATTCAACCAAAGTTGGGAAGAGAACCTCCACCATATTCAACAGGTCCTCCAAACCCTGCGACAACACAAGTTGTGTGCAAATTTGGAGAAATTAATTTTTGGTATGACCCAGGTTCAATATTTGGGGTACATCATTGATGAGTGAGGTGTGCATGTGGACCCATCCAAGATACAATTCATTCAGGATTGGTCATCCCCAACCACTCTAACAAAGCTCCGCATATTTTTGGGTCTTGCTAACTTCTACTGCAAGTTCCTATTAGGATTCTCTCATATCACTTGGTCGTTGATTCAAGTCTCCAAGGGATGAGTGAAAGAAAATTTATTTTGGTCTAAATCCAAACAAAAGGCAATTTCCAATATGAAGCATCACCTCTGCGCTGCACGAGTGCTCATATTACTAGACCTGCAACAACCATTTGAGATTGAGATAGATTCCTCTGACTATGTGATTGGGGCAATTCTTACTCAGCAGGGGCATCTATTGGCATGTCACAGCGAGACACTTTAAGACACAATCTGAAAGTATCCCACCTGTGACAAGGAGATGTACTCCATTGTGTAGGCCTGCTGACAATGGAAGCATTACATTATGGGGAAGGAAACGATCATCCACATAGACCACCGAACCCTGCAGTTCATACATACACAAGGGAATTTGTAGAATGGTTGATATAATAAATGGTCCAGATACTTGCAACAGTTCCATTTGAACATTAAGTAAAAGAAGGGAAACACCAACAATGTTGCAAATTGCCTTAGCTGACCGCCAGTCATGGCACTGACCACTGTGCTTGACTCTTGCGAGAATGAGACTTCGGGGGGGGGGGGGGGGGGACTTTTTACAAGAGCGATCCAGAATTTGAAAACATATACCAACCACTCCTAGAAGGCAAGAAAGTTCCAAATTATCACCTCCA
Source organism: Pinus tabuliformis (assembly GCA_031772625.1). Lineage (NCBI taxonomy): Eukaryota > Viridiplantae > Streptophyta > Pinopsida > Pinales > Pinaceae > Pinus > Pinus tabuliformis. The sequence goes on from CM062815.1 coordinate 920,508,636, forward strand.
AGATACACTGTCATGCCACTTGGAACACCTTTGTGTTCCTTCAAGTGAGTGTGCCAAGATGATTTAGGAGGTGCACTACAATTAGGTCACTGGACATTTCGGGGTAGAGAAAATAGTGGCAGTACTTTAGAAGTATTTTTATTGGCCGAACCTCTGACAAGATGTTGGGAAGTACATCAGATCTTGCACTACCTATGCCATTGCAAAACTAACAATCAAGAAGCGAGGCCTATATACTCCTAAGCCTACTCCCAGTCGACCTTGGGAATCCATCTCCATGGATTACATGTCATGCCTTGCTTCTACTAAGTGTGGAAATGATTGTGTTTTCGTGGTCATCACAGATTCTTTAAGATGGCCATTCTGGCGGCCTGCAAGAAGAGTATCACAACAAAAGCCATTGTTAAGATCTTCTTTGAATGAGTGTGGATACACTTTTGGAACCCACATTCCATTATCTCAAATAGAGACATCAGGTTCCTAAGTACATTTTGGTCAAGTATCTAGTCGATGTTGGATACCAAGCTCACTAAGTCTGTGGATTTCCACCCCCAAACTGATGGCCAAATAGAGGTCGTCAACAAGATGATCATACACATTATGTGCATGTACAAATCGAATCATCCATGCATGTGGGATGAAATCCTCCTCTATGTACATCACAACTATGACATAGTTATGATGTACATAGTTTCCCTTTCAACATTTTCGTCTTTATTTTCTGGTATTAGAGCATGCATGACTCCTAGGCTTTGCAGATTTTCTTCATTATGGATGATTTGTGTATTTGACTTGAAATGCTCATCTATATTAGAAGAAAACGAAACCAAGGTCGAGCTAATTTCTGCTTGGTCAGATATAGGAGGTAGGAAATACTCATCATAATCTGAAGATTCTTCATCTGTGAGCTCATCCTCGAGATCACACTGTAGACATTTAAGATGAAATCGCATATTGAAATCCCTTACGGGTTCATCTTGTTTCCGTAGATAATCAATTTTATCATATACCTGGTCGTAGTCATAACAGTCAAATTCCAAGATGAAAGTCCTAACGAATTGGTCCCAACTGTGGATTGATGCAACTGGGAGGGTTCTGCACCATTTTCTAGCTTCCGCTGTGAATGTAAGAGTAAAAATCCTGCACAAAACGCCTTCATCAATTCTCTAAATATCAGAACTCGAAACTTTTTGAATGAACTGAAGGGCATGATTAAATGCAGAAGAATTATTCTTACCGTTGAATTTTACCTGAGACAAGAGCCTTACCGCATCTGGTGGAGTGTTGGAAGAGGTAGGAACATGGATGCAACTCCAAATAGGAATTCTGTGAGCAGCCATCCTATTTCAAGATTTATAATTTAGAAAACATTCCAACAGTCACTATGCTCAGGCCCTCGTTCTAGCGCCAAATATGTTGAGGGCCCCGAAATCGGGTCAACAACAAGGGGGATACCCACCCGGTCCGGAACCTGGTTGGCGGCTCCTTGCCCGTTTGGTGTAGCGGGTCCGACTGGGGATAATGGGACCAGCTTCCCAATCTAAAGGGTGTGTGTGTGTAGAGTTTGATTATGTTGATTCTGGAAGTACTTTAGAGCTAACTCAAATCTAACTTATAAACTAAATCTATGTTATTATAATCCAATGAAAACAACACATCTACGCTAACCCGGGATATAACTCTTCTATCATGCGATCTAAAAAGATTTCGAACAATAACTGGTAATAAAGATCATTCAGCTATCATAAGAATATAAATCAATTAAGATGAACCATTCTGCATAAAAAGTTAGGCAAAACAGTTGTGAACAACATATCGCATAATAAGTCATTCATATGTCAAGCACAAACAAATGATTCCACCGTACAGAAGTGCCAAATGGTAACCCAAACATCCATACATTAACATATAAACAACTGAAACTGCATATCACTTTAAGAATATAAGTAGAAATTCGTCAAGAGTTAAAAGTACCATTTATGACTGATTTTCACTCACAAACTTCAAGCAATAACGATTCATCTCTACTTACTTCTAACATCTACCAAGAGTACAGAAGTGCAACATCAATAACAGACATTAAAATGCAAACATAAATAAATCTCGATCCTTCCATTCATCAAAACCTCCTCTGAGGGTGCAGAAGTGCATGTTCCGAGGACAAGTTTTTGACAAATTTCTGGACCCTTCTCCAATGCAATGAGAAGGGTTAAAATACTACTTCCTAATTCTAATAATAGTATCATTACAAAATTTTAGGATACGGTTTTCAAATGACCGTCCTTTTTCTAATTTAGTTAAAAGGAAAAAACAACATTCTAAATGAAATCATTTGTGAACTTGGTCTTTGAAGCTGCAAGTGTCCAGCATAGGCTTGAGAAGAGTCGGCTGGCTGATTTCTGCACTGAGCTGGGCTGCGAAAACAACATCTATGAGAGCTGGCGCTACCTTCTCGGCTGCGTTCGTAATGCACTTCACCGTCATCCATTGGCTGTGCGGTTTAACCAAGTACGTCCAGTAGCCTTCCCAATTCAGCCTAGCCAATGCTTGGATTGCTTTCCCTTTTGCCTGCGCTTTCTGCCTCCATTCTGTCTCCAGTTGCAACTTGTTTGGTAGGTACCCCGGGGTGGTTTCTGTAATTAAATTGGCCCTGTGTAAATTCTCATTTACACAGTCGATAAGAATGCTTGCCTGTGTCGCTGCTGTCTCTGCTGCTTGCTCCGCCTGCGTGATTTGTTCGTCCCATTTATTAAAGAGCAGCTCCTTATGATTTTCATTAATCCTGGGTGCCCCTGCTTTTTTCCCTTCCTCATCATCTTGCCAAGTCAGATATTCTGTCACCCTCTTGTTGTTCTGATCATAGTCGCTCCGCAATTCCACCACCTGACTGGTGATTTTGTTGCTCAGCTCACAAAAGTGCCTCCACTGTGATATTTTACGTCCCAACTCTTCTTGTTGCTGCAGTAGTTGCTCGTTCAAGCCGATGGACTCTGAAATAAACTCTGCCAGCTTAGGCTCATCTTTATGCATTTCTTGCACCGTTTGTAGTTGTTTTTTCTTTTTCTTCAAGACTTTTTTGATAGCCTATCTGCATCTGTTGAAAGTCTTCTTGTAGCTTTTCGAGCTGTCTGGAAGCTTCAGTGTTCGTGTTGGCTTGTTGCAACTGTTTTTGTAGTAGTTGTATATGATTTTCTTGTTCCTTTAAAAGTTGTTGAAATTCATAGGCCTTGTCAATATTTGCAGAAGCATATGCTCCTGCAATCTGAGACAGCTTCGTGAGATTTTCGGTCAGATTACTATTTGGGTCTTTCCACAAGACATCCAAATGTTCAGCATTTTGAGACAGTGTATTCTCAAGCTTTCTCTTCTTTCTCTGTCTCCTTACAACTGCTTTGTGTTGGGGACTATAGAATACATCCAGTGAGGGAATTTCTTCTACGTTAAGTAGAAGTTCTAAGGTTGGAGCGATAGGAAGGTGTTCAGCTTCTGTGGCGCTACTGACCATGGTCGAAACGACTTCTTGCACCACCTGTGTATTATTCACAGGTGTTTTCGGGACTTGCCCTTCAATATTGATCAATTCATTGAAGGTTTCCCACTCTTTATCTAGCTCTGTCGTGACAAGTGGTGCTTCGATGACAGGAGGGGGGGACATCTCTTGGTGGTGAGGAAATAACTTGCTGCTGAGACATTGTACTCGACTGAGCTGTGTCTTTGGTTGTTTCTTTGTTTTTTCCTTGTTCGTGACCAGACTCTTCAGGATACTCAGATACTTCTTGGTCGGCGTTGGAATTAGATCTGGAAGTGCTGGAGTTTTCACTGAGGCTGATGCTCGGAGTCGGTTCTCTAGTAGGTATTCGCAGCCTCTCTAGTGGAATACTAGCCAACCTTCTTTCTCTGTATAACGTGAATTTCTGGAGGTCACCTGAAGACAACCTCGACTGAGCTTCGTGCAAAATTTCTTTGAGCGAGCTCTTATTCTGAAAGAGATCATCAAACAGATCTTTCTTTCCAGAGAACACTCTTATCTTGACGTTCGTTATGAATTCTTGGGCCACATCATTTGGGTCGAATGGCCTCGCTGGGAACTTAAAATCACAACGATCGCAATATCGCAGATCGCAGGAATTTGATGTTCACCCAAATCTTGCCTGGCTCATTTCTGCAATATGCGATCTAGTGATCGGCGTTATCGCAGATCGACGAATCTTTAAGTTTTTCTTTATGAGCGTTACCAATTTGCGATGCGATGTCATTATTAACACGAGGATGTTGCGCATAAAAAGGGAAATGAAGGTGTTTCCTATCCTTTTGCAACGCGACCTTAAAGGTTTTCTCTTTTATCATAGACTTAGGCTTTAAAATATCCAAGAGGCTTTTTCTAAGCGTATGATTGTGACTTCAAAAAGGAACTCTTGCTTTTCCTAAAAATTAACTAAGGGTCCCCATTCATTCAGTATCATGGTTGATACTTAATTGAATAAGGGGGGGTGTTGCTGGCTACAACAGTGGTGTTTTGAGAAATTTAATAGTTATTTGATGGATTCTATGATTTCTAAATCGAAACAGATCATTTTGACCAAAGAGCATATTTTTATCACTTTTTGTGGCTTTGTAAGCTTATGAAAAAGGAACCCCCTAGAGTCCTCTTTCAGCTCTTTTCAGACTCCCAAAATATGAAAATATCTTCGAGCACTTGTCTTTTCAAACTTGTCAAAGTAAATGAAAAGATGTTTGCCTAGTATAAGTTTAACCCTTTTCCGAACTGGGATAGCCTTATTTACGAAAAGGAATACCTTATTCGAACATGGCTAAGAGGTTCGCATGAGTATCGTTTTCTACCTTTTCGGACTCGAGCCAAATTTATGAAAAGAGACATTTGGAGTTTTCTTTTTCACCGCTTTTTCAAACTCTCTAAACATGAAAAAGATGTCGAGTTTCACCTTTGTTGGACTCGTAAAAACATCAAACAGTGATGGACTCATCTAACATGATGGGACCAAACCACTCCTTCTCAAGATTATTTAAATATACTTAGAGGGATTCATCTAAAGGATGAACTTACGATCAAGAATATGTTACCTCCTCAAGCTTGTTACAAAATAAGTAGGTACTAACCATAAATGTTTGGGGAAATTGGGAAAATAAGGTATTCCATTACATCTATTAATGGAAGCATTTCTCTCTTGAAGATGGCACTCTTCCACTTCATCTTTGTCATTGTTGGGTTGGGAAATCTACTTGTATGTTTGGTTCATCACACCATATCAAAGACTTTAATTTTGGTTTTGGGTCAATGTTGCCAATTCCAGTCAGTGTCACCGACATTTTCAAGAGAAGTGATCCAGTTCATATTTGCTACGATACTCTTAAGCCTCCATTCCATTTCTACCATTCATGAACTAGTTCCACATCAGCATCATTGTGTCTCAAATAATGATACCAATTTTGTGTCATTGATGGGGGATACATCAAGGCCCTCTTGCAATAGACCTCTTTTTCTCGACATTAGTTCATTGTCCAGGAAATTGACTTAGAAACTGTTTTCAGTACCTTGGGGCTTGCATACATTAATGGAAAGTTTCCTCACTCTCGACAACAAGTTTTCATCATTGACCTTCGACCAAAATATTATGTGTGGTGTTCAACTTCAACTCATTCATTCACACCACACTTGAAGTACCTTGAGATCCATTAACATCATCATTTGATTCTCTCATCTATGTTAACGACTTACATCATTGGTCAATAATCATATGGTGACTACCATGTTCGAATCCGGCTCATTTATTCACTAGGTTAGACTTGTACATTAGATGATCGAGTGAATGAGATCGAAGACCCCATATCTATTTCCATCCATCCAGGTTGTGATCTAACATCTCCAGGCTAAAAGTTCATGTAATAAAAGTTAATAAAGGCAAAAATAAGACCACGGTTAAGGGACACTTATTCCAAGCCAAAAGTTGGGCAAGATATCCTAGTGGGCAGCGCTTGATGTGTTTATAGATAAGGGGAAATTAGCAAAGGAAATGGAAAAGACTTTGGAAAGGAAAAAAGTATTTTGGCACATTTATTTATGAAAATAAAGGAAATTAGGAGAAAAGGAAGGTGAAAGGTCACAAGTTGCATGTGAGGATGAAAATGAAGGAAAATAATGGAAAACTAAATAAATTAGAGGCCTCATCAATAAAAATATCTTAGAGCATCAGTTGGTAGCATCTTGTCAGTTCATTTTCAAAATTAGTCTCAGAGAGGAGAAGAGCACTAAGAGGATAAATAGATCAAGCAAGCAAAGGAAGGAAAAGGGAGGAAAGCAAAGATCAAGTAAGGAAAGGTTGGAACAAGCAAGCTTTAGAAGGAATACTTGTAGGTAACAGATTGCATGTAGGATTTCCTAGCTGGTTTTGACATGCATGGTATGTGCATGTTGGTATTTGGTTCTTTTGCTATCAGTGGCATGGTTTTGCTAGGTTTTGACAGTGGTTTTTAGCCTTGCCTTGCTATTTCCGGATAGCCATGGTGTGATGGGATTGTTATCGGTTTTGCACTTTGAAATCGTTGGAAGGTTTCAGAATCCAAGGCATATTTCATCATAGGAAAATTTCCAAAGGCCTAAGAATCCCTTGACCAGTAATGGCGGGATACACGGTAAATCCTGAGGGTGGAGACAGGAAAATTCCTCAAGGATGGTGAAGTAATCCAGAGGCATTCAAAGTTCAGTTTGGTTCTGTGATCTCAGGGTTAGGTTAGCTAAGATCACAATATTGTGAGGGTGGAGGTGCTTTAACCTATGGATTCCCTTGGTTGTTTTAGATGGTTTATCCCATGAGATCCCACATTCATGCTTTGAATATGGCATGGGGTGACTAGCTGAAAGAGAGATTTGGCTCAACCATGTCTATGGTCGGTGGTACGTGGAAGTATCGAACCTGGTTGTCTCTTCCTGTAGTATACCTGGGGGGATAATATCAGGTACAGGGAGGGAATAATGTAATGAATAATGTAAGGATGAGAAATAAATGGGACATAATTAATAAATGAAGTCGTTACCCACATTATGTAAGGGAGCACAAGTAGTTAGGAAATAATGTGATAAGCCCATGGTATTGAATGTATGGTATTTAGAGACCCATGGTAATTACGCATGGCATTGTATGTATGAAGCCTGTATAGAGGCTAGAGACTTCCCATTGAGATATGTCGAGTATTGTTTTGTATTGACAGACATTAGCTTGTGGAGTGATATCCTTCCTTAAAGATTAGCTGTATGTTGTTACCCTACCTCAATGGTTTTGATATTAATAAAGGTATGAGGTTCTATCATATATTGTGTTATTTATTGGGAATATTTTTCATTGTTATATATTTGCAGGCCATATATATTACAAGTGGTATCACAACACTTTCTTGGGCAAAGAGGGAGATAATTTTATTTTGTTTCCATTTTTTTAAAAGAATTTTTTGGGCAGTGAGTTTGAAGATCATATCTGAAACTTTTGGGGCAAAATTTACAATAGAAATTTACATACCTTAATTCTTTGGGAAAAAATAGCCAAATTCAAAAAAACAATCGGTTAAATCGGATTCTGGATTGGGGAGATATCATTGATTTAAAATCAATTGTGTTCTAGGAACATTTCTTATGATAATTCATGGACGACGGATTTGAGCTCCTCTTGAAAAATCACCCAATTGCAACAACAACAAAAAATCGGTCGAATAGGAGTCTAGATGAGGGATATATCATTGATTTAAAATTAGCTTTTTTTTTTTCAGAATTTTTTGTGATAACAGGACAATTGCAGTGCGAATCTGAGTTTCCATAGTTCCCAGATCAAGATTTTAATCACATGGGAAGATGCAGAATGGCCATTCCATTTCCGAAAATATGTTATATTAAGGTTTTGAACCATATTGATCGAGTTGTGACCATTTAAATTTTTTGCATAAAGTAAGTGATTTTCTTCAAAACCCTTACTCTATTTTAGGGGATCTAGCAAGATAATGTTTTCAGGAAAAGATGATGGAACTACTATTGAAGAATTCCTAAACTGGGTGAAGTCATCATCTAAATTTTGGAAAGAGGTAGCATGGTTTAATTTTAAAGATGAGGAAGCCATATGGTGGAACTTGCTTGACACAAATAAGTTGGTAATCCTTCATGATGAAGAATTTGAAAAAGTCCTATTGGAAAAATGGTTGCATGCTAAAAGACAGGATAATGAGACACATAAGGGGTTATTTTCTAATGGTATCTCATTATTACATGTTCATGAAAGTATTCAGAAAGAGAACATCATTGTGTCAATCATTCCTAGTTGCAAGCATAATTTTATCAATGTCAATTTGGCAAAAAATTGCAAGTCCCAACAAAACATATTGAAAATACATAGGTTGATAATGAAGAAGTTCAAATTTATAAATATTTGAAAATTTCTATGGATAAGTATGTGTTGCATTTTGATTTTCATGCTTCGGATATGGATGATGTGTATATTTTTTTGGGATACCCTTGGATGGAATCTGTTGGTACTATCAATATTAATGTGCAGAAGAAATTCCTGAAGCTCAGGTATAAAAATAAGAAAATTACATTATAGGATATTTCCATCAATAAACAGGTAGAGCCCAAAGAGGCCCAAGCAGAGAACATTGCAGGTATTGACACATCAGATGAGGAGTCTGTGGTGGAAAACAAGCAACAAACACAAGAACCACAACAGGTACATGATACCACTCAGGCTCCGTTAGGTCGGGAATTGAAGACAACAACACCAACAGTCAAGGTTTCAGCATATTACCACTCGCACCACCCAATAAGAAAACAACCCACAATATGGCACAAGATTAGCAACCAGAACAGGGGAAACTGGAAGACACATAGAACAACAGTGCAAGCTACCCACAACACATCCCCACATGGGCACCAGAAGAACCAGTTTCAATCTCAAGTGAGTGAGGCAATGGTTAAATCGAGTTTTCACCTTTCTCTTGGACGACTAGATGCACGTGCATGGTACCAATGGAATACTCTTTTGAGTAGATCTTATTATTTGTGTTCTTCTCGTGTTTCGAGGATGAAACATGTTTAAGGGGGGTGGAATGTAGTATACCAAGGGGGGTAATATGGGGTACAAAGAGAGGTACCCAAGGGAATAATGTAAGGATGAAAAATAAATGGGCCATAATTAATAAATAAAGTGGTTAACCCACATTATGCAAGGGACCACAAGTAGTTCGGAAATAATGTGATAAGCCAATGGTATTGGATGTATGGTATTTAGAGACCCATGGTATTGTATGTATGAACCCTATATAGAGGCTAGAGACTCCCCATTGAGATATGTCAAGGATTATTGTATTGACAAGCATATGGCTTGTGGAGTGTTCTCCTTCCTTAAGGAGTGATTGTATGGTGTTGCCCTACCTCGAGGGTTTTGATATTAATAAAGAATCATTTCCATTTTATATTCTTGGATCGATATTGTTATTACTTGGGAATATTTTCCATCATTATATATTTTCAAGTCAAATTTACTACACTTGCCTATGTTTAATGAAAGCTAAGTTCTCTTGCTTTTGGTTGGTAAATGCACTTGTTATTATGTAGCTTTAATGGTTGTTATCTTATGGTTTTTTTTATGCTTATATGTTAGTTATAAGAATGGATATATGATTGGTTTTAGTCATGGATATTTTCATGTTTTTACTGGTAATTGGGAGAATAATGGATGCAATACCTAATTGATGTTAAGGCAGCTAATGGGAGAGGGTGGCAATCCTTCTCGTTAAGTCTCATATGAGTTTTCAGTCCCTTATGCTCAGACTTGCATTCATGACATGCAGGTTGCCTATCTACCAAGTGTTTTACGAAATGTCAGTCTCAGTTGGGGATGGTCAGGTCTAGTCATGGTTTTAGTTTTGGTTTATAATCAATGTAGTAATGTATTTTATGAGTTCCAAAAGTTATATGGATTTCTTGGCAGAGGCTTAGCCCCAGCCCTAAAAAACAACCTTAAATTTCATAGTCACTAGCACAACATTGAGTAGCAAAGTCCATAGTTGCATGGAGGCAGGCCTATGGGAGTGACTAGGGGTTTCTAGTCACATGGAGGGCTTGAAAAGTGAGTGATTGGGGCTCTAGATCAGGCAAAACTTAAGTTGGCTTAGGGGATAGACACCTGGAGGGGTTGGGTTACTCCTGGAGGGTCCTGAGGCACCTAATGGAAGTCAGTAAGGTCTGTTTTGTCAACTCCATTTCTTTAAGGTCACATAAGAGGTTGAGTCTTGTCATAGCAACCCATCATCTCATGTTTACCACGGGTAAGACAGTGAAAGTGGTTATATGTGAGGGAAGAGGTTCGTTATAGGTGGTATCAAAGCAGGTTGTGTTCTCTTTGGGAAAAGTATGATGTTTTCGAGATCGTGTTTGTCATGCATGGGGCCAGGGTATACCATTGGTATGGTCATTCATGATAATGTATATTGATGTGTTGTTATATAGATATGTTTATAATTATACATGTACATGCTAATGTGGACTAATCTTACATATGAGATAAGCCTTCCCTGAATGCAAATGGGGTATGGATTTGATTTTGGTATCTATTTGGTTTATTTGACATGATATACTTGCAAGAAGAAGATAATCAAGGATGATGAGGAAAATGGTAGATTATAGTTCTCGTTACTCTCCCTACCAATCAGTTGAGCAGCAAGGAGATGAGCATTCTCTTGGTGTAGCAGATACCTTAAGGAGATTGAGGGCGAAGATCAGAAGTTGTAAGGAAGATAATGACATGTTGTTTGAGGCTCAGGAAATACTTGCAAGGGCTTAGGAAAATAAGATAGTGGCCAATGCAACGATTCTTCATAGCTTGTTAGATTTGCAGAAATAGGGACAGATGAGGATCGGTCAAGAGTAGGAGGAAAAAACTAATGGAGCCTATGGTAGTAGGTCTTGGTCCGAATACGGGTTGGATAGAGGGGACACAGTTGAGGTGGCAGATCATTGGACACACCTAACATGAGGACTGTTATGTATGGGCATCATTCTAGTTTCTCTTCCAAGAGATATCATCATAGTCATTACCATCATCATCGTCATAGGAAGGGTGACTATTTTCCATATGAGTTAAAGAAATTCAAGCCTCCTATAATTGATGGGGAGATGAAGAAGTTAGAAGATACAAAGGCATGGTTTCTTGGGATGAATAAATTCTTCAGATTGCATAGCTATACAAAGAGCATGAAATCCAAGATAGCCACTTGCAATCTTAAAGGGAAAGCAAACATTTGGTGGGAGGATGTGAAGAATGTTAAAGGTATTCGGGAGGATGACTTCACTTGGGATGAGTTTGAGAGGCTATTCAAGAAGAAGTACCTATCAGAGAGGTACTATGATGCCAGAGCTAAGGAGTTTCATGAGTTGTAGATGGGTTCCATGACAGATGATGAGTATGATAGCAAGTTCCTGAAGCTGTTGAGATATGTGCCTTACCTCAAGGAGGATAAGGCCAAGGTTCAAAGATTCATCAATGGGTTTCCAGTAGCATAAAGAGACTGAATTGTGTTCGATGAGCCTAGATTGCTAGAAGAATCGATTGAGAAGATGAAGCATTGTTATGAGCAGTAAAAGTGCAAAGTTGAGCCGAAGCGTGACTTGAAAGGAAATGAGAAAGCTAAAAGAATATGGCCATCAAAGAAGGGAAGACCTCAAGATGCAGGTGAGAAATAAAATGTGGTTCCTTACAAGAAGATCAATACATTTGAGAAGGGACATGGATCGCAGCCTCGAGAGCAGCAGACTAGAGGTGATGGTAGAGCACCAATGCAGTGTTGGGTATGGGGAAAATATCATCACAAGAAGGATTGTCCATTGTACCAAGGTGGTAGACCTCAGATCTATAGTGCTCAGAGGTGAAAATAGTTGGGGATGTTGGTCATATCATTCCTCATATTTATGCAGTTGTGGACAATATGTGGGTGGATCACCAAAAATCTATCATTGATATGGATGGTAAGCTTTTTGATCAAGTTATTTCTATTTTGATTGATCTTGGATCTAATTATAGCTATGTTAATCCTGACCTGGTGGGTAAGTAGGGCTTGAGAAACAAGTGCATGAAAAATATTGGTTGGTGTAGTTGGCTATAGGTACTAAGAAGAGAGTTCACCATTGGGTAAGAGCTTGTGCATTTGATTTAAATGGTATGCCTACAACAACACATTTGAATGTACTGCCATTGGGATCGTATAGCATGATTTTGGGTATGGATTGGTTGTACCTTCATAAGACCAAAATGGATTATTATGATAAGGCCATTGAGTGACTGGATGATAATGGAGAAAAGAGAATTATGTAGGGAGAGAAGAAGCCTACATCAGTGAGGATGGTCACCGCTATGCAGGCTAAGCACAATTGCAGAAAAGGTTGTGTGATGTTTGCAGTGCTTATTCTTGTGACAAGGGTAAAGATGTTGGGGATGCAGAAATATTCTAGAGGTATCTTTTATTGCATCAGTTTCGAGATATGTTCCCACTAAATATTCCAGAGTTACCTCCTCATATGGAAGTGGACTTTTCTATTGAGTTGGTACTAGGGGCAACACCATCATCAAAGGAACCTTATAGGATGAGCATGCTAGAGTTAGTAGAGTTGAAGTTGCAGCTGAAGGAAATGCTTGACAAGGGATACATTAGGTCGAGTGTGTCACCTTGGGGTGCACCAGTATTGTTCGTAAATAAGAAGGATGGTACTCTCAGGTTGTGCATTGATTACAAGCAGTTGAATAAGGTGACAATCAAGAAAAGGTACCCATTTTCTAGGATCAATGATTTGTTTGATTAGTTAAAGGAAGAAACAGTGTTCTCAAAGATCAATTTTAGATTAGGATACCATCATGTACGCATCAAAGAAGAGGACATCTACAAGACCACCTTCAAGACCAGGTATGGGAATTATGAGTTTGTTGTAGTTCCATTATGTTTGACTAATGCCCCAGCTACATTTATGTGTTTAATGAATGGTGTGTTGCATCCTTATCTGGGCAAGTTTATTATTGTATTTATTGATGGCATATTAGTATATTCTAAGAATGAGGAAGATCATGTTGAGCATTTACAAACAGTGTTGATATTTCTAAGAGAGCATCAATTATATGTTAATCTTAACAAGTGCAGTTTCTTTCAAACAAAGATACACTACTTGGGACATGTTGTTTCCAAGGAAGCCATAGCAATAGATCTAGAAAAGATAAAGGCCATCACGGAGTGGGTATCTCCTAAGAATGTGTAGGAATTCACATCATTTATGAGATTAACATGTTATTATAGGAGGTTCATTAGGAACTTCTCACGCATTTCATATCCTATTACATTTTTGCAGAGAAAAGGTAATAAGTTTAATAGGACATAATAATGTGCCACTAGTTTTGAGCAGCTGAAGCAGTTGCTGACCAATGCTCTAGTTCTTAAGATCATAAATTTGGATAAAGAGTTTGTAGTGTGTATACATGCTTGTAAAAGAGGACTTGGTGGATTCCTTATGTAGGAGGGTAAAGTGGTATGCTATGAGTCCAGGAAATTAAATGAGCACGAGTAGAACTACGTGACTCATGATCTTGAGTTGGAAACTATTATTCATGCTTTGAAGATGTGGAGGAATTATCTTCTTGGCAGAAGACTTTTACTAATGAGCAATAATAATGGTTTGAGGTATCTATTTGACCAAATGAATCTGAATGCTAGGAAAGGTAGATGGTTGGGCACACTTAGTGAGTTTAACTTTGAGATCCGATATATTAAGGAAAAGGAGAACAAGGTTGCAGATGCTTTGAGCATGAAAGTACAGGTGAATCATATAGTAGCTATGTGTTCCTATGGGAAAGACTTACATGATCGGATCTTACACTCAGGACAATAGGATGACAGGTATATGGAGCTCAGGCACACGTTACAACATCGCACAGGTACAGGTACAAGTGTAGGTATAGGTACAAGTGCAAGTGTAGGTGTAGGTACATGTGCAAGTGTAGGTGCAAGTACAAGTATAGGTACAGGTGCAGGTATAGGTGATCAGGATGCAGACTATCATCTCACGAAAAATGGTTTGGTAAGATTCAGGGACATGATCCATGTGTCAGATGGCAGTGAGCTCAAGAAGCTTATATTAAGGGAGTTTCATGTCAATCTGTACTAGGGTCACCCAAGATATCAAAAGACATTGGCGGCAGTGAAGAAGTTATACTATTGGCATAATCTAAGAAAGGAAGTGGTAGATTTCGTGGCTAGATATTTGGATTGTCATCAGGCAAAGGAAGAATGTAAGAATCCAAGTGATCTACTACAACCTATTCCAATTCCAGAATGGAAATGGAAGGTCATTTCCATGTATTTTATTACAAGTCTTCTGAGGATAGTGAGGCAACATGATTATATCATGGTTGTGGCCGATAGGTTGAGCAAGGTGGCTCACTTCATTCCAGTGAAGACTACATATTCAGTTAGTGAAGTGGCATGAGTCTTCATCAGGGAGATTGTGAGATTACATGGTGTTCCAAAGAATATTGTGTTGGACAGGGATGCCAAGTTCACTTCCAAGTTTTGGAAGGTGTTGTTGCAGGTTTGGGGATAGATTTGGCCTTCAGTACAACTTATCATCCACAAACAGATGGACAGACAGAGAGGATTAAGAGGATCCTAGAGTACATGTTGAGGATGTATGTGATTCACCAGTAGAGGAGATGGGAGGAGTACCTTCCATTAGTTGAGTTTGGATACAACAATGATTATCTGGAGTCACTCAGGATGAGTCCTTTCAAGGCACTATATGGGTGGAGTTGTAATACTCCCATTAGCTGGAGTGATCCAGTGAACAAGGTACTTATTGGACCAGACATGTTGGAAGACATGGAACATGAAATGCAGCTTATAAGGAAGAATCTAAAGGCAACACATGATAGGCAGACGATTTATGTAGACCAACACAAGGCATTTAAGGAGTTTCAGGGTGGGGAGCATGTGTATTTGCACATCAAGCCCAAGAAGAGCTCCTTGAGGATTAGATCATGTGCCAAGTTGACATCATGGTATTGCGGGCCTTTTGAGATCCTTGAGAGGATTGGACTAATGCACTATTGAATTTCACTGCCTCCAACAATGAAAGCCCATTATGTTTTCCATGTTTCATTGCTTAAAAGGTATATAAAGGATGTTGATCATGTTATTGATTGGTTTGTATTGCAGGTGGAGAAAGAAGGAGAATTCCAGCTGAAACCTCGTGGATATTGTAGCGGAAATAACTCATGCTTCGGAACAGAGCCCACAAGCAAGTTAGAGTGCAGTGGAAGCACTTTGAGCCCAAAGAAGCTACATGGGAGATGACGATTCAGATGCAGGCTATGTATCCTTCATTGTTGTCGGTTGAGGAAAAGCAATTTTGGTATTTGTACATATTTATGTATGGTTTCTATTGTAAATACCGCCATGAGCTAAGTTATAAAGCTCCAATAAGATATATGATTGCTATATTGTCATGTTATCATGATGATTTTTGTTTTTGAGCAGGTTATTCATTGTAAATATTGCATTGAGCTAGGTTATAAAGCTCCATGGGTAGTATGTTTACTTTTCAGCGGTTTTGCTTAGGTATAGGTATGGTTTAACACCGAGGACAATGTTCCCCAAGGGGGAGGGTTTTGTAACAAACCCGGGATAAAATTTCATGTAATAAAAGTTAATAAAGGCAAAAATAAGACCGCAGTTAAGGGACACTTTTTCCAAGATGAATGTTGGGCAAGATATCCTAGTGGGCATCACTTAATGCATTTATGGCTAAGGGGAAATTGGCAAAGGCAATGGAAAAGGCTTTGAAAAGGAAAAAAGTATTTTTGGCACATTTATTTATGAAAATAAAGGAAATTAGGAGAAAAGGAAGGCGAAAGGTCACATGTTGCATGTGAGGAGGAAAATGAAGGAAAATAATCGAAAATTGAAGAAATTAGAGGCCTCATCAATAAAAAAGACCTCAGAGCATCAGTTGGTAGCCTTTTGTTAGTTCGTTTTTAGAATTAGTCTTAGAGAGGAGAAAAGCACCAAGAGGAGAAGGAGATCAAGAAAGAAAAGGAAGCAAAAGCAAGCAAAGTAAGGATAAGGAAAGGAAAGGAGAGAAAATATCAAGCAAGGAAAGGTTGGAACAAGCTAGCTTCAGTAGGAATGCTTGTAGGTAATAGATTGCATGTATGATTTCCTAGCTGGTTTTGACATACATGGTATGTGCATGTTGGTATTTGGTTCTTTTTCAATCAATGGCATGGTTTTGCTGGGTTTTGACAGTGGTTTTTAGCCTTACTTTTCCATTTTCGGATAGCCATGGTGCGATGGGATTGTTCTCAGTTTTGAGCTTTGGAATTACGCAAAGGTTTTGGAATTCGAGGCGAAGGTGGTCACAAGAAAATTCCCAAAGGTCTAGGAATCCCTTGATTGGTAATGGCAGGATACACGGTAAATCCTTAGGGTAGAGATAGGAAAATTCCTCAACGATGGTGAAGGAATATGGAAGCATTCCAATCTCGATTTCGTTTTGTGATCTCGGGGTTAGTTTAGGTGAGACCACAGTATGGTGAGGGTGGAGTTGGTTTAACCTTTGGATTGCCATGATTTTTTTGGATTGGTTTATCCCATGATATCCCACATTCATGCTTAGAATATGGCACGAGGGTGAGTGGATGAAAGAAATATTTGGCTCAACCATGTCTATGGTTGGGTGGTACGTGGAAGTCCCGAACCTAGTTGACTCTTTCCTATATTTAATGAAATATAAGTTCTCTTTCTTTTGATTGGTAAAAGTACTTGTGTCTTTAATGGTTGTTATCTTTTGGTTATTTATGTGTTTATATGTCAATTATAATCATGGATTATTATGCAACCAGCTCACAAAATAGAAGAAAATATAAATCAATGCCTTCAAAATCAACCTCTTTGAGGGGGAAACCTCCTTAACATTACACAAATTAACAATTCTTGGATGATACAAATGAAAAAATCTTCTTTCTTTATATAGGAGTCTAATGGGTCACAATATAATCAAAGCCGACATAACAATAACAATATAAGGGCACAACAATAACAATAGTGGGCTTATATGGGGCACAATAATAATAATATGGGGACAATAGGGGCATACCAATAACAATATGGACTACAATGACAATAGTAATGGGGGAATTACTAGTATTATAGGGACCTAACATGCCCCTCTCCTTCAAAAAAGTGTTTTTCTCAATGCTTGAGTAGTTTTGGATGCTTCTGTATGAAATTTTCACCCTCCCATGTGGAATCTTCAGCGGGTAAGTTCTTCCACTTGATGAGATACTCTAAAATTGATCGATTATGTAGCTGTCGAGTTCTTGTTTCTATGACTGCTTCAGGTTCCAATATGATTTTTCCTTCCTCATCAAGTTCTAGAAATATTGTTTGAACTGGGAGTTTGTCACCTATAACCTTCTTTAAGCATGAAACATGGAAAATTGGGTGCACTCAGGAAGCTACAGGAAGCTTCAATTTGTATGCCATAGTACCAATCTTCTGCAACACCTTGTATAGACCATAATACTTTGATGATAATTTATTATCCTTCTTAGCTAGCTTGAGGGACATTTTTTTATATGGTTGTAGCCATAGGAATACCCAGTCACCTACATCAAAACTTCTTTCACTGTAATGTTGATCTACCTGTTGTTTCATTCTATTCTGCGCCAAAGTGAGGTTATCCTTTAAGAGTTGGAGAACCTGTTGTTGATGCTCGATGTGATCTTCCACTGCTTGTATATTAGAATTTTATCTTAAATATGATGTGATGGACGGTGGATGATATCCATAAAGTGCCTTGTTGTAGTATGGAAGGAAGTGTTATACCACCATTCAGTCAGAGGTAATCATTTGACCCATTGTGTCTGTTTATTAGATACAAAAGCAACGAAGATATCTTCCAAACATTTGTTTACTATCTCAGTTTGCCCATCGGATTGAGGATGATAAGATGAGCGATAAGTTAACTAAGTACCAAGACAAGAAAATAATTATATCCAGAAAATTTCCAGTGAAAATGGGATCTCTGTCGCTTACAATAATATTTGGGTTTCCATGTAGCTTTTTAATTGTTTCCATAAATGCAGTAGAAATTGTACTTGCTTTAAATAGATGAGATAATGGAAAAAAGTGTGCATACTTGGTAAGTCTGTCAACTACCACCATGATGACACTCTTTCCTTCGGACTTGGGTAAACCTGTGATAAAATCCATTGAAACCTCCTCCCAACATTGGATGGGAATGTATAAAGGTTGTAATAGACGTGGGGTCTTAATTGTTTCAACTTTATTTTGTTGGCAAACCAAACATTCTGCCACAAACTTTTGAATATCTGATTTAAGGCCATCCCAAAAAAATCCTTCTGAACCCTGTGGTAAGTTTTTAAAAATGCTGAGTGCCCTCCTAAGGGAGATATTTGCAATTCCATAAGAATCTTTTGTTTGAGTTGGGAATTCTTACATAGGTATAAGCGATATTTTTACCATAACGAATCATTTTTCTAGCTAAATGTGTCAGATGTACTGGAACCTTGTTGTAAATTTTGAATAAGTGCCCACACTTCTTCGTCATTCTTCCATTCATCCCTTGCTTCGTTTATCCAATCTGGTTGGATAATAGAAATGGTGCAAAGCAATGCTTCCACATCCTCATCCTTTCTTAAGAGTGCATCTGCCACAACATTTTTCTTCCCTTTTTTGTAGATGATTTCAAAGCCATAATCCAACATATTTATGACCCATTTTTGCTACTTTTCTAGAGATAAGATTTGTTCTAAAAAGTATTTAAGTCTATCATGATCCATTTTTACCTTGAAGTGTCATCCCATTAGGTAGGGTCGTTGTTTCTTAAGTGCATGTAGTATTGCCAACATTTCCTTATCATAAATAGCTTTGTGTAAACACTTTCCTTTGATTGGATAACCTTCGAAAGTAATGGGTCTTTCTTCTTGCATTAAAACAACACCAGTTCCATTTCTTGAGGCATCACATTCCACATTAAAGGTTTTTGTGAAGTCCAGCATAGCTAAGACCGGTGCTTGGCACAATGCCTCTTTAAGATGTTCAAAGGCTTTTGTTGCATCTAGAGTCCATGAAAATGCATCTTTGGTGCTACTATTCTCCCATAATTCTTAACAAACTTGCGATAATACCCTATCAACCCGAGAAATCCTCGTATATGATTTATGGATGTGGGGATCTTCCATTCCTTAATGGCTTTAATTTTGCTAGGATATACCTTAACACCTTCATGAGATACAATATGACCTAGATATTCCACCTCTTCTACTCCAAAGAAACATTTGGAGATTTTTGCATATAATTGTTTCTCCTCCAATAGTTTGAGAACCCTGTCAACATGTTGAACATGATCCTTCCAAGACTTGTTTTAGATTAGTATATCATCAAAAAATACTAACACAAATTCTCTAAAGAAGGGTTTGAAAATGGAATTCATGAAACCTTGAAATAGAAGGTGCATTGATAAGGCCAAAAGGCATGACCAAAAATTCACAATGACCCTCATGAGTTCTAAATTTTGTTTTCGGAATGTCTTCAATCTTCATTTTGATTTGATGATATCTTTAACGAAGATCCAACTTGGTGATGTAAATTTATCCATGCAATTCATTAATGACAGGAATGGGAAATTTATCTTTAGTAGTGAGCTTTTTGAGTTTCCTATAATCTGGACGCATGCGCCATGACCCATACTCATGATGCACCAATACCATTGGAGCAGAGAAAGAACTTTAACTAGGTTGAATTATACCAACCTCTACCATTTCTGCAACCATACATTCAATTTCACTCTTTTGGGCATAGAGATATCTGTAAGACCTGATTTTTGGAGGAACACTTCCTGGAATCAAATGAATAACATGATCATGATCATGAATAGGTGGGAGGCCTTTGGGAGTCTCCAATACCTTGGAATGATTATCCAAGACTTTTTGGAGATCTAGAGAAATAATTGATTTCAATGTTGAAACCTCTAGCAAACATAATTGTGCAATTATACCTCGTTGTTCTTTCTTTAGAATCTTTGTCATTCTGTTAGAGCAGATTATTTTTCCTAGTTTCCCTGCGATTCCCCTTAATTCAACTTCCTTTCCTTCCAAAGAAACTTTTGTGAAAATTTCTTGAAAATTAAAAGCTAATGTACCCAATGATTGTAGCCATTGGACTCCTAGTACAACATCAACACCACCCATTGGAATGGAAAGAATTGGGCTATTCAATACATATTATCCTATAAATATCTTGATATTATGGCATTTTCCAGAGCAATTTATGGTTCCTCCACTTGCAACCATCACTTGAAACTCTGGTGCTAGATATAGGAAGCAATTCAATTCCTTGGCTATCTTACAATGAATAAAATTATGGGTACTGCCCAAATGAATCAACACTATTACCTTTTTCTTCATGATATGTCCTTCTATCTTGATAGCTTGAGGAGTGGTAATTCTGGCCAATGCATTACCAGATATAGTTAGATTTATTTCTTCTTTCTCTAGAGTTTGTTTATGGTCTATATACTCTTCTTTTGATGTTTCCTGTTCCTTTTCTTCCTCCTCTTCACAATCTATGTAAAATAATTTATTCTCAACACACTTATGACCTTTAGTGTATTTTCTATCACAACTATAACAAATCCCTTTTTCTTGCTTTTCTTCCAATTTTTGTGGCGTCAACCTTGTAGGTTGTGGAAGGCTATGAGCAACAACACTTCCATATTTATAGTTGTCAGTGGTAGGCTTCCTTGTTTCCATAATTTTGCTTTCCATTATTCTTGCCAACCTGAATGCCTTCTCCAATGAATCAGGTTCCCAAAGGAAAACCTCATGTTGGATGTTATACTTTAAAGTCCCTATGAACACATCAATCCTCTGCTCCTATGGAATATCTTTTACCCTTATATCCAATTTTTGGAAGTCCTCAATGTGCTCCATCATTGAACCCTTTTGTTTGAGATTGATCAATTGGATAAAAAAAGTGTTACTTTTTGTATCCTCATAATGTGCTATCATTTATTCCGTAAATTTCCAAAGTGACAATTTGTTTACGAGAACAAAGCCATCGATACCGTACAAACTAATTTGGTTCCAAATATAAAGTTGCAATGTGTACCTTTTGTGTGTTTTGCACATTATGGAGATCGAAATATTGTTTCATCTGTAGTATCCATGTTATGGGATCCTTGCCATCAAACTTCCTCATATCGATCTTTGGAACTTGGTGGGTCTTTGTTCCAACGTTAGAGTCTACGAAATCGTGATTAACATTTCTTTTATTCTCATCATGAGTTTCCTCTACTACCTTTTCTCCATTAAGAAGGCTTTCTTGTAGAAAATTTGTCAAACCTTCCATATCTTTCTTCAAATCTTCAATGTTGTCATTCTTCAAATCATCATTAACATTTCTTTTGTTCTCATTATGAGTTTCCTCTACCGCCTTTTCGCCATTAGGAAGCCTTTCTTGTATCAACTTTTTCAAACCTTCCTTCCAACCTTTCATGTCTTTCTTCCAATCTTCAATGTTGTATTTCATACCATCTATCTTAGATTCCATGTCTTTCTTTAAACCATCCATCTTAGCTTTTGTTACTTTTTGTGAGAGTGAAATTTGTTGCACTTGGTCTCATAATTTAGATATATCATGTTGCGTTTCTTTCTCTTCTTCATGAGTCATGTTAGAGCTTTTAGGTTGTTTACTAGGTGTTTCCATTTTCTTTCTTTGGGGCGTCGATTAATTATAATAATGCTTCACTATGCGCTTTGAATTCCTTCAAACTAATTTTTCAAACCAAACTTAAGCACAAAAAAAAAACTACACACATTTTTTCACTTTGTAGGGGCTCAATATTGAATTTGTTTTATATCTATAATTTCATATCTCCAAGGTCTAAAATTGCATCCTGCGGTAGCCCTCTGAGTCCTATTTCTAACCATGCAAGTCTGATCAAGATTGGATTCTCGAAGGAAGAGTTATGCCAAATCTCCCATGATGACATGATTATAGACTAGTTCAGTAGAGCAAACTTGTACGAAGTGCCACTTCTCACTGTTTCGACCTTAGGACCTGAATCTGATACATAGAAAACTAAAGGCCGTCCTCTTTCTGTAACTTCTCACGAAATTTCAGTCTGATGCTCAATCAAAAAAAAAAAAAAAATTATGACTATTTTCCCTAGGTAACATGTTTGAGATATAATTCGGGATCCTGTAAAAAGCCTAACTTCCTTGGATCATATCTCTGAAAATATAACGAGAAAAGATTTGAAATTTAGACCAGAGAATCACAGAGATTTAGGCTCAAATGGGTTTTTTGTTTAGCTTCGGTAACGTCGCAACAAAAAAAAAAAAGGTGGGGGGGTTATAACGAAAATTCCACGATGACCTGTTTGGACCAGCGAAACCCTAGAATCCAAAGCTCGGATACCAAATGTTATGCAACCAGCTCACAAAATAGAAGAAAAGATGGATCAACACCTTAAAAATCAGCCTCTTAGAGGGGGAAACCTTGTTTACATTACACAAATGAACAATTCTTGGATGATACAAATGAAAAAAACCTCCTTTCTATATATAAGAGTCTAACGGGTCACAATATAATCAAAGCTGACATAACAATAATAATATAAGGGCACAATAATAACAATAGTGGGCTTCTATGGGGCACAATAATAACAATATGGGGACAATAGGGGCACAACAATAAAAATAAGGGCTACAATGACAATAGTAATGGGGGAATCACTAGTATTATAGGGACCTAACATGGATATACGACTAGTTTTAATCATGGCTCTTTTCATGCTTTACTTGTAACTAAAAGAATAATGGATTCAAGACCTAATTGATGTTAATCCAGCTAATGGGATAGGGTGATGATCCTTCCTGTTAAGTCTCATATGAGTTTTTAGTCTCTTATGCTCATACTTCCATTCATGACCTGAAGGTTGCCTATCTACCAAGTGTTTGATGGAATGTCAGTCCCGGTTGGGGATGGTCAGGTCTAGTCCTAGTATCAGTTTTTGTTTATAATCATTGTAGTCATGTATTTTATGAGTTCTGAAAGTTATATGGATTTATGGGTAGAGGCTTAGCCCCTGAAAAATAGCCTTAAATTTCGCAGTCGCTAGCATAGCACTAAGCAGAAAAGTCCATAGTCGCATGGAGACCGACATATGGGAGAAACTTGGGGTTTCAAGTTGTATGGAGGGCTTGGGGCTCTAGCTCAGGGAAAACTTACGTTGGCTCAGGTGATGGACACCTAGAGGGGTTGGGTTACTCTTGGAGGGTCCTGAGGCACTTGAGGGAAGTCAGTAAGGTTTATTTTGTCAGCTCCACTTCCTTAAGGTCACCTAGAAGGTTGAGACTTGTCATAGCAGCCCTTCATCTCATGTTTACCCCGATTAAAACAATGAAAGTGGGTAGATGTGAGGGGAGAGGTTCGTTACATGTGATTTTAGGATTAATACAAGATTACAAAGTATGATGGATATGATCATATTGGCAGTCATCCCATCATGTGTCCACACTTTGTTATCATTGGAGGTGAATTCTTGATCATTGTACATGTAATGTTATATTACGTGTTGAGAATGGGTATGCTTCCTTCAACAAGATATCATGATCAAAATGTATTGTAACAAATGATGATCTCGATTGGTTGTTCTTGATCTGAACTTGTCACAAGGTAAAGCACTTCAATCATCAGCTGATGTTTCTGAATTTGCGCTTTAGGGGGCAATTTGTTATCAATAGGCCTACAAACTGGATCAATCCACATCCATGAACATGTTGTCATCATACCTACACAAAATGATAAGCATGACCTTTCCAAATGCTTGATTTTATGGATCTAACTGCTCCAAATCAGTTCTTTTAAGCCCTAGCACACCCTACCCCTTTAGAGCCCTGCGTTTAGGAGAAACTTGCTCCTTTCTACATGAGTGCTAATTAACAACAACTTGCTCCTTGTTGGGGGTGCGCTGATTCTAGACATTCAGGAAAATTAAAAAGATTTATGAAGCTTCCTCTTCCAGAATCTTTTAGGGGTTGTTATAACCATTTTCCTTGGATAAGAATCTTGAGTCCTATTTGATCCTTCATTTGAGACTTCACCTCTTATCCCTTGAGCTCATCCTCCCATCTCAAGCGGATATCAATCCTAGATTGGTAAATGCATAAGAATTTTTAAACTACCACACTCTCATATATATTTACTCCCATCCACAACACCAAGGTTGGATTTTGTAGACTGATCATGCCCTCATGCAACTTCCTTGAATCTAAGAGAATCACCATCTTCATGCATTAGGGTGACAATGGGGTTTGCTTTGAACAAGGAAGAACAAGTCAACTTGGGGACTTCTCTACAATTTCAACATTATTCTTGGTTGTAAACTCTCTCTTATTTCTATTAATACAAAGAGTATGTTTTTTCCTATATGTGTTATGTTATGTTTAAATTCATATATTTCAATGCCTCATTGATTAATTAAATAGAGTAATTGAATTATGTTGCATAGATGTTGTAGATCCTTGGCTTGTTTTGGTTGTATGTGCAGGTTATGATTATAGCATTTGGCGCTATGATTGGAGCTTACAAGATGGGAGGAAAGTAATGCTTACGATGGACTCCAAATAAACCTCTTTCCCATTCTTCAATTTCTCTAAGGAAAAATCTATATTCTTTCCTTTTTGTTTTTCTAGGCCAGTCCACCTGGTCTAAGGAATATACTTTTGCTTACAATTGTAAATTTTTCATAACAAATTGGAGACTCCACTGAGGAGGAAGGAACAGGCAGATCTAGGATCACCTAGAGTTTTAATGGCTCAATATGAATTCCATGCTTCGATACAATGAAGTTGTGAATTTGACTGGAGTTTACACAAAACACACACTTGTGCGATTAAGTCGTCCAAATATGGTTTCACAATATGTTTAATGTCATTGAAGGCATAATTCATTGCCCTAGAATTTTCCAATCCGAAAGGGAGATTTCGATATGAAAATGTGCCATAAATGTGACTTTATGTTGGTCCGCTGGGAGAATGTTGATTTGATTGTAGCCAGAAAATCCATCCATAAACAAAAATATTTCACAAACAACACAATCATCAACAATTTGGTTGATGAACAGGGTAGGATAATTGTCCTTAGGAAAAGAACAATTAATGTCCTGGTAATCGACACACACACAAATTGTTCCTTGTTTCTTCATGATAGGAACAATGTTCGACACCCAATCAGTTAGAGGTATTGGGTAGACGAAACCAACATGTAAAAAAAATTCAACTTCGGCTTTAATAGCAGCAACCTTCTTGGGAAGGACCAAACAGAGGCATTGCCGAATTGGTTTAGCATCAGGATATGTCTTGATTTCATGTAAAATGATGTTCAGATCAATACCTGACATCTCTTCATGACCAGGTGAACATGTCTCTAAATCCTTGGAAAAGGGATTTTTAGGTCTTAACCTCATTGAGAGAGAAATATGCACCAATATGTACAGTCTCGACAATGTCAAGTTTGATTGAAATATTGAGAGGGATAGTCTCTTCAATACTTGACAAATTATTCTCATAATAGATATCATGAATGAATACATAATTCACAGACATCTCAAAAACATTGGGCTAATAGAGTTCACTTAAATTGACCTAATTTTACCATGTATCAGGTTTTTTTAATCTTTTGGTGGCATTTTGAGCAGGTTAACAGTTCTTTGACGTAATTTATGATGTCTGAATTGAAACAGATCATTTTAACTAAAGAAAATACTTTTATCGATTTTTTGGGCTCTGTAAACTTATGTAAAAGGAATCCCCTAGATTCCTCTTTCAGCTTTTTTCACACTCCCAAAATATAAAAATATTGTCGAGCACTTGTCTTTTCAAACTCATTAAATGAAATGAAAAGACGTTTGCCCAGTATAAGTTTAACCCTTTTCCGGACTGGGAGAAACTATTTAAGAAAAAGGAATACGTTAGTCGAATATGGCTAAGAGATTCTGTTGAACATCTTTTTCTACCTTTTCGGACTCCAGAGACAAATTTACGAAAAGGGACCTTTGGAATTTTCTTTTTCACCTCTTTTTCAAACTCTCTAAACATGAAAAATGTGTCGAGTGTCACCTTTTTTGGACTTTTAAAAACATCAAAGAGTGATGGACTCGTAGAACATGATAGGACCGAACCACTTCTGCTCAGGATTCATTAAATATACTTAAAGGGATTCATCCAAAGGATGAACTTACAAATCAAGCATATGTTATCCTCCTCAAGCTTGTTGAACAATAAAGAGGTATTGACCAGAAATGGTTGGGAAAATTAGGAAAATAGAGTATTCCATCTATTAATGTTAACGAGTCGCTCTTGAACATGACACTCTTTCACTTCATCTCCGTGGTTGTTGGGTTGGGAAATCTACTTGTGTTTTTGGTTCATCACATCGTATCAAAGCCTCCCTTTTAGTTTTGGGTCAATGCTTCCAACTCCATTCAATGTCACCGATATGTTCAAGGGAAGTCATTCAGTTGATATCTGCTATGATACACTTAAGCCTTCATTCCATGTTTGTCATTCCTGAACTAGTTCCACATCAACATCATTTTGTCTCAAATCATGAAACATGTTTTGTGTCGTTGATGGGTATACATCAAGGCCCTCCTACAATGGGTCACTTCTTGCTGACATCAGCTCATTATCGATGAAGTTGAATTAGAAACTCCTTTTAGTACCTTTGGGCTTGCAATGGAAAGTTTCCTTTCTCTCAGAAATAAACTTTCATCATTTGCCTTTGACCAAAACATTTTGTGTGGTGTTCAACTTCAACTCATTCATTCACACGATATGGATTGTACCGCGGTACGTAAAAGATTCATTAACATCATTAGTGGTTTCTCTTGTGTATGTTAATGGCTTACATAATTGGACGGTAATTAGAAGGTGACTACCATATTCGACTCCAGTAAATCTGTCTATAAGAAGCTAAATTAGTTGAACAACTTTGAAAATACAAGTTTTAGAAAAATAATGGCATTGTGAAAATTTAGAACTTGAAATTGTGGGTCTAAGAAGGAACCTGAGAAAACAAAGGCTCTAAATCTTATATTTGCTAAAGGATATGAGACTTTAGAAGAAATCAATAAAGTGCAATGACTAAGCAAGACATGCCTTGGATACAACCCAAATGGTTAAACATCAAAACCTGTGAAATCTTCTAAAACAGGTACAGGAAGTATGTCGATATGGTAAAAGGAAGTAGTCATGATATTATAGAACTCAACAAAAGAACGAAGGATCAAATCCTTACCATGAAAAAAAGGAAAGCTACTCAAGAAGGTATTATACTCCTAGGTATTCTTACTTCAATGGTCAATGCTTCACAAGTCACAATTTTGGCCATAAAGCAGTTCATTGTGATGTTTATAAAACAATTATGACTAGAGAAGCAAGAAAACAATAGAATTCAATCAGGACTAAGAAACCTTCTTATAATGTTTTCTCACCTCTTCAAAATGAAATTGATTGTTCTATTTGCAATAAATTTGGTCATGAAGAAATTGGATGCAGAAGCAGGTTGAAGTCATATTATCAACGTGAACAGAAGACAATACCACCCAAGGTATGGAAAAATATAAATATTGCCTCTAAAAATTGTGGTCTAGCATTGTTTGCAGAAGATTAAGAGAACCTATTGTACATCAACAACAGATGTTCAAATCATATGCCAGGTGACAGAGATAAGTTTGTTTCTTTTAATGAAATTAAGAAAGAAAATAATGTGACTTTTGGTAATAACTTCCTTGCTGCTATTAAAGGGAAAGGATTTGTGATTTTAAAGAAAAAGGTCAAGGCTAGGAATGTATTATTTGTTGATGGGTTAAGACATAACTTGTTAATTGTTAGTCAAATGTGCGATCAAGGGCATGAAGTTATTTTTAGATCAAAGAATTGTGTGGTAAGAAATCTGGATACATGTAAGATCATAATCAAGGGAAAAAGAACTCCAGGTAATGTTTATGTCCTAGAGGGAAATAAAGAGCACTATTTTTTGAGCAAATATAAAGAAAGTTGGATTTGGCACAAAAGGTTGGGGCACCTCAGCTTTTCTCAATTATACAAATCAAGCAGGATGGGAGCAATTCGTGACTTGCCCAACATTTCTCCACCTGAAAATAGCATTTTCAAATCATGTCAATTTGGTAAGCAATCCAGAGTTCAGTTTAAAGCTAAATAAGGTACTTCAAGTAAACCCCTTGAACTTTTTCACACTGATTTATGTGGTCCTATGAGAAAGAAGTCTCCTCGTGGTAAAAAATACTTCATATTATTCATTGATGACTTTACAAGAATGCGTTGAATTGGTTTAATAAATTATAAAGATGAGGCATTTGATAAGTTTAAAGTATTTAAGGCATTGGTAGAAAATGAATTAGATCTAAAAATCATATGTTTTAGAACTAATAGAAGAGGAGAGTTTATATCAGATGAGTTCTTAAATTTCTGTGAACAACATGGCATCAAAAGACAATTTTCCATGACTAAAACTCCTCAACAAAAAGGAGTGGCATAAATAATGAACAAGACAATTCAAAAATGGCACATGCCATGCTTGATGAATCAGGAACACCTCAAACCTTCTGGGGGGGAGCAGTACATATAGTCATGGATATACTTAACAAATCTCATGTTCGAGTAAACAGTTATAAAACTCCATATGAACTCTGGTTTGGTAAGCCTACAACTGTCAAACATTTTAGAATTTTTAGATGAAAATGTTTCATAACGAAAAATAATGATGAGCTTGGAAAGTTTAAATCTAGAGTTGATGAAGGAATCCTCCTTGGATACTCTTCTAGAAGCAAAGGATATATATGTTACAATAAAGGGCTTCAAAATATTGTTGAATGCATAGATGTTGTGATTGATGAAGCATCCACGAGTATAAAAAGGGAAGCACAAGCAAATGACAAACCTGTCCCTACTTCAAACCAAAAGGTTGTAGGATAAGGAGAAATATCAACATAATAACAAGGAAATTATATATCGAAAAAGACACCATCATGCTATGTTCAAAAAAATAATCCTGAATCTCAAATTCTAGGTGAAAAAGGAAGCAGGAATACAAACTAGAAGAACTTTTGTTGGGACTTCCAATCACTTAGCCTTACCATCCACAATTGAACCTCAAAATGTAAATCAAGCAAACAAATATGAATGTTGGGTTAAGGCAATGCATGAAGAACTTGATCAAATAACAAAGAATCATACATGGGAACTAGTACCAAGGCCTCATGATAAAAATGTAATTGGAACAAAGTGGGTGTTTAAGAACAAACTAAATGAAAATGGAGAAGTAATTTGAAACAAAACAAGACTTGTATGCAAAGGCTATGCTCAAAAAGAAGGGATAGACTTTGAAGAGACATTTGCTCCTGTAGCTAGACTTGAAGCCATAAGAATGTTTCTTGCATTTTCTAGTTTTCATAACTTTAACATTATATCAAATGGATGTTTAATCTACACTTTTTAATGGGGATCTAAAAGAAGAAGTTCATATTGAACAACCTTAAGAATTCATTCTTGGCAATGATAAAAATATTTTTTTCAAACTTAAGAAGGGATTGAATGGGTTAAAAAAATATCCTCGTGCATGGTACTATCGTCTTGACAGGTATCTTCAGCAACAAGGATTCAAAAAGCAATATGCAGATAACAATTTATATATCAAATTTGATGAGAACAAAATTTTGATAGTAGTAATTTATGTAGATGAAATCATATTTGGAAGTAATGTAGAATATATGAGTCAAGAGTTTGCTTCAGTTATGCAACAAGAATTTGAAATGGTGAACTAACATACTTTGTTGGTCCTCAAGTTCAATTAACTAAAGATGATATCTTTCTTTCTTGAACAAAGTATCTCAAATAGATTTTGAAGAAATATGGAATGGAAGATTGCAAGTCTATATGCACACCAATGGTAACAGTATGCAATCTTAGGCAAAATGATGATTCTCCTTCAGTTAATCAACCATAATACAAATCTATGATTGGAAACTTGCTCTATCTTATAGGTACAAGACCAGACATTATGCATGCAGTTGGCATAGTTGGACGATTTCAAGCAAATCCTAAGGAAACTCATTTCCAATCTATTAAGAGAATATTCAAGTATTTTCAAGGCACTCAATGTTTTAGTCTATGGTATCCCAAAAACCCAGAATTTGCACTTCATGCTTACATAGATGCAGATTAGGCAGGTAATGTTGATGATCGCAAAAGTACTAGTGGAGGAGCATTCTATTTGGGACCTCACTTATTTTCTTGGTTCAGTAAGAAACAAAGTTCTATCACTTTATCTACTATTGAGGCAGAATATGTTGTTACTGCATCTTGTTGTACTCAACTTCTATGGATGATCCAAACATTGCAAGATATTCAAGTCACTTGTCCTCAACCTGTTCCTATTCTTTGTGATAATACTAGTGCCATAAGTATCTCTAAAAATCCTGTCATGCACTCAAAAAGCTTGAACAAAAGGTCAAACTAGAATGTGTTCCTTCAAAGGAAGAAGTTGCAAACATATTTACAAAACCACTTCCACGTGATTCCTTTGAATATATCAGACATAAATTAGGAATGATTCCTACCTCTTCGCTCAGCTAATTGTTTTAATAGGCATGTCATGTTTAGGGGGGTTATGACTGTAAACTCCTAAAATTTACTTTATATACTTGCATGGTAAGAAAGATAGTGATGTATATACGTGGTTTCTAAGTTAGACAGTCACATATACTCCTTGGTATAGAAAAGGAGTGGCACAGATTCAGGGGGAGCTTCCTATATGCTTTCATCATTTCAATATTAGTAGTCTAGCTCTGACATTGGTTTGCTGCAATCTATTGGTGATGCCCTTATGATGTTTAAAAAAGAATGGTTGATTCATATGAGATGATCTCATGTTGTTGTTGTTTAGATAGTTATTGATGTATTTGTTGGTTGATGAGATCGATATGATTAGACTTGATGGTTGGCACAAGTTCAGGGGGAGAAATTGATATGATTCTAATAGTGCATTGTTGGCATTATGATTTCTTGAGTACTTCTTGTTGTGTGATGGGTTTATAATGAGTTCATATCATTGTCACTCTATGCTTCTTGATGATGAGGATGTTCATGTTGTTGTTATCAAATTTTTATGTTGCAGATTCCTATATGGTGAATGATGGTTGTTGATGAATATTATGTTCTTGATACCTCATGGTGGAGGTCCCTATTTTTTGTTATAAGTGTCTTATATGTCTCTTGATGAAAAGGCCATGAAAAGAACCATGTTGTAATCATTGTAAAATTTAGTCATGTATGGGCTATTGGGATAAAGTCATGATATGTATGTAAATCCCATTATTTTGGGCAATTGATGTAATATTTGGTAAAATATCTAACCCTGCTATGTTGAGTGATTGATTTAATCATGAGTCATTGGTGATAAGAAAGGCCATATTTGATTGATTCATAAAGCCTTGTGTTTTTATCATATATCTTTAGAGGGTCCAACATAGGCTTGAGGGGAGCATGGTCAATATGCAAATTTCATGTTTTATATTCAGCAGATCAACCCTACAACAATCAACACTACAAAGGAAGCACTTCATTCAGCCTGGTTCAACCCTTTTCCCTTGATGTCAAAGGGGGAGAGAAGCTTGGTGTTTGGAGAAGAATGCTTGGAGAGAAGCTTGGTGTGTTTGAGAGAAGACTTAGTGTTTGCAGGTGGTGTCCAAACACCAAAATAGTTTCCATCAAGTCCAAAGGGGAGATTGTTGGAATTATGGCTAATGTGTTGTCCATGATGGAAACCTGACTAATAAATATGTCAACATTGTGATAACATGATGTCATGCAGTTTGGTACAGATGCTACAGATGCTATAAATAGATAAATGACAGCTCAAAGACAGATGGATGATAAAGGTGAAGTTTGAGAAAGTATACACAGATCCTATGAAGAAGGGTCGCGTACATACACATGTCTTGTAAGTGAAAGTAGGGTATAGAATCCGAACCATGGTAATTTGGATACCAGGGGTCATTACCATGGTATTGGCCCATAGTAATTGGAGCAGTGATAGTTATTTGATCCCGTGAAAGAATACTAAAAACATTACCAAGAGATTTACCTAAGGTATTTGCTAAGGTTAAAACTATAGAAGGAGATGGAGATCAAGGTATTATGTCTACAAATAATGGGTTATTCATGTGTGATCTGATCTGAAAACAAGTGTGCATCAGGGAGCAAGGAGAAGACTCAAATCTAAAAGATATGAAAGTATGTTGACATATATGCTTGATTGATTTATCTATTGCAAATATATAAGTAACTAACAATGATAAATCTTTGGTGATAATGATGTTGTGGTGTAAATGAATTATTCAGAAGTTTGTAGTTTTAACAGTAAAGGTTGTGGAGAGTGAAGTTGTGTTTGCAGTGAAAGTTTTCATATCTGTATGCAAGCTTGTCGTTGGATAGTCATGTACATAAACGAATCTGGTTCTATATAGTTGCATATAAGTTTTGTGAATTTATTTTGTATGTTAAGATATGTATGCAGTTGTTATGCATGGTGGTTGCGTACATACGTTGATGTGTTTCATGAATGTCGTGTATATGTTCTAGGGTTTGCAGTGTTAATAAACGATGACATTTGATGAGTTATGTTTTGTTTTTTGTTGTTTGTCAATGAAGCCTTGATCATGTTGATCTTTGTCTGACAATGTTGATTTGGTTGAATATGGAATGGAATATCGATTGGTAATGATGCTACAACTTGGTGATCTATGAATGATTCAGTACTTGATTCAGTGGTTGGTTCAGTATGACAGTAATTCAGTTTGACAGTATTTTCAGTTGTCAGTGATTTGAGATCTGTATGTAGATTTTATGCAGAGGAAGTGCATATATACGCAGGTTATATTAAGAACAGTCACATACATATTCTGATGTTTATTTGTTCTGGCTAAGTTTTGCATTTAGTGGTTTGATGCTTCATAGATTCAGTTGGTTTATAGTGCTTTAGTGATTTCAGATTCATTATTTCAGTTTGTCATTGGTTTGGGTTATTATTGGTGTGGGTCCAATATGAAATTTTTATGAAAGGTGGCATACAGGTTGTTTGATGATTGGTTGACTGATGGACCCAGTCTGAAACATTATAAAAATTGGTCCACAAGGAGTTGAGGGTTGTGTTAACACCCAAGTTGTTCCCTATGACTCCCAAGGGAATACGGCCGGGGTAACCACTAACCAATCTTTGGGTTACAGTTCCTAGCCCAACTGCAACCAGAGAGGGCTCTCTCTTTATGATTTGTCTCTGTTATAATTGTGTTTTAGGCTAGCTGTGATGTCTAGGTTTTGTTTATGTTTTGGTTGAAGGATTTCTTTCAGGTCTTACGAGGTAATGCTCTGATTGTGAGTTTCCATTGGGCGATGGAGTCTAGATGCTGTGAAATGATCTTAAATGTTGAGTACTGTTCTAACTGCAAGGCCTATTGTGTTCTCGACAGACAAGTTAAAATTTGAGTGATGATATATGTCAACCAGCAGAAATCTGTTAAGAATTTTCTGTTATGTTGGTGAGATGAAAGAGGACGCAGAGCCCAGGAGCAAAGTATGAATTCCTGTGTCAGTGGTCAATATGAAAGATGTATTCTGAAAGTGTAGCAGATTAAGAATCACACTTTATATAGATTACACCTGAAGAAAACATTAATAAACAACACAGACTGAACTCAGGGTGCTCAGTGAGCAAATCCTGTGAGTTATTCTTTTTCTCTGTTGATTAATATTGGAAGTCAGATAGTGTATATGGAACTATAACAAAATAAACTAAACATGGAGAAAGTTACAGAAACTTATTGCATGATAAGATACGCAGGGATCCAGCAGTCATGAACAGGCACAGATCATCTTCAACACATCAAGCATCCACGAAATTCCATTGCTTTCCTTTATTGACTTTCAGAAAACAATTACAGCATAAGAGACTCTTCAGGAGAAATTTCCAACAACCCTTGCTATATCATGCGAACGGGTTTATATAGTAATATGTATACAAAATATCTCAGGTATTGAGTCATCTGAGAGAGAAAAAATATCTTCAGCAGTGTTCAGAAAGTAGGCAAGAAGTTATTACAATGTTAAATGCAGCGTAAATGCCTTTTATGTCTGTCAGAGAGTTGTTTTGACTTTTAAGAGTCACTGAGTCGGCTGCATTACTCTGTATTAATTCTGGAGGTACGCATTTACTTTTGCCTACGCAGTGAGTTTTTGGATTTGCCAGCTGTGGTTCTCTTTTTCTGCTTTGTTGGCCGCTACACCTGCTGAGTTGGCTCAGCTTTGAATTTATGATGCCTGCTGACTTTGTTGACTGTTCTTTTCATCAAAATTTGTAGAAGAAACAGAAGTTGGTGACTGAGTCACTATTTACAAAATTCTCTGGATTGCATCTGTCCACCATTCCTGTGTAGGGAGCTGATGCCTGAGAATAGCCTCCATTGTCTCTTCAGCTTCTGTATATTTGAAAAAATTTGGGGCTACATCAAACAAGTGATTAATTTCATTCATCACAAAAAGTAGATTTTCTATCTTACTATAGAAAATCTGTCCTGTGATAGGCCCTGTGTCTTCTGAAGTGCTGGCCTTCTCATTGACCTGTGATGAGGCAAAAACATTTACTCTTTTGGCATACTGTTCATGGGTGAATAATTTCCCTCCGCTGTTCAGCAAGCTAGGGAGTCCTTTATTCTGCAATACCTGGAATCTCTCCATGAACCTGTTTACCTCTGTTTGCATATCCTGGGTTCTTCTGTCCAATGTTTGCACCAGATTTCTTAGAGTAAGAACCCTCTTGATCATTTGAATAGTCTCAGTTCTATTTGCAATTCCCATGATGGCCAACTGAGAACTTGTTTTGTGATTGAGCACATTGATCATTCTTGTAGCAATTTCAGGCATATTTCTCAATAAGGCTCTTGATGTTATGATTTCTCTCTGTGTCTTTGGAATGAGCTCTAGTTGCTCATGGATTGTCTCAATGTATGGCCATTGGTTGTTGATGGATTTACCAATGTTGGACCATATCATTGCTCTAATCTCAGCTATAATTTTATCTAGCTTGAGCTCATTCTCGAGCTCCTTGATTTTATCTTTAAGGGCTTTGATTTCCCTGGCCTTCTCTCCCACTTCTCTTTTTGTTTTATCATGCCTTTCATTTACCTTGGCCAGCTGTTCCTTAGTTTCATTCAGCTCTGTCATCTGGGCTTCCAAAACTTGTATTTCATTCTTTAGCTTTTGCATGTCTAGGCTCTGATCTGTGCTGATGGGTGCTGCTGAAGTAGATGTGGCTGGTTGTTCACCCTGCTGAGGTGGAGGTACAGTAGTAGGAACAGTCTCCTCAAGATTTATGACCTGTGGAGGGGGCTGAGATGTCTGCCCTTCTTGTACTTGTTTTGATGATGCTTGTAGAGGTGCTTGTGCAGCTTCATATTGCCCCAATTTTTCTTGTGCCTTGATAAGCTCTTTGTAAATGGAAATTAGCAGGGCAGTAGAATCCTGCTCATACCTTTGCTTTGCTACCTCATCAGTTTGTGGATGGATAGTGGCTGGAATCTTGATCTTCTTTCTTAGTGCAGCCATGTCAGCATCTCTAAGTTTCAGGATCTCTTGTATCCCTTTGATATCATTGGGATTGTGCCCAATTTCTACAATGATTTCCTCCAGGGTTCTTATCCTGTTATCTTTGGCCTGAGAAGAGGCCCTCTCTAGTTCCAGCTGGGAAGCTGTGGCATTCAGACTGCTTGTTAATTTATAATTGTCCAAAGTCTTATCGGCCAATGCAGCATACACCATTTCTCCAGTTTGCTTATGCAGCTCGATTTTGTCCATAGGGTGTATGTCTTTGGAAAAGACCTCTAGGTTGGTCCTAAGATAGTCAGCAGTGGATTGTGGCCGGAGTGCCGTGGGCATAAAGTGACTCATTGTCAATTTGCCTTCACTTACATCAAAAGCAGACATAAGCCTCTGCTGATTGGAAGGAGCCATGTTCAGCAGGTGATTGTACAATTGCACCTTAATAGGGTCACTCCTCCTCTTAATGTCTATAAACTGCTGCTTGATACTTACTTGTCCTTCTTTCTGCTGGCTAGAGGAGCTGACCTCCCCTCCCATGGTCCTGTCTTGTTCCTGCTGGAAGGAACTTGCTGAAGTTTCTCTGCTGGGTGGGCCCATGCCCAATGCTTCTCTTATTGCTATATCATCCTCTGGAAAGTCATTGAGTCTTTGCCTTTTCTCTCCTTGGTCTATAGAGGATGTCAAGGGAGTCTCTCTGTCCCTTTTTCTGAAGACAAATGTATCCTCCTTTTGAGGGGTTTGGAGGACCGAGGCATCAAATGTAGTGTCTTGTCTTGTAGGCACTGTTCTTTCAGTGGTTTGAGTAGTCTCCACTGTTTTCTTTTGCTGGGCGAGCTGCTCCTGCCCTTGTTCTTCTTGCTGTTGTTGCTCCTGCTGTTCTGATTCTTCTTGCTGCCCTTGCTGCAGCCCTTCTGCTTGCTGCTGTTGTTTTTGTTGATGTTCCTGCTGTTGCTCCTGCTCCATCTCTTTCTCTGCCTCCATTTCCTTTTCCTTTCCCTTTTCTGATACTTTTCCAGCAACTCTTGTAGTTTGCTGTGGGGTGTTTGAAGAGGAGGTTGCTGCTCCAATTTGTGTGCTTGGCAGTGAGGGGACCTGTGAATAAAACTCAAGGTCAGCCATCTTCTTTTGGTTGTTTAGAGCTCTTTGATTAAGCTCTTCTTGAGTCACATTTTCTTCTAAAGTTCCTCTTTTCCACTTGCTTTGGTTGGCATATTTTTCTAAGTCAGGAAGGCTATAATGACCATAAGCAGATAATTTGTATTTGAGTCTCCTCATTGTGATGAAATTGTTGGGGTCATAGGGTTTCCATATGAAACTGTATTTGAGACCAAATCCCCCCAATATTGAATCTGCTTCCTTCCACCCTTCATCCCTTTCATTATAGAGGAAATGGCCAAGTTGACTTTTGATCTTTAGCTGTGCCTTTTTACCTCTGCCCGAGAAGTGGAACATATCCACAAAGCCGAACTGCCTGAAGTATTCTAAGGCAAATAGCCTCATAGGCACAAATCTGGGTAGTCTAAATGGGGGCAACTCACACCCATATATTCTAATGACGGTGTGGTGTTGGTAAAAATACCAATCCCCAATACTGTATACTTTTGATAGCTGAAGGAGTCTTTTCATCTCATCTGTCAATCTGGGAGGAGGTGAACCCAACAGTAGAGTCAAGGCTGGATGGATGAAAAGATCAATAAATTCGCAGTAGGTGTATGGAGAATGGCTTATTACATGAAAAACGGATGTCCAATACACAACTGATCTCAGATTGCCCTGTGCATCTACTCTCTTCTTTGGGAAGGAGAACTTATCATGCTGGAAGTAAAGGAGCAGATGATATAGGTAAGAGGTGTATCTAAACACCCTTTCTCTTGACAAATTCATCAACTGATCATGCATCTTGTCTGATATGTATGTGGCATAATCATAGTGGATTGGTTTCTTTCCTGGGGAAAACATAAGCATCATTTGTATAACTGTTTCATCCACATGTTCTATTGAATCATATCCCAGGATGGGACTGATCATGTCAACCAGGTCTTGGCCCAATTGGTTGAGGTAAACACAGTTGATAGGAGGAATTTGTAGAGTGTCAGCCTTGTGAACAGCTGGTTGATCTTAGTAATTTGGGCCTCTGTGGTTCTGGCTCCCTGTACTATTAAATCAGCTAGTGACAGAGGGACCAACTTTTGATCTGTCCGGAACTGCAACATCTCCCTGATGGCTTCAGGGGTAATGAGGAACAGAATTGAGCCTGCAGAGTCTAGCACTGCCCTCTGGGATGCATCATAGTGTTCAGCAACTATGTGCACAAGCTCAGGGAATTGATTAACCTGAGGAAGCTTGAATATTGGGAGGAATGAATCCCAAATTCCCAGGATGTCTGTCCCCCTCTCATGTTTGATCTTTATCTCATTTAGTATTTGCAAATGGAACCTGCTTCTGCTCAACATTTCCTCTGTTATCTTGTAGTCCAAGTCTGCCAATGCTCTGGTGTCCAATGTTCTATTAGGGACATTCAGGGGAGCCACATTGAGGGCTATAGGAGCTACAGGGGGGTCCATGACTCTTCTTTAGGATTTTCTGCCTGTTTAGGGACTGTGTTTTTATGCAGAGTAACAGCAACAAGGTTTCTTTGCAGAGAATGATGGTTTTGTAAGTGAAAGGTGGAAGTAAGGCTGCAGCAGTTGAAATACTGCCTCTGTGTGATTATGTGGGTGGCGGAAATGTTCAGAGAATACTCTTTTGCGGTGTATTTGTCTCCTGCAGGTGACGGGTTCACGATTGCGCGAACCAGTGACAGTTTTCTTTTGAATTGCCTACAATTGTCTTGGCAGAAGCTTAGTGACGGCTCTGGTCGAGTTTAAATGGCAATTCAGTGGTTTTTAACGGTGAATTTCTGCTCTTAAGGTCTGCTACTCATTGACATGCGAAATGTAGCGAAAATGGAGTTTTAGAGCACGAATGAGCAATACCTGTAAATTTGGATCGGTCAGAGCTTGCTGGCGCTGAAGAAATGGACGTTCTGGTGGTCAGGAGACAATTTTCCGCGGCTGGTGCAGGTTTAGACGTAGTTTGCATGCAGAACAAAACAACGACGAACGCACAAAAATGGCAAAAAACACGAATTTTTGGCTAAAATAGACCTTTTGGTGCTTTTGGCGCGAATCCGTGCTGACGTCAGCATGACGTCATTGGTGGGGTCAAGGTCGGATGACGTCATGCTGACATCATCGGGTGACGTGGCAGGGTCTGGTTGGTCCATAGGGGCAGTGACATGGCAGGACAGGTGGACCAATGGCAGGGCAAGAGACTGACGGGACAGCGTACCTGGGTGACGGAGCGATGACATGTTGATGGTACGACGATGACGTGAGCAGGCGGGATAGGGAAACCGGAAACCAACAGTGGTTTCGTATCGCACCGCTTCCTGTACGGGGGCGGTATCCGTTAGTTGTACCTCCGACGCATCGTGGTGAGGGCGCGTGGCAGCAGAGTGACGTCCTCAAAATACGAACGTCGGGAGATAAGTTTCGGGCAGCGGATAAGCCCCGACGTCATGGTGACCGTTGGATCTGCGGAGGTTGATCGGAAGGCTGATATGACAGGGGGATAGTACAGATATCTGTCGGATGTCGGAAGGGGTCCGACGCAATCAGGGCCGTCGGATCTGGAGGGCCTGATCCAACGGTCGTCGGGGAAGTGACATGGGCGGTGTATACGGAAGCGGGCGGAGGCAATAAAACATGTTTTGAACGCATTTCTAATGTATTTTGAAAAAACAATTATATGCGCTTAACCTTGGTTATATGGCAAAAAGTGGGTTTTTGATGCTTTTTGCCCTTTGAAGCGGGTAAAGGTGGGGATTTAGGGCTTTTTATGGGTTTTTTATGTGCAAAAGGGGTAAAATAGAGGAATTGGCTTATGAAGGGGAAGGGGTAGCTGGCATAGGTTCATCAACATGACATGGTGTCATTTGATCCCTGACTCAAGACTTTATTGGCTATAATGCCAAGGGGGTGGGTATTTATAAGATTTTGGGGTTTATACACCTTGGTGTTAGTAATATTAGGGAAAAAGGTGATATAAGGGATTTATATAATAGGGTTAGTGTTAGTATGGAGGAGAGGGTAAGTGGATGTGGAAACCATTGAGTTTATATGAAACAAGCTTGGTTTCAAGAGTAGATCAAAATGAAAAGATCTTTAGACAAGAAATGTGGCTTCTTAAAGATTAAGAAACAGCATGAAACCTTAGTCTTTTCCATGAATCTCAGGCTAGTGGGGAATGTTAGAAATGAAATTGGAGGGGAGTGAGGGAAATTAGTCATGCTTTCTGCTGTAATCTTTTGCCTTGCTGCCCACCATCACCATTCTTGCAATGATAGGGATAACCTTTCTGCAACCCCAACTACCTACCCAGCTACTTACCTAGCATTTTTATTTCTTCTTGGAGGGTGCATTTGGACTTGCAAACCCTTACTTGCCTTTTCTTTTCTTTGGCTTTTTCTTTTGCTTTTTCTATCTACTTCTACCCTTATCTCTTCCAAGGTCCCAGATTAGGCTGTTGGGATCCTTTTCTTCTCTACCTAAACTAGTTGTCTGCCAAGATTAAGCAGTTTGGACAGACTTCTTTCTCTAGTCTATAGCACAAAATTGAACACATGGCATGATCCAGATTAAACTGTTGGATCATCCATCAAAATTTGAAATAAGGTCATCAACATTGAAACACTTTACACACCTTCTTGTTCTCTAGGAAATATGGGATCTTTGTGAACTCAAAGCAGAGCATATTTGGACTTTCTCTTGCCAATCATGAAATATGAAACCTATTGGTATAGGTATCCAACAGTGGCTCCACATGGGGATGGTTTTTCTTTTGAAAGACCAAGAACAGCAGGTCAGATTGCCTTGCTCTTTAGCTGCCCATACCAATCTTTGAAATTTGCTGCATTAATGTGTCAAAATTGTGTGCTTCTTTCTTGGAAGACCTCTGATTCTATTTGCCTCTTGCTGGTTGGTGAATCACTTAGAAAACTGTATTTTACAATCTAAAACAGAAAACAATATGTACATCTGCATATATACAATGAATCCTTAGTTTCCACTCATGGGGAATAGTCAAAGTAGTGCTTCAGCATCCTGCCATTGACAGGACCTTCATCCAAGTCAGTTTCAGTCAGACCTTTAAGGAAGTAAGTGTTGTTACCTTGTACTGCTTGGACAGCAAATGGTCCTCTCCATAAAGAATCAAATTTTCCATGTTTTCCTTTCTCTTCTCTTCTTGCATCCCACTTTAAGACTTTGTCTCCCACATTGAAATCTTCTGCTTTGGTTCTTCTATCAAAGGCCCTTTTTAATTTTTCTTGTAATATCTGCACTCTGCTGAAAACTTGTTCTCTAGTTTGCTGTAAACAGATTATCTGATTGATCCTCCTTTGCATATCATTTGGCTCTGCTTGACTCTCTTGCAGAAGCTTCATAACCGGCACTCCTAGTGATGAGGGAAATTTGGCTTCTAATCCATAGACTAACTCATATGGGCTGGTCCCAATTGATCTTTTTGTTGTTAGTCTATCTGCCCATAAAGCATTTACTAGTTTCTTATGCCAGTTCTTTTTGTTCTCTTCCAGCACTTTCTTTATGATATTTATTAAACTTTTGTTTGATGATTCAGCAAGGCCATTTCCTTGAGGATAGTAAGCAGTAGAATGGCCCAAAGTAATGTGAAATTTATGGCAGAAGTTCACCATCTTCTTGGATCTGAAGGCAGCAGCATTGTCTGTTATTATCTTGTCTGGACAGCCAAATCTAGCCAGTATATTGTTTTCCAAAAACTGAATGATTACTGAATCATTTGCTTGTCTGCATGGGGCAGCTTCAATCCACTTGGTGAAGTAGTCTGTTGCTGTTAAAATCCATCTGTGTTGCCCTGAAGATGAGGGATGAATTTCCCCAATGAAATCCAAGCCCCATTGTTGGAAAGGTCTCTCTGTTGCAATGGGCTTCAAAGGAAGTGGCAGCAACTGTCTTTTGCCTTCAAACAGTTGGCATTTGTGGCATGAGGCTGTGAATTTCTTAACGTCAGAGAACATGGTGGGCCAGTAATAACCAGCCCTTAATATCTTGTCCACAGTGGACTTCCAGTACAAATGTCCACCACAGTCTCCAGCATGGAAATCTTGCATGATATTGTTAGTTTCATTCTTTATTAGACAGTGCAGCAATATACCTTCATGGTTTTTCCAAAGTAAATTTCCATCCATCACACAAAATCTAGATGTTTTCATTTTTAGGAACCTACACTTAGTTCTGGACAGTCCTGGGGGAGCACACAGGTTTTGTAACAC
Organism: Pinus tabuliformis; assembly: GCA_031772625.1. Taxonomy (NCBI): domain Eukaryota; kingdom Viridiplantae; phylum Streptophyta; class Pinopsida; order Pinales; family Pinaceae; genus Pinus; species Pinus tabuliformis. Next base: position 920,550,786 of record CM062815.1, read on the forward strand.
ATAGCAGATATCAGAGTACTAAGGAGATTGTTCAAAGGCTACATTGATCTTTGGAGTCGCCAGCTCTGTTTCACTGTCCAGTTGATTGATATCTAAGGCTTGGAAATTTGCTTCTGTCATTAATTTGGCCAAACCTTGCCCTTTTATCAGCTTTGTAGGTTTTATTTCAATGTCAAATTCTAGTATATTGGCAATCCATTTTCCTCTCCTGCCCTCTAAGTTTTCTTGGGTGAGAATGTCTTTGACAATAGGACTTGGTACGTAAGCCACAACATGGGAGTAAAGGATGTAAATCCTAAAGTCTTTAATAGCTTTGATCAAAGCATAAGCTTGTTTCTCCATAATTTGGTACTTTAGAGGGGCATCTCTAAGAGCTCTGCTGAAGAAGGCAATAGGCTTCTCATTCCCTTGGTCATCTTTCTGTAATAAAACAGCAGCAATAGTATGTTGGGAGGCAAAGGAGAAAATGATAAAGTCTCTGTCAAACTGAGGATTGGTTAACACTGGGGTTTGAGTTAATGCCAATTTTATACTTTCAAAGGCTTGTTTTGCTTCAACAGTCCATTTGACCTTTGAATCTTTCTTTAGCATATTGTTTAATAATCTGATTAGTTCTGCTAAATTCGGGATAAACCTTCTTAAAAAGTTAATTTTTCCTAAGAATCCCTGCAACTCCTTGACATTCCTTGGGTGAGGCATTTGTAGGATAGCTTGTATCCTGTCTGGATCAATTCTTATGCCATCTTTTGAAATAATGTGTCCTAAGAGTTTCCCTTCTTCCAAGCCAAATAATGACTTCTTGGGGTTTAAGGAAATACCATATTTCCTGCATGTTATGAAAATCTGTCTCAAATGTTTCAAGTGTTCTTGGTCAGATTTTGAAAAGGGTGTAAGATCATCTAAGTAAATGACCAAGAAGTCATGAATCTCTTTTGCAAAAGCAATGTCCATTGCTCTTTGAAACGTTGCCCCTGCGTTTTTCAATCCAAAGGGCATTTTTACATACTTGAAAGTTCCTCATGGGGTTGTAAATGCAGTTTTGTCTTGATCATCAGGGTGTACTAGGATTTGATTGAAGCCTGAGAATCCATCAAGCAATGATATCCTTGAAGCCCCTACTACTCTTTGAAGAATGTGATCCATTTTGGGTAAAGGATAGTTATCTTTGAGTGATACTTGATTCAAATTCCTTAAGTCTACACAAAGTCTAATCTCACCAGTTTTCTTTCTTGTAGGGACCAAATTTGAAATCCACTCAGAGAACCTGATTGGTGCTATGATACCAGCTTTGAACATTTTATGTAATTCTTTTTCAATGGAAGGAAGGAGCACAGGATTGATCCTTCTCAATTTCTGTTTGAATGGTTTTTGATTAGGCTTGAGGGGAATGGTGTGCTGGATGACAGAAGTATCATAGGACTTTAGATCCTCATAACCCCAAGCAAAGACATCTTGAAACTCTTTAAAGAGATCAATATATTTGGGTTTTTGATCAGGGGGCAAAGAAGCAGATAGCTTTATTATTTTAGGCTTGTCAATAGTACCAATGTTGCATTCTTCAATTGCTGCATCTAATGGCTGCATTTTTGGTTTCCTGGGGACATCATTTGAGTCAAAAATGTCCTCTAGTGGGGTAAGGCCTACTGGAAGGAAATTGTCTTTGAGTTGTATGATTTCAGCTTCAGCGCTGCTCATCTCTTCACAGTCAATTTGGTGAATTTGCTGAATGTTTTCATTGTTGAAAATGGTTGGACTCAGTAATTGTTTTGCTGTTCTTGGTGACATTAGGTGAGCAGACCGTTGGAACTGTATTTGTGATGGACCTGCTCCATCAAGTATTTGTGATTGACTTGCTCCATCAATGTCAATATTTAATCCTGTGAACTCTTGTTGCAAGGTTAAGAAATTGTTTATTTGCACGTCATCCTCAAATACTTGCCATTCTTTGATATTGTTTGGAATAGAGGGTCTGTATTTGACCTCGGCTGTGAAACAATTGTTGGGTTCTAATGGGAATTTGAAGGTGCTGGCAAATGTTGCCAAGCTGTGTGCATGGAGATTGTGGCCCCTTGAAATTTTTGTGATAACAAACTCAGAGAAGGTCTCCAATATTTCAATTACAGCAGACCTGTAGGACCTCAATCTTTTGTCATTGGTGACAAAACTTCCTTTTACTTGTTGAATTACTAGATCAGAGTCTCCCATGATGGAGAGCCTAGGAGCTTGTAATGACCTTGCTAGTTTGAGACCTAGTAACAGAGCTTCATATTCTGCCATGTTATTAGTGCATCTAAAATTTAATCTATAAGCCCTGCCTTCTGCATAGCCTTTCTCTTTGTTATGTATCCAAATTCCAGCTCCTGCCCCAACTTGTTAATTGAGCCATCAAATTCTAGGACCCACAGGATATCCTGCTGGACAGGAGATTTAAAATTCTGTTCATGGGATGGCAATGTGAGCATGAGTTGGGGTTTCTTCTCCCATTTGTTTTCTAGGACAATTTCATCACTTGTTTGACAATCTTTGACAACTAGAGGAGGGATAATGTGTATTGTTGGGCTGATTGATGTTTGGTAGGTGCTACTTGTTTGATCAATGTTCTGTTCTTGTATGAGTGTTTCGGTGCTAATGTCATTGTTTGAGAGGCTTGTGCTGTCATTGAAGAGGATGAAGGAGTCTATGTCCGAATGGACATCATATATTGGAAAATTTTGAGGCTTTTCTTCACTGCTGACCATATACTTCATGAGTGTTTCCCTGTAAAGTCTTTTTGGTTGCCCAAAGACAGAGATAGTGGCATATGACATATCTAATTGCAGGAAGCCTTGGAGCTTGGCTCCCCATGATCTTGATAACAACATCCCATATTTAGGTGGGATATCAGCGACTACAACATCCATTAGAATGGTTTTGTTGGGATATTGAACCAGAGACACACATAAATCTTTTATTAGGCCCAAACATTTGACTTGGCTAGAATCAAAGGAAAACAGGTCTTTGTATGGTCTTGTTATATCCAAATTTAATCTTTCCATGACTGCTTTTGGCATCAGGTTGTGAGAGGCGCCTGAGTCGAACATTGCATTATGCAGTATTTAATCATGAATATGCAAGCTGACATAAAAAGGTAAAATCCCTGTGACTATTGTTTTTCCATCTACCTCTGGGCCAAACAGTAATTCTGGAGTGTCATCTAGCACATTTACATCATCTTTGCTATTAGTGAGTTGAAGGGATTTCTTGATCTGCTGCTTATAGATGTCATGCTTGGCTAGCTCTGAGAGGGGAATTGCTATTTTTAGCTTGCCAATCTCTGTGGCTAGGTCAAAAGGTTTGTCAACTTGGGTTTTGGAGTCACGGATAGCAGTCTTTTCTTTGTTCATTAAATCTTCTTGTTGGATTTCATCTTGACTTTGAGACCTGCCCCTTTTACTCATGTCTTGAGGGGTAAAATTTGAATCAGGGTGAGAGGACGAAGTTGCCATGGGCTGTTGTAGTGGGGACAGTAGTTCAGTAACCTCTTCAACTACAATTTCTTCTGCAGGCAAGTTTATTTTGTCATTAGGTTCTGTGATCATGGTTTCTTTAGACCTCTGTTTATCCTTTATCTTGTCTGGCTGATTTACATTCACAGTCCGACTCCTTAGTTTGTACTATTTATGGACTTCATAGACAACAGTATCATATCCTTGTTTGAAGTCAAAAGATTCTCCTGACTTGGTTTGGAATGTTTTGATTTCATCCTCCTCATGGTCCTCTTGTGTTAAGAAAACATGGCTTTTACCATCCAGACCCATTAAGTTAATCTCCGGATCTTCGTTAAGTTCATTAGATGTGGAAGTTTCTGCGTAATTTTCTTGGAAAGGGGGTCTAATGTCTTGGTCAGCACTTGTCTTTCCTATGTTTGGGTTCTGAGTTCTCCTAAAATTCGGATTTCTAGGAGGGTTGCTTTGTGATGCTTCCCATGATGATTTTCTTTCAACTGATTCCACTCTTTCACCCAATCTCTTCATGCTATTTAGTATTGCATCTAGCTTCTGATCAAAGCCCGAGGGTTCTTCTTTGAAGGTAGTCCTTTTCTCCAACTTTGCCCTATTTCTTTTGGCAATTAGGTTAGCCTCTACTGTGACAGCAACCCTTTGAGCTTCTGCAAGGGTTGGAGGATCTCTTTCTTTTAGTTGATAGGCCATATCAGGGTCAAAACCATCAGGGAATTTATATAGGGCTAAATCAGGAGGAGGCCTTAAGTTCTGTGGAATAGCATTATATACATTGTTAAACCTAGCACAATATTCCAAAACTGTCTCCTGAGGACCTCTCTTAATAGTGTCATATTCACCAAGTACGTGGAGAGGATCTTTCTTCTTTTCCCATCTCTCAGTAAAAGCTTCGTAAAGCTGATCAGGTGTTGTGATGGAGTTTGCATTGAGGGATCTGAACCAAGTTCTAACATCCCCAGTTAAAATTTGAACAAAAATTCTCATTCTGACAGTGTCATCATCTATTTCATAGGTCTCAAAGTGGTCTTGCATCTTCTTGGCATGCTGGATAACTGTTAGAGAGCCATTTGAGTCAAAATATGAGATTTTACTTTGATAATCTTGAGGTAAAGCTGCAGCATTAGCTGGTATCTGCAGAGGTGCATACCTGTTGGCCATGTTTATGGGATTTATAGGGTTGACAGGAATAAATGGGACAATAGGGATTACTGGTGTAACAGGGTTAATGGGATGGGTAACAAATGGGGGAGTGGTTGAAAGGGTATGTGCAGTGGGTGAAGATGTGAGAGGAGGACTTTGAGGTGTTGATGATGAACTAGGGGAACTAGGAGTGGACCGGAAAAGAACTTTGCAGGGAGTGGGAATGCGGATAGGTTGATCTGAAATTATATCTGAATCAGCAGGCTTCTCCTGCTTTTGCTGTCTCCTAATGTTTTTTGGAATGGTATTTGGATTATCAACAATGATGGGTTGATTAGGGTCAGGATTTGCCCTAGTATGCCTTGGGTTTCTCTTGGGAGCCAGCTTCTAATTTTTCTTTAGAACTTGTACAGGAAGTTTTATATATGCAAGGACTGGATGAAAGTTTTGGAATGGCTATCTATGTTCCAAAGCTAGGATGAAGATTCCCTAACTAGCTCTTCCCTAAAGCTGTCCCTGTATTACAGAAACAGTTCTAAGGCCTCTTGGCTGGTTTCAGGCTTGCTGGTAGCTTTGGAAGATAGATAGTAATTGAAAAATTTTAAGAAGTCCCCAGTGGAGTCGCCAATTATGTTAACACCCAGGTTGTTCCCTATGACTCCCAAGGGAATACGGCCGGGGTAACCACTAACCAATCTTTGGGTTACAGTTCCTAGCCCAACTGCAACCAGAGAGGGCTCTCTCTTTATGATTTGTCTCTGTTATAATTGTGTTTTAGGCTAGCTGTGATGTCTAGGTTTTGTTTATGTTTTGGTTGAAGGATTTCTTTCAGGTCTTATGAGGTAATGCTCTGATTGTGAGTTTCCATTGGGCAATGGAGTCTAGATGCTGTGAAATGATCTTAAATGTTGAGTACTGTTCTAACTGCAAGGCCTATTGTGTTCTCGACAGACAAGTTAAAATTTGAGTGATGATATATGTCAACCAGCAGAAATCTGTTAAGAATTTTCTGTTATGTTGGTGAGATGAAAGAGGACGCAGAGCCCAGGAGCAAAGTATGAATTCCTGTGTCAGTGGTCAATATGAAAGATGTATTCTGAAAGTGCAGCAGATTAAGAATCACACTTTATATAGATTACACCTGAAGAAAACATTAATAAACAACACAGACTGAACTCAGGGTGCTCAGTGAGCAAATCCTGTGAGTTATTCTTTTTCTCTGTTGATTAATATTGGAAGTCAGATAGTGTATATGGAACTATAACAAAATAAACTAAACATGGAGAAAGTTACAGAAACTTATTGCATGATAAGATACGCAGGGATCCAGCAGTCATGAACAGGCACAGATCATCTTCAACACATCAAGCATCCACGAAATTCCATTGCTTTCCTTTATTGACTTTCAGAAAACAATTACAGCATAAGAGACTCTTCAGGAGAAATTTCCAACAACCCTTTCTATATCATGCGAAGGGGTTTATATAGTAATATGTATACAAAATATCTCAGGTATTGAGTCATCTGAGAGAGAAAAAATATCTTCAGCAGTGTTCAGAAAGTAGGCAAGAAGTTATTACAATGTTAAATGCAGCGTAAATGCCTTTTATGTCTGTCAGAGAGTTGTTTTGACTTTTAAGAGTCACTGAGTCGGCTGCATTACTCTGTATTAATTCTGGAGGTACGCATTTACTTTTGCCTGCGCAGTGAGTTTTCGGATTTGCCAGCTGTGGTTCTCTTTTTCTGCTTTGTTGGCCGCTACACCTGCTGAGTTGGCTCAGCTTTGAATTTATGATGCCTGCTGACTTTGTTGACTGTTCTTTTCATCAAAATTTGTAGAAGAAACAGAAGTTGGTGACTGAGTCACTGTTTACAAAATTCTCTGGATTGCATCTGTCCACCATTCCTGTGTAGGGAGCTGATGCCTGAGGATGGCCTCCATTGTCTCTTCAGCTTCTGTATATTTGAAAAAATTTGGGGCTACATCAAACAAGTGATTAATTTCATTCATTACAAAAAGTAGATTTTCTATCTTACTATAGAAAATCTGTCCTGTGATAGGCCCTGTGTCTTCTGAAGTGCTGGCCTTCTCATTGACTTGTGATGAGGCAAAAACATTTACTCTTTTGGCATACTGTTCATGGGTGAATAATTTCCCTCCGCTGTTCAGCAAGCTAGGGAGTCCTTTATTCTGCAATACCTGGAATCTCTCCATGAACCTGTTTACCTCTGTTTGCATATCCTGGGTTCTTCTGTCCAATGTTTGCACCAGATTTCTTAGAGTAAGAACCCTCTTGATCATTTGAATAGTCTCAGTTCTATTTGCAATTCCCATGATGGCCAACTGAGAACTTGTTTTGTGATTGAGCACATTGATCATTCTTGTAGCAATTTCAGGCATATTTCTCAATAAGGCTCTTGATGTTCTGATTTCTCTCTGTGCCTTTGGAATGAGCTCTAGTTGCTCATGGATTGTCTCAATGTATGGCCATTGGTTTTTGATGGATTTACCAATGTTGGACCATATCATTGCTCTAATCTCAGCTATAATTTTATCTAGCTTGAGCTCATTCTCGAGCTCCTTGATTTTATCTTTAAGGGCTTTCATTTCCCTGGCCTTCTCTCCCACTTCTCTTTTTGTTTTATCATGCCTTTCATTTACCTTGGCCAACTGTTCCTTAGTTTCATTCAGCTCTGTCATCTGGGCTTCCAAAACTTGTATTTCATTCTTTAGCTTTTGCATGTCTAGGCTCTGATCTGTGCTGATGGGTGCTGCTGAAGTAGATGTGGCTGGTTGTTCACCCTGCTGAGGTGGAGGTACAGTAGTAGGAACAGTCTCCTCAAGATTTATGACCTGTGGAGGGGGCTGAGATGTCTGCCCTTCTTGTACTTGTTTTGATGATGCTTGTAGAGGTGCTTGTGCAGCTTCATATTGCCCCAATTTTTCTTGTGCCTTGATAAGCTCTTTGTAAATGGAAATTAGCAGGGCAGTAGAATCCTGCTCATACCTTTGCTTTGCTACCTCATCAGTTTGTGGATGGATAGTGGCTGGAATCTTGATCTTCTTTCTTAGTGCAGCCATGTCAGCATCTCTAAGTTTCAGGATCTCTTGTATCCCTTTGATATCATTGGGATTGTGCCCAATTTCTACAATGATTTCCTCCAGGGTTCTTATCCTGTTATCTTTGGCCTGAGAAGAGGCCCTCTCTAGTTCCAGCTGGGAAGCTGTGGCATTCAGACTGCTTGTTAATTTATAATTGTCCAAAGTCTTATCGGCCAATGCAGCATACACCATTTCTCCAGTTTGCTTATGCAGCTCGATTTTGTCCATAGGGTGTATGTCTTTGGCAAGGACCTCTAGGTTGGTCCTAAGATAGTCAGCAGTGGATTGTGGCCAGAGTGCCGTGGGCATAAAGTGACTCATTGTCAATTTGCCTTCACTTACATCAAAAGCAGACATAAGCCTCTGCTGATTGGAAGGAGCCATGTTCAGCAGGTGATTGTACAATTGCACCTTAATAGGGTCACTCCTCCTCTTAATGTCTATAAACTACTGCTTGATACTTACTTGTCCTTCTTTCTGCTGGCTAGAGGAGCTGACCTCCCCTCCCATGGTCCTGTCTTGTTCCTGCTGGAAGGAACTTGCTGAAGTTTCTCTGCTGGGTGGGCCCATGCCCAATGCTTCTCTTATCGCTATATCATCCTCTGGAAAGTCATTGAGTCTTTGCCTTTTCTCTCCTTGGTCTATAGAGGATGTCAAGGGAGTCTCTCTGTCCCTTTTTCTGAAGACAAATGTATCCTCCTTTTGAGGGGTTTGGAGGACCGAGGCATCAAATGTAGTGTCTTGTCTTGTAGGCACTGTTCTTTCAGTGGTTTGAGTAGTCTCCACTGTTTTCTTTTGCTGGGCGAGCTGCTCCTGCCCTTGTTCTTCTTGTTGTTGTTGCTCCTGCTGTTCTGATTCTTCTTGCTGCCCTTGCTGCAACCCTTCTGCTTGCTGCTGTTGTTTTTGTTGCTGTTCCTGCTGTTGCTCCTGCTCCATCTCTTTCTCTGCCTCCATTTCCTTTTCCTTTCCCTTTTCTGATACTTTTCCAGCAACTCTTGTAGTTTGCTGTGGGGTGTTTGAAGAGGAGGTTGCTGCTCCAATTTGTGTGCTTGGCAGTGAGGGGACCTGTGAATAAAACTCAAGGTCAGCCATCTTCTTTTGGTTGTTTAGAGCTCTTTGATTAAGCTCTTCTTGAGTCACATTTTCTTCTAAAGTTCCTCTTTTCCACTTGCTTTGGTTGGCATATTTTTCTAAGTCAGGAAGGCTATAATGACCATAAGCAGATAATTTGTATTTGAGTCTCCTCATTGTGATGAAATTGTTGGGTTCATAGGGTTTCCATATGAAACTGTATTTGAGACCAAATCCCCCCAATATTGAATCTGCTTCCTTCCACCCTTCATCCCTTTCATTATAGAGGAAATGGCCAAGTTGACTTTTGATCTTTAGCTGTGCCTTTTTACCTCTGCCCGAGAAGTGGAACATATCCACAAAGCCGAACTGCCTGAAGTATTCTAAGGCAAATAGCCTCATAGGCACAAATCTGGGTAGTCTAAATGGGGGCAACTCACACCCATATATTCTAATGACGGTGTGGTGTTGGTAAAAATACCAATCCCCAATACTGTATACTTTTGATAGCTGAAGGAGTCTTTTCATCTCATCTGTCAATCTGGGAGGAGGTGAACCCAACAGTAGAGTCAAGGCTGGATGGATGAAAAGATCAATAAATTCGCAGTAGGTGTATGGAGAATGGCTTATTACATGAAAAACGGATGTCCAATACACAACTGATCTCAGATTGCCCTGTGCATCTACTCTCTTCTTTGGGAAGGAGAACTTATCATGCTGGAAGTAAAGGAGCAGATGATATAGGTAAGAGGTGTATCTAAACACCCTTTCTCTTGACAAATTCATCAACTGATCATGCATCTTGTCTGATATGTATGTGGCATAATCATAGTGCATTGGTTTCTTTCCTGGGGAAAACATAAGCATCATTTGTATAACTGTTTCATCCACATGTTCTATTGAATCATATCCCAGGATGGGACTGATCATGTCAACCAGGTCTTGGCCCAATTGGTTGAGGTAAACACAGTTGATAGGAGGAATTTGTAGAGTGTCAGCCTTGATGAACAGCTGGTTGATCTTAGTAATTTGGGCCTCTGTGGTTCTGGCTCCCTGTACTATTAAATCAGCTAGTGACAGAGGGACCAACTTTTGATCTGTCTGGAACTGCAACATCTCCCTGATGGCTTCAGGGGTAATGAGGAACAGAATTGAGCCTGCAGAGTCTAGCACTGCCCTCTGGGATGCATCATAGTGTTCAGCAACTATGTGCACAAGCTTAGGGAATTGATTAACCCGAGGAAGCTTGAATATTGGGAGGAATGAATCCCAAATTCCCAGGATGTCTGTCCCCCTCTCATGTTTGATCTTTATCTCATTTAGTATTTGCAAATGGAACCTGCTTCTGCTCAACATTTCCTCTGTTATCTTGTAGTCCAAGTCTGCCAATGCTCTGGTGTCCAATGTTCTATTAGGGACATTCAGGGGAGCCACATTGAGGGCTATAGGAGCTACAGGGGGGTCCATGACTCTTCTTTAGGATTTTCTGCCTGTTTAGGGACTGTGTTTTTATGCAGAGTAACAGCAACAAGGTTTCTTTGCAAAGAATGATGGTTTTGTAAGTGAAAGGTGGAAGTAAGGCTGCAGCAGTTGAAATACTGCCTCTGTGTGATTATGTGGGTGGCGGAAATGTTCAGAGAATACTCTTTTGCGGTGTATTTGTCTCCTGCAGGTGACGGGTTCACGATTGCGCGAACTAGTGACAGTTTTCTTTTGAATTGCCTACAATTGTCTTGGCAGAAGCTTAGTGACGGCTCTGGTCGAGTTTAAATGGCAATTCAGTGGTTTTTAACGGTGAATTTCTGCTCTTAAGGTCTGCTACTCATTGACATGCGAAATGTAGCGAAAATGGAGTTTCAGAGCACGAATGAGCAATACCTGTAAATTTGGATCGGTCAGAGCTTGCTGGCGCTGAAGAAATGGACGTTCTGGTGGTCAGGAGACAATTTTCCGCAGCTGGTGTAGGTTTAGACGTAGTTTGCATGCAGAACAGAACAACGACGAACGCACAAAAATGGCAAAAAACACGAATTTTTGGCTAAAATAGACCTTTTGGTGCTTTTGGCGCGAATCCGTGCTGACGTCAGCATGACGTCATTGGTGGGGTCAAGGTCGGATGACGTCATGCTGACGTCATCGGGTGACGTGGCAGGGTCTGGTTGGTCCACAGGGGCAGTGACATGGCAGGACAGGTGGACCAATGGCAGGGCAAGAGACTGACGGGACAGCGTACCTGGGTGACGGAGCGATGACATGTTGATGGTACGGCGATGACGTGAGCAGGCGGGATAGGGAAACCGGAAACCAACAGTGGTTTCGTATCGCACCGCTTCCTGTACGGGGGCGGTATCCGTCAGTTGTACCTCCGACGCATCGTGGTGAGGGCGCGTGGCAGCAGAGTGACGTCCTCAAAATACGGACGTCGGGAGATAAGTTTCGGGCAGCGGATAAGCCCCGACGTCATGGTGACCGTTGGATCTGCGGAGGTTGATCGGAAGGCTGATATGACAGGGGGATAGTACAGATATCTGTCGGACGTCGGAAGGGGTCCGACGCAATCAGGGCCGTCGGATCTGGAGGGCCTGATCCAACGGTCGTCAGGGAAGTGACATGGGCGGTGTATACGGAAGCGGGCGGAGGCAATAAAACATGTTTTGAACGCATTTCTAATGTATTTTGAAAAAACAATTATATGCGCTTAACCTTGGTTATATGGCGAAAAGTGGGTTTTTGATGCTTTTTGCCCTTTGAAGCGGGTAAAGGTGGGGATTTAGGGCTTTTTATGGGTTTTTTATGTGCAAAAGGGGTAAAAATAGAGGAATTGGCTTATGAAGGGGAAGGGGTAGCTGGCATAGGTTCATCAACATGACATGGTGTCATTTGATCCCTGACTCAAGACTTTATTGGCTATAATGCCAAGGGGGTGGGTATTTATAAGATTTTGGGGTTTATACACCTTGGTGTTAGTAATATTAGGGAAAAAGGTGATATAAGGGATTTACATAATAGGGTTAGTGTTAGTATGGAGGAGAGGGTAAGTGGATGTGGAAACCATTGAGTTTATATGAAACAAGCTTGGTTTCAAGAGTAGATCAAAATGAAAAGATCTTTAGACAAGAAATGTGGCTTCTTAAAGATTAAGAAACAACATGAAACCTTAGTCTTTTCCATGAATCTCAGGCTAGTGGGGAAAGTTAGAAATGAAATTGGAGGGGAGTGAGGGAAATTAGTCATGCTTTTTGCTGTAATCTTTTGCCTTGCTGCCCACCATCACCATTCTTGCAATGATAGGGATAACCTTTCTGCAACCCCAACTACCTACCCAGCTACTTACCTAGCATTTTTATTTCTTCTTGGAGGGTGCATTTGGACTTGCAAACCCTTGCCTTTTCTTTTCTTTGGCTTTTTCTTTTGCTTTTTCTATCTACTTCTACCCTTATCTTCTTCCAAGGTCCCAGATTAGGCTGTTGGGATCCTTTTCTTCTCTACCTAAACTAGTTGTCTGCCAAGATTAAGCAGTTTGGACAGACTTCTTTCTCTAGTCTATAGCACAAAATTGAACACATGGCATGATCCAGATTAAACTATTGGATCATCCATCAAAATTTGAAATAAGGTCATCAACATTGAAACACTTTACACACCTTCTTGTTCTCTAGGAAATATGGGATATTTGTGAACTCAAAGCAGAGCATATTTGGACTTTCTCTTGCCAATCATGAAATATGAAACCTATTGGTATAGGTATCCAACAGGTTGCAGCCTTTAATAAGGGGGTAGGAGCTCCCTTTCGGTAGTAGTCGGTAAACGAAATTAGGGGGTTGTAGCTCCCTTCCAATAGGAGCTGGAGAATGAGTGGAGGTTGTAGCCTCCTACAAGTGGTTTCTTGCGTACTAATAGGAGTCTACATCAATACAAAAATGTAATAAAGATTTCTCTTTATAAGAAAGAAGACATAGACAGCGACAATGGTGGTTTTCTCCCACATTGGGTTTCCACCTAAAATCATGGTGTTCTTATGTGTGTTGCTTATATGTTGTGGATTTTATGTTCTTTACTGCATATTGGAAATTTATTTATTTACTGATGCAATGGTTAAAGACAAACATCTAATGAAACACATGAAAAATTAGTAAACTGGATATACATTGTTTTCTTTCTCTAAAGTCACGTACATACACAGGTTGATTTAAGAACAATAGCATACATAATTATGTATATAGATATGAAATTTGAAGAGAATTAAAATACTGATTCACCCACTCTCTCAATATTTTTCCCAACAAGTGGTATCAGAGCCAAAGGTATCGAGTTCGAATCACACTCGGCTCACACTTGCGGGGAGATTGTTGGACATTGGATAAACCATCACTCCTCGTGTGTTTCATGAAATGTGCTTAATTACCTCTCATGGATCCATTAACTTTGTCTATATGTCTTTTTACTAACACCTGCAGGTTTTGGTCTAATAGAAATCATGATTCAACACTCCCACGTTCTCCCTCACATCCTGCACCAATCTATCAGCTTCCCTGGTTCTTTTTCTACCTTCTCTGGATGGTTCTAATTGAGTGGATGTATCTACTCTACCTCCTCTCTTATCCTCCATTTGTGGCTGCTCCAAAACTTCCTAAGGCTTCTTATTTCGAGCTAAAATATCCTCTTCTAGTTGGATTTGAATCTCCCTCTCAAGGGAGCATCTCATTGATTTCTCCTCATCAAAATTTACATCCCTTCTCACAACTCTCATTCTAAGGGAAGGTAAGTACACCCAATAATTATGTGGAGTTTTGGTGTAACACACAAAAACTTCCAACTTTGTTATTTGCTCAAGTTTCTCCCTCGAATCTTGGATACATGATAAAAAACAGAGGCTCCAAAAAATCTGAAGTGAGACACATCCGAATTTCTCCCCAAGAAAGCCTCCTTATGTATAATCATACCAATAATCCGATGAGGACTTTGGTTCTGTAAGTAGACTATTGTGTTACATTCTTATTCCCACAAATGTAGTGGCAAACCTTGGTCATGTAGCACATTCTCACAGCTCCCACAGTGCTTTGGTTCTTCCCATCAACTACCCCATTCTGTTATGGGTTGTGGGGTGTTGTGAGCTCTCTTCAAATGCCTTCTTTGATGCAAAAATCCTTGAATTCATTCAAAACATACTCACCTCCATTGTCGCTCTTGAGAACCTTCACCTTCTTGTCGGTCTCTTTCTCAACTAGTGCCTTGAATTCTACAAACTTTGAGAATGTCTCATCCTTCTTCTGCATGAAGAAGATCCAACACTTCCTTGAGAAATCATCAATAAAGATAACATAGTACTTATGTTTGGTAGTGGAGGTTGTCGAGAAGGGTCCACAAACATCAGAGTGGACTCTCTCCAATACTGCATGTGCTTTTTTTTCTCGATCATGGAATGTGGATTTCACATACTTCCCCAAGGTACAACCCTTGTAGACATCCCACTGATTAAGTGATCCTTTAGGGAGGCTAGTGTTTATTTACTGCATAATTTTTGAGGCATCATGATACAAATGGCCCAATCTTCCTTACTACTTAATGCAACACAATCTTCCACATCAATTTTATATAGGTTCTTCACATGAACCACGATCTGCTTCACCTGTCCAGTAGTTATGTGCCTTAGAAAGGCTTTACCTTTACTGAAGATTACATCATAATTGTGGTCTTCCAAAACTACTATAAAGATGAGGTTCTTCTTTAGGCCTGGAACAAACATGACACCTTTGAGGTGAAGAAGGGATACTGACTCCCTCTTAATTGTTATTGTACCAATCCCAATAGCATTGTGCCTTCCGTCGCCCCCAAGCTCAATATGCATTTGAATATCTTCCTCCTCATGCCACTGAAAAACTCTTTACACCCAATCATGTGGAATGAGGCACCTAAGTCCAAGTACCACACACTCCCTATCAAAATACTGGCCATGCACTTGTCAGGGTGAAATCTAGCTTGAACTGTGAAGCCAATGCTTCACCTGTTGCTCCTCCTAAGTTCTTCTTACTAGACTTTTTGTGTGGGCACTTTGTAGCATGGTGGTAGAATTCATGACAATTGAAGCATTTTATTTTGTACAAGTCTTTCTTCTTGCCCCCTTGACTGGATTCTAGTTTGGTTTGAGATTTCTTCCCTCTACCCTTCTTTCCCTTTCCAACCAATGCAAAATTTTATTCATCCTCTCCCTTGGATGAACTTTCATCTTTAGTATTTTGCCTGATCTCTTCTTGTACCAAATCAAACCATAAGCGTTCCCATTTTGGTAATTTCTCCCTCCCATTCACCAAGTCCTACTTTTGGTAAAGCTTAGAAGACCTAGGCTCATCAGGTCATCTCCTTCAACATTCACACCAACCTCTCCAAGCTCATCCCGAACTTGTGTAAACCTGGTGAGATACTGCAGAATATTATCATTCTTTTGCATCTTGATGCTTTGAGGTTCATCTTTGAGGGCCAGTTCTAGGGTCACTGTTATTTTCAAATAACTCTGTCACTACCTTCCACATTGAAAAAGGAGTTTTTTGTCATGGAGATTTGATACAGTGTGGTCTCGCACTCCATCCAAGATTATTCTCCTCGCCTTAGCTACATCTTTCTTCCATTGGCATATGTTTTGGGCATCATTTGAACCACAAACTCATTTGGAAAGGGTCTAGGATCACTGAACCACAAGCTCATTTGGAAAGGGTCTAGGATCTACAACAGATTTCTTAGAGAAGGCAATGAGCAAAGGAAACTCCCCTTTTCTTCTGGACATTTGGCAGAAGCTAAATCAAAATTTTTTGAAGACAAACATCTGATTTGTTTAAAATCTTCATTTTTCTTGGATTGTTGGGTTTTTTTTTTCAGTTATTTAAATTAAATTTTTGAGTTTTTCTCGTCTTTGAACAAATAAATTAACGATGAACCACACTTACTAGTTCGAAATCATCAACAAATAAATTTTAATGTGATTATTGCTAAAAACACAACTTAATAAATTCAACAAAAAATTGATGATAAACAACACTTACTAATTCAAAACCATCAACAAATAAATTTTAATGTGATTATCACCAAAAACATAACTTAATAAATTCATCCTGAAAATTAAAAATCCCATTTCTACACGAGTTGCCTGTCAGTTGAATTGAATCCTCTTTGCAAAGACAATGGAATATTGTTCTCGAGAGAGAATCGATTTAGGAAATTTTATTTGCAATTTTCCTTGAAGTTTATTTTGGCTCCTTGAGTTTTGACGACATATTTTGGAGCGTATTTTACCTTAGGGAAAATTGGTTTTCTTTGGAACAAAGTCAATTAAATTTTCAAAAGGGGGCTCTGTGATATTTTTGACCCACTAATTCCACAAGCTAAATTTACTAACCTTTCTCGTTTTTCATTTAATGAATTTAATTAATTTTTTAAACATTAAGTTTAGTTTCCTAATTTACTAATCTCATTTGCATTTTACACTAAAGTCATTTTTCAATTGATCTAATTATTGATTTCATATTGTGCTTCATTATATAAGTTACATTTGCTTTACATTGCTCAAAACACCTTTTAAAATTACATTCTAAGTGAAGTGATATCCCTCATTAACTTATCATTAAGTCACTTTGCACCTTAATTTATTGAAGCACTTGTGTTATTTCATTTAGATCTAATTATCATACTTTGTTTCATTGAGTAAATTATTTAATTGATATGTTTGCTCATTGTAACTTTCTTTATGAAGATTGTTATAATTTATAACTTTTGAGACACATCTTGCTTCAATTATATCTCATAGAAATAGTGTGTTATTTCTCACATTCAATTTCATCTGACATTAATTTAGATTTTTCATTTATTCTTCATTGATTATTGATAATTAGAATTGTGGGCTAAATTCATAATTGCAAATTTATTGTGTTTAGAATATCATCTTTTCTCTTTCTTGCAATTGTCTTTTCTTAAGGTTCATTGCTTATGGCTAAGGAAATTGTGATTGTTTATGGCTAAGGAAATTGGCAAATGCAATGGCTAAGGCTTTGAAAATAATGAAAATTATGAGAAAGGGAGGTGAAAGGTCACAGGTTGCGTGTGAGGAAATTGAAGGAAAATAATGGAAAATGAATAAAATAGAGGCCTCATTCATAAAGAGACTTATGAGGATCAGTTGGTAACCTTTTGTCAGTTTAGTTTTGGAGCTCTTTCATTATTCTCTCACTCTCATACTCTTGGAGACTTAGAGTTTTCCTAGAACACTCTTGGAGGGTGTGGCATACGTGGATTTTTGGAGCAAGAAAGCAATGGAAGAGCAGGAAAGCACAAGAAGACATCGGGATCAATAGCTACATCAGATTTGCTTGCAAGTACCAAATTGCATGTATGATTTCTTCACTAGTTTTGGCATGCATGGCATATGTATGTGGATTTTTGGTTGTCATATGTCATTGGCATGGAGGATGGTTGGGATTGACAGTGGATTGCATAGCCTTGCCATTTCTTGGATAGCCATGGTGATTGTGGGTTACTTTCATTATTTGTTTTAGGTTCGTTCTCATCCTTAGCTTGGGTTGAGTTACTAGTCCTGGAAGCCCTGGTTGGACAAACACTTTGGAAGCCCTATAACAACTTGGGTTGAGTTACTAGTCCTGGAAGACTTGGTTGGACAAACGCTCTGCAAGCCCTAGGTGGGTTGAGTTACTAGTCTTGGAAGCCCTAGTTGGAAACACATTCTGGAAGCCCTAACTAAGTTGTGGGTTGAGTTACTAGTCCTGGAGCATTGGTTGGACAAACGCTCTCGAAGCCCTGGAAGGCTTGGATGAAGACCAATCTGATGATGGTTTTGTGATGTCCGGCCGTGAGGTGGAATCATTGTTTGATGGGTTGAGGTGGATGGCCTCTGGAAGCCCTGGATGAGTTTTGATTGATGTGTTCTATGAACTCCCACATTCATGCTTGGAATATGGCACAGGGATGAATGAATGAAAAGAGATTTGGTTCAACCATTATACGGTCGAGTGGAACGTAGAAGTCCCATCCCGAGTTTGGATTTGCGTCATTAATGAAAGGTTATTTCTCCTAGTATTTCAATGAGTATCATGGTGGATTATATGTGGTGTATATGGTTATGATTTCTTTGATATTTATTGATTCGAACTTAAACAGGAATGAAACAACTTACAAATATAATCTTTAATACATAAATACAGCATAAAAACACTTCACTTCATTAACAGAAAAATATTGAACTATGATTACAAACAGAATGGAAATAAGATAGCTCGGGCGATGGTAGCTTATCTCTGAGAAGAGATGTGGCAACTACATGCCTCTGAACTCTGTTACAATGAGGCTCAAAGGCCTATTTATTATTGAGAAACAATGGAAAACCCTAAACATCCAAAAACCTAACCCTAGGAGATGAAGTGCCAAAATTGTGGGCCCCATTTGGGTAAATTGGTACATTAACTTCCTAGGGTCATAACTTTGGCATATGATCTTCGTTTTGCTATCATAATACCTCATTTTGAATATCTCAAAGAGAAGGTCGAAAACAAACTCATAAGTGAGTTTGGGACGTTTTTAGTCTATCCATTTCCCCTAAAAATGCCTTTTAGGGCCCCAAAACGACTCCGGAAGTTTAGGATCTGAAAAACTGCCAAAAATAGTAAATTGTGCTACAATTAAGGAAACCAAAAAACTAAAAGAGACAGTGTTGGGGGTGCAAGTGGAATAGGTAAGTGGCCACCAATATCCTCCTCGATCATTCCCCACCCCCCCTTAGGAAGCAATGGTCCCCATTATGTTGAGTGCCTCCATGAGATGGGGAAACTTCTGCTTAACTTGGTCCACTTGCCCTGGTGAAGGAGTTGGCCAGCTTTGACAACCTGATAAAGCTGTATATTCTGTTGGAGAGTTTTCTTGATTTGTGTGTCCATAATCTGATCAATGGTGGCATGTTCCATGCAGCCTGGGTTTAGCTCTGTTGGTGTGAGTTGTTCTGCAATGTTAGATGTGTCCAACAATGGTGGAAAGTATGGGTGAAGGTAGACTACATTGAACACTGGGTGCAGACCAAAGAACAGTGGAATGCTAAGCTTGAAGGCATTATCCCCTACAGCCTTGGTGATGGTGTATGACCCATATCGGAGCGAGCAAAGCTTGCGGTGGGGTTTAGCAAGGCGCTCCTTCTGCGAATGTAACCAAACTTTGTCGCCCACCTAGAACTTGTGCGGCACCCGATGTTGATCATGGTGTTGCTTGTACTTAGCATTGGCTATATCCAATATATCATGGACCTATTGGTGAATGTATTGAATGCACTCAATGAAGTTGTTAGCCATGTCGACTTTGAACTAGACATAAGTCGAATCTGCCTGAGTAGCTGCAAGTGGTATGGCCACATCAATGGGACATAGTAGTTGAAATCTTAGCCCTACCTGAAAGGGTTTGTGACATGTTGAGCTATGGAGAGCTTTGTTGTAGCTATGTTGGACATATGGGAGGCTTTCATCTGATGTGCGTGGATGCTTTGAGTTGTACATGTGTAGAATGTGTATGATCATACTGTTGACAACCTTTGTTTGGCCATCAGTTTGGGGATTGAAAGTCATAGACTTAGAAAGTTTTGTATCCAACATTGACCAGAGACTTGACCAAAATGCACTCAAGAATTTGTTGTCCCAATCTGAGACAATGGATTGTGTGATCCCAAAGTGTACCCACACTCACTCAAAGAAGAACTTAGCAGTGGCATCTGTTGTGATACTCTTCTAGCAGGCTGCCATGATGGCCATCTTAGAGAATCTATCGACGACCACGAAAATGCAATTGTTGTCATGCTTAGTAGAAGGAATGCCCGACATGTAATCCATGGAGACGGATTCCCAAGTCCGGCTAAGAGTAGGTAGCAGAGTATACATGCCTTGCTTCTTGATGGTTGGTTTGGAAATGGTGCAGGCGGTGCATGATCTGATGTACTTCACAACATCTTGAGGAAGTTTAAGCCAATTAAAATACTTCTGCAATACCACCACTGTCTTCTCTACTTCGAAATTTCCAACGACACAACTCTAGTGTGCCTCCCAAATCATCTTGGCACGCTCATTTGAAGGAACACAAATGTGTCCCAGGTGGCATAACAGTGCATCTTGAAGGTAAAAATTTGGAACTTGCTTTGCTTCCAAGAGTCTCTGATATGTGCTGCCGAACTCTTCATCGTTCTTTTAAAGATCAATGGTCGGCTGAGGCAATCAATGACATTATTGGTGTTGCCCTTATTATGCTTAATGTTCAAATGGAATTGTTGTAGGTAGGTGGACCATTTCTGATGGCGATCATTTTGCAACTTCCCTTGTGTCTGCATTAACTATGGAGGTTGGTGGTCTATGTGGATGATCATTTCCTTCCCCAGAATGTGATGCTTCCATTGACTGTAGGTCTGCACAATGGAATACATTTTTTGTCGTAAGTTGGGTACTTTCGAATTGTTTCTGAAAGTGTCTCACTGTGGTAAGCCACTGGATGTCCATGTTGAGTAAGAACTGCACCAATAGCATAGTCAGAGGCATTTGTCTCAATCTCAAATGGTTGTTGCAGGTTTGGTAATGTGAGCACTAGTGCAGAACAAAGGCAATACTTCAACTTGGAGAATGCTTGTTGTTGGGTTTCAGACCAAAAAAAATTTACTTTTTCTCCGCCCTTGGTGACTCCACTTAAAGGCCAAGTGATATGAGAGAACCCCAAGATGAACCTACGGTAGAAGTTGGCAAGACCCAAAATTTGTGGAGCTCTGATAGAGTGATCGGGGCTAGCCAATCCTGAATGACTTGTATCTTAGATGGGTCCACATGTACACCCTTCTCATCAAATATGTACCCCAGATATTGAACCTAGGTCAGTCCAAAGGTGCATTTCTCCAAGTTAGCACACAATTTGTGTTGTCGTAGGGCTTGAAGGACCTGTCGAATATGGTAGAGGTGCTCGTCCCAACTCTGGCTGAAGATCAAGATGTCATCTAAATACACCAACATGGATGCATTGGTGAAGGGTCACAAGATGTTATTCATTAGTATCATGAAGGTTGCAGGGGCATTCGTCAATCCAAATGGCATGACCAACCATTCAAAAAGGCCCTCCTTCGATTTGAAGGCAGTCTTCCACACATCAAAGGATTCGATAGGCACCTAGTGATAACCTGACTTCAAGTCAATCTTACTGAAATATTTCCCCCCTTGAGCCGGTCAAGAAGGTCATCAATCTGAGAGATTGGGTACCTATTCCAGACATGATCTTGTTCAACACTCGGTAAACAATACAAAGCCTCCAAGTCCCATCCTTCTTCTGTAGCAATACAATCGAGCTCCCATAGGGTGACGAGCTTGGCTTGATGTGCCCTTTCTGTAATAGTTCCTAAATTTGTCTCCTGATTTCATCGTTCTCCATAACAGAGCGTCGATAGATCAGCCCATTAGGTAGCATTGCACCCGGGGTTAAATCCATGGAGTGCTTGACCTGATAGTGCAGAGGTACCCCTGTAAATGAGGCAAAAATATCCCATGTAGCACATAAAGAACATCCTCTTATGGAACGAGAAACATTATCCAACATGCGTGGCCAATAACAATACCTTTGAAGATTCGCTACTGTCTTGCCTACACCAAAGTGTCCAGCAACCAATGAAGTGTGAGCCTCCCTTATGGTATTGTTTGTTTCTCCCGGTGGAATACAAAACTTTCCCAGGTGATACAACAACCTATTATGTACATGATAATACAACTCTTCAATTTGATTTCCTTGACTCAAGCTTGCATATACTTCTTGAAAATCACTATCATTTGCATTTTTCTCTATGTAACTTTCATGCAAAACAAAATTATGCTTGAGTATAACAGATGAATTTACAATAGGCTTTGAAATCATATCAGCTACCTTATTGTAGATTCCATTTTTATACCTGATAACCAAATGAAATTGTTGTAGAAAACCCATCCATCTGAAATGTCGCCACTGATGCAACTTTGACTGTGACTGTAAGTACTACAATGGTTGGTGGTCTCCTTCCCCATCAAATAGTGCTTCCATTTCTTAACACTTTATACTAATGCATAAAGTTCTTTGTCATATGTGGGATATTTAGTTACAACTCCATTAAAAATTTCAAAATGAAATGAAATGTGCTTACCATGCTGTAATAGAACTACTCCCATGGCATAATCGCTTGCATCCGTTTGAATATCAAATGGCTGTCTAAGATCCGGAAGAGCCAATACCAGTGCTGAACTTATCTTTTGCTTCAAAGCATCAAATGCTTTCTGTTGTACATCTCCCCAATGGAAGACTTTCTTGACACTTGTCAATGCATATAATGGAGCTGCAATGGAAGAAAAAATTACAATAAACTTTCTCCAATATTGTGCTGCCCCTAAAAAGGTTCATAACTTTGTAACTATATTGGGCTTGGGCCAATTCAGAATGACCTCAACTTTAGAGGGGTCGATCTTCAGCTCACCTCCTCCAACAATGTGTCCCAAATACACCAAAGAAGTCTTGCCAAATTCACACTCCGACATATTTAAAAACAACTGCTCTTTTCACATGACATCAAGTACTTTGTTTACATGCATGACATGTTCATTTCTTGACTCGTTGAATATGAGTATATCAACTAAGTAGAAAAAGAAAAAGTCATCTAGAAATGGTCTCAATACATCATTCATTACCCTCATGAAAGTAGCTGGAGCATTTGTAAGACCAAAAGGCATAACAAGCCACTCAAACAATCCTTGTTTAGTTTTAAATGCGATTTTCCAAATGTCTTTGATCCGAATTGGATCCTCACACTTTCTAAGTTTTCATAAACTCTTTTAAATTATGCCAAAAGATTCAAGTCCTAGAAAGATCAAGCTATCAAAAGGAATCCTTGTGACAATTGTAGTTGTGATCAGTGCGGAGCAACGAGGACCCTCGGTCGAGCGCGCAGACCGTTGGCCCATGGTAACGTACGCTGGTGCAAACTGGCGAAACCGGAGGCTAATTCAAGAAGCGGGGGTAGTTTCTGATACATGATTACTACTAAGTGCTAATCACATATCGCAGGGTGTCCCCCTCAATGAAGGAAAGCCCTGAAGCGCTCGGACCCAAAATGACTATGAAATGCGGAAAAGTAATGCATTTGGTTCCGTAGCACGGGATTCCACAAAACTGACAGGAATATTGGAAGGCCTCGAGGCGGTAAGCAGTTTCAACCAAATCCCACCCATGCCACACATTGAGCGACACGTGTCTGGCGGATGAGAGAGAAAACCACCTGCATCGGACAGGTAAACGTCATGCAACTTGCCCACTCGATATGAGCGACGATCGTAGGATCTGGGGGGCCCAGATCAACGGTAGAGGCGCATCCTGATAAACGACCGGATTTGAAAAGGTTATAAGGCAAGATTACATGGGATTTGAAGTCCGACGTGGACGATGAGTTGGCAAAGAATCATGTTTCGCGGGCAATCTTGGAGCAAACAGAAATAACGACCATTCGAATATGATTCAAGGAACTTACACACTCAGTTCATTATGAAACAGGTGGCCACCTCCCTACGAAGCATTACACAGTGATGATGACGTAGAGTAGAGGAATTCGAGCAGAAAAAGGCAGGGAAAACAGAAAGCCGGGAAGCGGAAACGAATAGTCAAAGAACAGACTGGCTTTAAAGCCATGAACTGACAGAGGAAGAGAAAGAGGAGAGTTAGTTAGACGCAGAAGCTAAGAGAAAAAAACAAAGAGAAGAAGCCGAGCTGACCTGAAGGCAGCATCGAACCAGACAGAGCCAGAGAAGGTCAGAGAGTCTGTGTACTCCAGAGAAGGCTTGAGAGGTTCAAGCAAACTCCTCGACATAGGCCTGTCATACTACTGCGCCTAGTAGAGGTCGAGTTTTAGTTAGGAGAGTCTGTGTACTCCAGTCCTACTAATTTTCATCTGTTTATTGAGACTCAAATTGAGCCCACTGTTGTATAAAATCTGCTTTGAAAACATAATAGAGAGGCCACCACTGAAGGCTTGACCAGGAGACATAGCCCAAGAGCATTGGGTGAACTCCTTATTAAACTTGTTGTGTTTACATGTTTTCCTGTTATGTTTTCTCTAACTGCCTCAATGTCTGTGTATTTTGCAACCTTATCGATCCATTGCATAAAGTAACATAGGCACATCCATGCACATGAGTCTGTGATACCTTTTAATTCTTTGTCCTGGATAAATTCCAGATCAAGTGGCATAAGAGCTTTAGGCTACTAAGGTTAGACAAGCTTGTGCTGGATTTTGTTGTTGAATGCTAACTAGGTCAAAGCTGAAATTAGGAGAAGGAGAGTTGGTTGAACCTAACCCAGAAATTGGAAGAGTCTATCCTAAGAGGAAAATGTCAGAAGAAAGTCCCTTGGAATCAAACTCCCAGTTCATGGATAGTTTTATGACCATGAAATCCATGGTGGAGGAAATGTATAAGGAATTTAAGAAAGGTAGAGATGAAGATTCATCAATCTCCAAACAAGACAAAGGAGTAGAATAATCTCTCCTCCATGACTACTCTAAAGGCAAGGGGAAAGAAGAAAAAATTCTCACACCTCCTAATAGCCCTGAAAATAAGAAGAAAACATCTTTGATTAAATTAGATGTTAAATTTGATTTGCCGATCTATGATGGAGAGTTGAATGCAGAGAAGCTGGATAATTGGATTAGAAAGGTTGATGTTTATTACAGAGTGCAGAGCATCGATTCATACTAGAGTAAGATTCAGCTTGCCAGCCTACGCCTTAGAGGCACTGCCTTGGTATCGTGAGAAGGTAGGACACAAGCTGACATGAAGAAGCATGGTAAAATTCTTTCTGTTTGGAGTGAATTTGTTTTTGCAATTAAAAAGAAATTCTATCCAATAGCCTATATGTAGCAAGCCATGATGAGCTGGCAAACTCTTCGCCAATTAAAAGGGAAAAGTGTACAAGGTTACACCCAAGAATTTAGGAAAGAGCTTTGATTCTATGAATTTCTTTAGACTTACCTGAAACTCTGCTGAAGTATATAGGTGGTCTACACAGCTACATGAGGCACACTATCCCCATGTTTAATCCCACTAGCATAGATGAGGTATCCGTTCAGGCTACACATCTACAGGCTAGAGGTAAGAATGGGAACCCAGAAGTTGGGGGATCATCCAAACCCACTGCAAGCAAGAATAAAGAGAAAAGAAAATAGAAATGGAAAGAGGGAAGACAAATACTGTACAAAAGAGCAAGTCTTCATGCACTCACTATAAGAAGGATGGGCATGATGATGAACATTTTTGGATTCTGCATCCGTAGTTGAAACCCAATAAAAACGAGGGCAAAAAGAAGAAGACTGCTGCAGCCATTCAAAAGGATTTGGGGTCGGACTCAGGGGATGAAACAACAATCACAACCATAGGTATAAAAGGTAAAAGTTATGAAGCATCTACTAGTAATTTTGCACAATCTACTGATAATGAAGAAAATGAGAGGAAAAGACATGAGCTTTTTCATATTCGAGTTATTTCCAATCATCAAAAGATTGATACTTTGTTTGATAGTGGCTCACAAGTAAATTTAATTTGTAAAGCAATTGTAAAGAAGTTTGGACTACTAACCACACCTCACAAGAAACCATATCCATTAGGTTGGTTATGTGATAAAGCAAAGCTACAAGTGACTAGACAATGCAAACTTAAGTTTTCTTTTGGGTCAGCATTTGTAGATGAGGTTGAGTTAGATATAGTTCCTTTGGATATATGTGGAATTGTTTTAGGAAGTCTTTACTTGTATGATAGAAAAGCTATTTTCTATAGAGCTGAGAACAAGTATCTACTCTTTAAATATGGAATCGAATATATTGTAAGAGCTCATAAGCTCAAAAATAAATATACTTTCATAAACTCAGGGTAGATGAAAAGGATTGTAAATTCATGCAAACAATTTTTACTGATGGTTGTAAAGGAAAAGAAACCTGATAAAACCAATGTATTTGAGGGCTGTGATGCTGAAAAACAAGCTGATTTAGAAAAAGTGGTTTCAGAATATGATATATTATTTCAAGAACCTAAAGGTTTGCCACCCAAAAAGGAAATAGTACATGATATTAATTTGCAGCAAGATGCTCCATTTCCTAACATTGGAATGTATAGGTTGTCCGCTTTAGAGAATTCAGAAATCAAGAAGTAGGTATAGGAGCTACTCAAGAAAGGGTTCATAAGACCTAGCACATCGCCATGTGGGTCTCCAATTGTCTTGGTGAGAAAGAAAGATGGCTCATGGAGAATGTGCATTGACTACTAAGAACTGAATAAAATATCGATAAAAAATCGTTATCCTCTTCCTCGTATAGATGATCTATTAGATCAATTGAAAGAAGCTGTTTATTTTTCCAAGTTGGACTTGCATAGTGGATATCATCAGGTCAGAGTTGCAGAGCAAGATGCATGGAAAACTGCTTTCAAAACAAAGCAGGGATTGTATGAGTGGCTGGTTATGAATTTTGGCTTGACTAATGCTCCTACTACTTTCATAAGAGTAATGAATGATGTACTCAGACCTTTTATTGATGATTTTGTCATTGTATATTTGGATGATATTCTTATATTCAACAAAACATGGGAAGAACATTTAAAGCATGTTAAGCAGACTCTAGATGTTTTGAAAAGAGAAAATCCTTATGTTAAACTCTTAAAATGTGAATTTGGAAAAACATCTTTGAATTATTTGGGCCATATTGTAGGGGGTCGTGAATTGAAGATAGATCCCTCTAAGGTGGCAGTCACTGTGTTATGAAACCAGCTCAAAAAAAGATAGAAAATATAGTTGAACGCCTTAGAATTCAACCTCTTCGAGGGGGAAACCTCCTTTACATTACACAAAAGAACAATTCTTGGATGATACAAATGAAAATACCTCCTTTCTATATATAGGAGTTTAAGGGGTCATAATATAATCAGAGCTGACATAACAATAATAATGTAAGGGCATAATAATAACAATAGTGGGCTTCTATGGGGCACAATAGTAACAATATGGGGACTACATGATCCAGGTGGATATTGGTGGCCACCTGCCAAGTCCACCTGGACCCCCACCATTGTCTTTCTCAGCATTTTCAGTTTCCTTAATTGTAGCACAACTTACTATTTTTAGCTGTTTTTCGGGTCTTGAACTTCCAGAGCCGTTTTGAGGCCCTAAACGACGTTTTTTGGGGAATCCAACAATGATAGTGCTCGGATAGATCTTTCTAATGAGCTATTGTACGCGTCAAACGGAGATCATATGCCAAAGTTACGACCCCGGGAAGTTGATGTACCAATTTACCCCAAACGGGGCCCACAGTTTGGCGTTTCATCTCCTAGGGTTAGGTTTTGGAATGTTAAGGGTTTTTCCATTGTTTCTCAACAATAAATAGGCCTTCGAGCCTCATTGTAACACAGTTCAGAGGCATGTAGCCATCACATCTCTTCTCAGAGATAAGCTACCATCGCCCTAGTTGGTTTATTTCCATTTCTGGTTGTAAGCATATTTCAGTATTTTCCATTAATGAAATGAAGTATTATTTCCGCTGCATCTTTGTGTATATGGTTATCTCTGTAATTTTTTGCGTTCCTGTTTAAATCCAGATCAGTGGTATCAGAGCGGTCTGCTTTTTCTCTGTTTTTCTTTGCATGTCCCCAACAAGGTCGGGATATAAGGAGTTAGGGCTTGAACTGGTTGAACCTTTGCAAGACCAGCCTCGCAAATCCTGACGGCCTCCCATGACAGACGAGAAGAAAGACGAGGGGGCAGGAGATCCCATCAAAATCTTGCTCGAAGAAGCCCTCGAGCGACAACGGAACGCGATGATGGACAACTTTGCCCAGATCCTTCAATGGCTACCCAGAAGCGACGCATCGGCTTCCAGCAGCTACTATGGAAACGCCACACCCTTTAAGGTACAAGTTAATTTTGAAATCCCCATATTCAAGGGTCAGATAGACGCAGATGCCGTAGATAAATGGTTAAATCTGCTAGAGGGTTATTTTTCTGTTCATGAATTTTCGAGTCGGGAAAATATTGTTTTTGCTCTTCTCAAAGCAGCCCCCCATGTCAAGGACTGGTGGGAAACCTACTGCGAGCAGAAGGATGAAAGTACTGGCTCACTATTTTCAGCCGCACCCACCTGGGATTCATTCTGGGATGCCATCAAGGAGCAGTACTACCCTGTCGGAAGCTATGAGGATGAATACATAAAGTGGACCACGCTGCGACAGGGAAGGGACCAAGACGTGCCGGAGTTCACCAATCTTTTCCATACCCTTCGCACAAAGTTGGGTATCAAGGATTCCGAGCAACATTTGATACTCAAATACCGTGGCTGCCTGCACAAGTACATCCAGGAAGAAATACAATTCCTAAACATCCCCTCGCTCGGCGCAGCATACCGATATGCCGTCAAGGTCGAGCAGAAGTTTAAACAAAAGAAGCGAGACTTTGGATCTGCGAATCCAAAGCAGGGGAAAGGTGCCCCTAAACCACAGAACAAAGGACAAAGCCAAGGCGGGAGAGCCTAAGACAACCAACCGAAGTTGCAAGCAAAGAACAGCGCCGCGAAGCCGAAAAAGGACACTGGAAAATGGTGCGAGTTCCATAAGAGCTCCACTCACAACACAAGTGAGTGTCGGGCCAAGCAGTCACTGGTGGCTGAGCTAAAGGTTTCAGAATCAGATGCATGTTCCGACTCTGAGTCAGAACCCGATAAGGGGTATGAAAAAGGGAAGCAGATCATTGATGCAGATCCCAGCGCCACTGTTGCTACCGCAAAGATCCAGAAAAATGAACCCGAAGATCCAGAGGAGGAGGAGCGTCTCTTCCACTCCCAGATGTGGGTAAAGGGCTCCCCGATACAGTTCATTGTTGATAGCGGGAGTCAAAAGAACCTCATTTCGGCAGAGGTCGTGAAGCGGTTGGGCTTACCGACCACAGCACATCCACAACCATACACCATTGGGTGGCTTCACCAAGGACGAGATCTTCGCGTGAGCCAGCAGTGTCGCCTTCCATACAACATCAAGCCCTTCACGGATGAGGTATTGTGTGACATTGCTCCCATTGAAGTTTGTGATGTATTACTAGGACAACCATACTTGTGGAAGCGACATGCTGTGTATGAATCAAGGCCCCGTGCTGTTATTATTACATTGGGAAATAAGTTGTTCAGGATACCAGAGGTAGCACCACCTGCCGACATCTCTTTGATTACTACAAAACAATGCAGTAAGATCATTTCCAAAACCAAGAAATTTGTTTTCCTGATGATACGCCCTCAAGGAAAGAAGAAGACAGTGGCCGCGGCCTCCAAACAGGATCCCTCTGCACGACAACTACAGATGGACAAGATTGTGGAGGAGTACGAGGACATCTTCACCTCCCCGGCAGGGGTTCCTCTGCACTGTCAAGTCAAGCACTCCATCGATATGACCCCAGGTGCGCCGCTACCCAATGGACCAATTTATCGGCGCTCCGTTCTGGAGAACAATGAAATCAAGAGGCAGATTCAGGAGCTCCTGCAGAAAGGTCACATCCGTCCGAGTTCATCGCCCTGTGGGAGCCCGATCGTGTTGGTACAGAAGAAGGATGGGACGTGGAGACTCTGTATTGACTATCGGGCGCTGAACAAGATCACTGTCCGTAATAGGTACCCGATCCCGTGGATTGATGACCTCCTAGACCAACTAAAGGGGGCGAAATATTTCAGCAAGATCGATCTGAAGTCAGGATATCACCAGGTACCAATCGAACCCTCCGATGTGTGGAAGACTGCCTTCAAATCCAAGGAGGGCCTCTTCGAATGGTTGGTCATGCCTTTCGGATTGACGAATGCTCCTGCAACCTTTATGAGGCTAATGGATGACATCTTGCGGCCATTCACCAACTCCTTTGTAGTAGTATACTTGGATGACATTATGATCTTCAGCCAGAGTTGGGAAGAGCACCTCCACCACATCCGACAGGTTCTCCAAACACTGCGGCAACACAAGCTATGTGCCAATTTGGAGAAATGCACTTTTGGCATGACCTAGGTTCAGTATCTGGGATACATCATTGATGAACAGGGGGTGCATGTCGATCCAGCCAAGATCCAAGTCATTCGAGATTGGCCCTCTCCAACCACTCTAACAGAGCTCCGTAGCTTTCTAGGTCTTGCCAACTTCTACCGCAGTTTTGTGTTGGGGTTTTCTCATATTTCTTGGCCCTTGAGTCAAGTCACCAAGGGAGGGGCGAAAGCAAAATTCTTTTGGTCTGAATCTCAACAGAACGCATTCAGGGAGTTGAAGGATCGCCTCTGCACGGCACCAGTGCTCGCATTACCAGATTTACAACAACCATTTGAGGTCGAGACAGATGCCTCTGACTATGCTATTGGGGCAGTCCTTACTCAACATGGACATCCAGTGGCATATCACAGTGAAACACTTTCAGACACAGTCCGGAAGTACCCCACTTATGATAAAGAGATGTATTCCATTGTACAGGCCTGCCGACAATGGAAGCATTACATTTTGGGGAAGTAAACGGTCATCCACACAGACCACCGACCCCTGCAGTTCATACAGACCCAAGGGAAATTGCAGAATGATCGCCATCAGAAGTGGTCTACATACCTGCAACAGTTTCACTTGAATATCAAGTATAAAAAGGGCAGCACCAATAATGTTGCAGATTGCCTCAGTCGACCACCGATCATGGCGCTAACCACCGTGCTCAACTCTTGTGGGCACGAGACTTCTGATTGGCCACTTCTCTACAAAAGCGACCCAGAATTCGGCCACACATACCAGACACTCTTGGAGGGTCGGCATGTTGCAGATTTTCACCTCCAGGATGCCCTATTATGCCACCTCGGTCACCTTTGTGTTCCTTCAAGCGAGCGTTCCAAGATGATTTGGGAAGCACACTACAGTCGGGCTGCTGGGCATTTCGGGGTCGAGAAAACAGTGGCAGTACTGCAAAATTATTTCTATTGGCCAAATATTTGACAGGATGTTGGGAAGTACATCCGATCATGTACTGCCTGTGCCATTGCCAAACCGACCATTAAGAAGCACGACCTCTATACCCCGTTGCCTACCCCTAGTCGACCTTGGGAATCCATCTCCATGGATTACATGTCAGGCCTTCCTTCCACTAAGCATGGAAATGACTGTGTTTTTGTGGTCGTCGACAGGTTCTCGAAGATGGCCATTATGATGGCCTGTAAGAAGAATATCACAACAGAAGCCACTGCTAAACTCTTCTTTGAACAAGTATGGGTGCACTTTGGGATCCCACAGTCTATCATCTCAGATCGGGACAGTCGGTTTCTCAGCACATTTTGGTCCAGTCTCTGGTCAATGCTGGACACCAAACTCACGAAGTCCACAGCCTTCCATCCTCAAACTGATGGCCAGACAGAGGTTGTCAATAGGATGATTGTGCACATTCTGCGCATGTATAACTCAAAGCATCCACGCACATGGGACGAGAGCCTCCCCTATGTTTAGCACAGCTACAACCGAGCTCTTCACAGCTCCACTGGCCATAGCCCTTTTCAGGTGGGTTTGGGATTCCAGCCACTATGCCCCATTGATGTGGCCATGCCACTTGTAGCTACTCACATGAATTCAGCTCATGTCCAGTCCGAAACAGATAAGGCCACCAGCTTCATTGAGCGCATCCAACATATTCGCCAGCAGGTCCATGACATTCTTGAGAAATCAAATGCCAAGTACAAGCAGCGACATGATCAACATCGGGTGCCACACAAGTTTCAGGTGGGCGACAAAGTCTGGTTGCATTTGCAAAAGGAACGCCTTACTGGAGCCTATCGGAAATTGAGACCACTCCGATATGGTCCTTACACCATTACTAAGGCTATGGGAGACAATGCATTTGAGCTCAACATTCCCCCATTCCTTGGCCTGCACCCATGTTCAATGTGGACCGCCTTCGGCCATACTTTCCACCATTGCTAGACACATCCGACATTGCAGAACAACTCAAACCCACAGAATTAAATCCAGATTGCATGGAACAAGCTGCAACTGATCAGATCATGGACACACAGATCAAGAACACTCGCCAACAGAATATCCAACTGTATCGAGTTGTCAAAGCAGGCCAACTCCTTCAGCAGGGCAAGTGGCTCACCAGGGAACAAGTTCAGCAGAAGTTTCCTCATCTCATGGAGGAGCTCAACGCAATGGGGACCATTGCTTCCTAAGGGGGGAGGAATGATCCAGGTGGATATTGGTGGCCACCTGCCAAGTCCACCTGGACCCCCACCATTGTCTTTCTCAGCATTTTCAGTTTCCTTAATTGTAGCACAACTTACTATTTTTAGCAGTTTTTCAGGTCCTGAACTTCCGGAGCCGTTTTGAGGCCCTAAACGACGTTTTTTGGGGAATCCGGGGGCAACATGGGTCCGATGTTGCCTGTTCCAACAATGATAGTGCTCGGATAGATCTTTCTAATGAGCTATTGTACGCGTCAAACGAAGATCATATGCCAAAGTTACGACCCCGGGAAGTTGATGTACCAATTTACCCCAAACGGGGCCCACAGTTTGGCGTTTCATCTCCTAGGGTTAGGTTTTGGAATGTTAAGAGTTTTTCCATTGTTTCTCAACAATAAATAGGCCTTCGAGCCTCATTGTAACACAGTTCAGAGGCATGTAGCCATCACATCTCTTCTCAGAGATAAGCTACCATCGCCCTAGCTGGGTTATTTCCATTTCTGGTTGTAAGCATATTTCAGTATTTCCCATTAATGAAATGAAGTATTATTTCCGCTGCATCTTTGTGTATATGGTTATCTCTGTAATTTTTTGCGTCCCTGTTTAAATCCGGATCACTACATGGGTACAAAAATATAATAAGGGGGTTGTACTAATAACAATAAGGGGTTACACTAGTAGTATAGGGGCCTAACATGCCCCTCTCCTTCAAAAAGTGTTGTCCTCAACGCTTGAGTAGTTTTTGATGCTTCTGTATAAATTTTTTTTCCTCCCATGTGGAATATTCAGCAGGTAAGTTCTTCCACTTGATGAGATACTCTGAAATTGATCGATTTCCTAGCTGTCGGGTTCTTGTTCTATGATTGCTCCGGGTTCCAATATGATTTTTCCTTCCTCTTAAATTTCTGGCAATATTGTTTGAATTGGAACCTTTTGCAACTTTTGAATAAGTGGCCATACTTCTTCGTCCTTCTTCCATTTGTCCCTTGCTTCGTTTATCCAATCTGGTTGGATAACAAAAATAGCACAAAACAATGCTTCCACATCCTCATACTTTCCTCAGAGTGCATCTGCAACAAAATTTTGCTTCCATTTTCTATAGATGTTGTCAAAGTCATAACCCAACATATTTGTGACACATTTTTTTATGTTATTCTAAAGATAATAGTTGTTCTAAAAATTATTTAATACTATCATGATCCATTTTTACCTTGAAGTGTCTTCCCATTCGGTAAGGTCGCCATTTGTTAAGTGCATGTAGTATTGCCAACATTTCCTTCTCATAAATAGCTTGCTTGAGATGTAGTAGTAAAAATACCCAATCACCTACATCAAAACATTTTTCACTACGATGTTGATCTACTTGTTTTTTCATTCGATTTTGCACCAAAGTGGCATTATCCTTTAAAATTTGGAGAACTTGTTGTTGATGCTCGATGTGATCTTTCACTGCTTGAACCTTTTTCTTCTTGATATGTCCTTCTATCTTGATAGTTTGAGGAGTGGTAATTCCGACAAATGAATTTCAAGATATGGTTGGATTCATTTCTTCTTTCTCGATGTGATCTTTCACTTCTTGCACCTTTTTCTTCTTGATATGTCCTTCTATCTTGAGAGTTTGAGGAGTGGTAATTCTTGCCAATGCTTTACAAGATATGGTCTGATTCATTTCTTCTTTCTCTGGGGTTGGGTCCTGGCGTATATCCTCTTCTTTTGATGTTTCTTGATCCTTTTCTTCCTCCTCTTCATACTCTATGTAAAATAATTTCTTCTCAGCACACTTATGACCTTTAGTGCATTTGCTATCACAATTGTAACAAAGCCTTTTTTCTCTTTTTTCTTCCAATTGTTGTGGTGTAACCCTTGTAGGTTGTGGAAGGCTAGGAGAAACAACACTTCCATATTTATAGTTGTGAGGGGTAGACTTCCTTGTTGCCATAATTTTACTTTCCACTATGTAACAAAGCCCTTTTACTCTTTCCAATTGTTGTGGTGTTGCTTTAGAGAAGGTGTTTCTCTTTGTATTCTCATAATGTGCTATCATTTCCTCCGTGAAAATTGACCATGTAACAAGTTGCTTATGAGAACAAAGCCATTTATACCATAAAAATTGATACGGTTCTAAATATAAAGATGCAATAAATACCTTTTGTAACAGTGGTACACTATGTAGATCAAAATATTGCTCCATCTGAAGTATCCAATTTATCGGATTCTCTAAGAAAGAGTTATGCACAATCTCCCAAGATGACCTAATTATATATCTTTTCAAAAGAGTGAACTTGTAGGAAGTGCCACGTGTCATTGTTTCAATATTAGGATCTGAAAAATATACACAGGAAACCATAGTCTGTCCTCTTTCTTACGAAATTTCAATCTGATGCTCAAAACAAAGTTATGATTATTTTCCCTAGTTCACCTGTTTGGAATGTAATTCGGAAGTCTACAAAAATGCCAACTTCCTCAGATCGTATCTCCGCGAATATAGCGTGAATAGCTCTGAAATTTGGACCTACGGTTTAGAATGATTTCGGCCCAAATGGGTTTTTTTTAGCGTCTGAAACACCGCAGAAAAAAACTTAAAGTGCAAATGCCACGATGACCTATTTGGAGCAGCGAAACCCTAGAATTCAAAGCTTTGATACCAAATGTTATGAAACCAACTCACAAAAAGATAGAAAAGATAGTTGAAAGCCTTATAATTAAGCCTCTTTGAGGGGGCAACCTCCTTTATATTACACAAAAGAACAATTATTGGATGATACAAATGAAAATACCTCCTTTCTATATATAGGAGTCTAAGGGGTCATAATATAATCAAAGTCGACATAACAATAATAATGTAAGGGCATAATAATAACAATAATGGGCTTCTATGGGGCACAATAGTAACAATATGGGGACTACATGGGTACAAAAATATAATAAGGCGGTTGTACTAATAACAATAAGGGGTTACACTAGTAGTATAGGGGCCTAACACATTGTAAACTGGCCTAAACCCAAATCTACTACAAAAGTTAGAAGCTTCCTAGGAGCAACACAATATTGGAGAAAGTTTATTTCTAACTTTTCCTTAATTCCAGCTCCCTTACATGCTTTAACAGGTTTAAACAAGGTGTTTTAGTGGGGAGGCAAACAACATAAATCCTTCAACACCTTGAAAGAAAAGATTAGTACAACACCAGTACTAGCACTGCCCGATCTTCAAAGACCATTTGAGATCGAAACGGATGCCAGTGACTATGCCATGGGAGCAGTGTTGATGCAACACGGTAAACCCACATGTTATCATTCTGAGACATTTAATTCTGCAGTAGTTAAATATCCCACATATGATAAAGAATTGTATGCACTAGTACAGAGTGTGAAAAAGTGGAAACATTACTTAATGGGCAAAGAGACAGTTATACATACTGATCATCAACCACTTCAATATTTACACTCCCAAACTAAGTTGCAGCAATCAAGACACTATAGGTGGATGGGTTTTCTACAACAGTTTCTTCTTGTCATCAGATATAAAAATGGCATACACAATAAAGTTGCAGACATGTTGTCCCAACCAATAGTAAATGCATTTACTATACTTAAGCATAATTCAATATTGCATGAAAGCTACATTGAACAATATGCTCAAGATATAGATTTTAAAGATGTATATGCAACTTTAAGTCAAGGAAAACAAGTAGGAGAATTGGATTATCATGTTAAGGACTAGCTCTGGTATCATTTTGGGAAGTTATGCATTTCACAAACTGAAAGAGTAAAGATAATTCGAGAAGCACACACTTCTCTAATATCAGGTCACTTTGGTGTAAGTAAAACAGTTGCACAGCTGCAAAGATTTTGTTATTGGCCAAAAATGAATGAGATGGTTTCTAGATATGTAAGAGGGTGTACCATATGCGCTAAAAGTAAGCCCAGTAACATAAAACTAGGCTTGTACACTCCACTACCAGTTCCTTCTCATCCTTGGGAAAGTGTTTCCATGGACTTTGTTGGAGGACTGCTTAAATCTAGGAAAGGTCATGACTATCTATATGTTGTTGTGGATAGGTTAAGCAAAATGTGTATTTTAATACCTTGTAACAAACAAATTACAGTTGAACAAACTGCAAAGTTGTTCTTTCAGCATGTATGGGTTCATTTTGGATTACCCACTTCCATTATATCAGGTCGAGATACTCGATTTGTTGGGAAATTTTGGTCGAGTTTGTGGGAATTGATGGACACCAGACTGAAAAAGAGTACAACTTTTCATCCTCAAATAGATGGCCAAACAAAAGTGGTCAACAGGACAATGATCTAGTTGCTCAGAAGCTATTGCAACAAGCATCCCAAGCTTTGGGATGAATATTTATGTTATGTGCAACATGCTTACAACCGAGCTAAACATTCTTCTACACAGAGATATCCTTTTGAGACTTGTTTTGGTTTCACACTAAGGTCTCCCTTAAATTTTGTCTTTGGTAAAGACATAGCAGTTGATGGACACAATGATGTGGACAAGGCAACCAAGCTCATTGAACAAATCCAAGAGATTCACCAGGCAGTACAGGAACAGCTGGAAAAGAGCCAAGCCAAGTACAAGGCAAGGCATGACAAGCATCAGATGGAGCATAGTTTCCAAGTTGGTGATCAAGTCTGGCTGTATATCAGCAAAGACAGAATGCAAGGTGAAGGTAAGAAGCTGAAGCCAATAAGGTATGGACCCTTCAAAATACTTGAGAAAATTGGTGAGAATGCTTTTCGCCTTGATTTACCAGCTTACATGCACATCTACTTAGTCATTAATGCAGACAACTTGAGGCTATTTGAACCTTCATTATTTGAAGATCCCGAAGAGCAGAGTCAGTTGCCTTCTATTGATGATCTGTTTCCTGAATATCTTAATGAATTGCAGGAAGATACAATTCTAGACAGGAAGGTGAGAACCACGTGCAAAGGGGATGTTGAGTACCTCAGGATTGGACTCAAAGGTTCAAAACCAAGCAGTGTGAAATGGATAGAAATTGGGCAAGTAAGGAATCCATACCCTCACTTGATTAATGCTTAAAGAAAACCAACTTTTGGTGGTCCAAAAGCTTTTTTAGTGGGAAGGCCATGATCCGAATTAGATCCTAAACACTCTCTAAGTTTTCATAAACTCTTTTGAATTATGCCAAAAGATTCAAGACCTAGAAAGATCAAGCTATCAGAAGGAATCCTCGTGACAGTTGTAGTTGTGATCAATGCGGAGCAACGAGGACCCTCGATTGAGCGTGCAGACCATTGGCCCATGGTAATGCGCATTGGCGCAAACTGGCGAAACTGGAGGCTAATTCAAGAAGCGGGGGTAGTTTCTGATACGCGATTAGCACTAAGCACTAATTGCGTATCGCAAGGCGTCCCCCTTAGTGAAGGAAAGCCTTGAAGTGCCCAGACCTGAAATGACTATGAAATGCGGAAAAGCAATGTATTCGGTTCCATAGCGTGGGATTCCACAAAACTGGAAGGAATATCAGAAGGCCTCGAGGCAGTAATAAGTTTCAACCAAGTCCCGCTTGATGCCACACATTGAGCGACACGTGTTTAGCAGAGGAGAGAGAAAACCGCCCGCATCAGATGGGTAAATGTCACGCAACTTGCCCGCCTGATATGAGCGACGACCGTAAGATCTGGGGGGCCTAGATCAATGATAGTGTTGCGTCTCGATAAACGACCAGATTTGACAAGGTTAGAAGGTGAGATTACATGGGATTTGACATCTGACGTGGACAATGAGTTGGAAAAGGATCGTGTTTCGCGGACGATCTTGGAGCAAACAAAAATAATGACCATTCGAATATGATTCAAGGAACCTGACACACTCAGTTTGTTACAAAACAGGTGGCCACCTCCCTATTAAGCGTTACACAGTGATGATGACGCAGAGCAGAGGAATTCGAGCGGACAGAGGTAGGGAAAACAGAAATCCGGGAAGCAGAAATGAATATTCAAAGAACAGACTGGATTTAAAGCCATGAACTGACATAGGTAGAGAAAGAGGAGAGTTAGTTAGATGCAGAAACTAAGAGCAGAAAATAGAGAGAAGAAGCCGAGCTGACTTGAAGGCAACATCGAGCCAGACAGAGCCAAAGAGAGTCAGAGAGTCTGTGTACTCCAGAGAAGGCTTGAGAGGTTCAAGTGAACTCCTCGGCATAGGATTGTCATACCGCTGTGACCAGTAGAGGTCGAGTTTCAGTAAGGAGAGTCTGTGTACTTCCGTACTACTAATTTTCATCTGTTTAGTGAGACTCGAATTGAGCCCACTATTGTATAAACTCTGCTTTGAAAACATAATAGAGAGGCCACCACTGAAGGCTGGACCAGGAGACGTAGCCTAGGAGCATTGGGTGAACTCCTTGTTAAATTTTTTGTGTTTACATGTTTGCCTGCTATGTTTTCTCTAACTGCCTCAGTGTCTATGTATTTTGCAACCTTATCGATATATTGCATAAAGTAACATAGGCACATCCATGCACATGAGTCTGTAATACCTTTTAATTCTTTGTCCTAGATAAATTCCAGATCAGTCTTCTTCAGTTATCCTAACTTGATGATAACCACTTCGTAAGTCTAACTTAGTGAAATACTTTTCATACCTAAACTGATCAAAAAAATCATTAATTATTGAGAGTGGATAACAATTCTTTACCATGATTTTGTTCTGTGCATAGAAATCTACACATACGCCAAGTTCCATCCTTCTTTGGCACCAAGACAATGGGCGAACCACATGGTGAAGTAGATGGGTGTATGATACCTTTGTTCAACAATTCTTGAATTTTCCTTTTGATTTCCATGCTCTCCATAATCGACATGCGATACATGCCTATGTTTGGAAGTGGAACATCTTGTTGCAACTGAATCTCATGCTAAATTCCCCTCTTGGGAAGTAACCCCTTTGGTTCTTGAAACATCTCACCATGCTTGCTTACCACATCAAACAAATCAGATTTTAATTTATCATCACAACCTTCAAAAGATTCATAATCAATGTCATTCTTTTTCTTCATCATGAGAAGCACAAAATTTTTACTTGCATTTACTAGTTTCTTCATCTGCCCTGCATTAACCAAATAAATGTTCATCTTTTTGCGATGGACTCTCACAATGTACTCCACCCCATTCTTGAGAAATATGTATTTGTTTTCATGGCAATAAAATACTACTTTCCTATCATACAAATAAGGACTACCTGAAATGATTCCTAAGATGTCAAGTGGAACTACATCTAACTCAACTTCATTAATGAACTTTTCAGTAGGTGAACTTGAATAAACACTTCCTTGTAACCTGTAAGTTTGCATTGTTAACTATCCAACCCAATTGATATGGCTTATGATGAGGTATAGTTTCAAGGTTTAGTTTTTTATCCAAGTATTCTAAAATCAAGTTTGATTGTGACCCACTATCAAATAATGCATCAATCTTTGTATAAGTTGAAATCACTCTTACATTAAACAACTCTATTCTTGACTCTTCATTTGCAGTGTTGTTTTGACTATGTGAAGACCTAGTGCTTGCAACAGTTTCTTTTCCTTTTGTAACCATGGCTGAAATCTTGGTCTCATCACCAGAATCTGAACAAAGGTCATGTTGTGTGGTAGTGGTCGTCTTTTGTTTTCCCTTATTGTTTTGTTTCTTAGGTCTTAATTTGGGATGCAATTTCTAGCAGTGGGCTTCATCATGCCCTCTTTGGAACAATGTTTGCATGTGATTTTTTCCCCTTCTTTCTTCACACTTGCATTATTCTTTCCCTTCCATTTTCCACCCTTCTCTTTCTCCTTTCCTTTGAATGGCTTCCTGTTACTACCCTCTTCCTTAATGTTCTTTCCTCTAGATTCAAGGTGCGTGTCTTGCACACATACCTCATCTAAATTGTTTGGATTGAACATAAGAATAGTACATTTCAAATAGGAATGTAAACCCCCAATCTATTTTAGCAGTGTATCGTGGGAATTCAAATTCACTCCTAACAACAAAGCCCTTTTCCTAAAATCCTGTGTATAATCTTGGACTGTTTTGCCTTTAAGATGCCTAAAATTCTACCAACTCATAATGGATTTTTGCATATAGGATAAAGGATAAAAATGTCTTTTAATTGCAGAAACAAATTCAACCCAAGTGATGGATATCTTACCATGGATTCACATTTCCTCTTGAGTCTTTGCTTCCCAACAGATTAATGCAGCTCCTTCTAGCCTCAAAGAAGCCAATTGGATTTTTATGTTGTATTCTTGAAGGTTCTAAGTTCTGTAGTATACCTCCAACTGTCGAATCCAATTGTCCAACTTTTCTGCATTCACCTCTCCATATTACATGGGAAGTTCAAATTTTATGTCCAATTTAAGTAATGGAGTCTTTCCTTTTGGGGTTTTTGAACGAGTATGGGCAGTTTCAATGGTGGTAGTGGAAGATGATGTTGTGTGAGATGATGAAGATGATGAGGATGGTGGAGATGGAGGTGAATTTCCACCATTCCCTTTGGAATCCTTCTTCTCATATTTTTTATCCTCTGAGCTTCCTTCTCGATGTGGAGGTTTAGAACTCTCTCCAACCATTCTAGTGTTCCTCTCTTCATAGAGGAATTTAACCATCTCAGTTAAAGTGAAGAAAACTTTCTTGAATTATTCCTCTTTTGAAGAAGTACCTTCAAGCTCTCTTTCTCCAGATATAATGGCTGTGGATTCAGGCTCAGAAATTGGTACTATTTTTACCTCTTCAATCTCAGTTGAAGGCAAGACTTGAGGAGTTTCAAGTGAAACTAGAATTAGAACTTTGGGTGGTGGAGATTGTGGCCTTGTAGCTCTCTTTCTTCTGGGAATTACCTCAAGAGTTGCTACCAATAGCTTCCCTTCTCCTTTCTATAACTTTAACCTTGTAAGCATCACAATTTTGCAACCATTAAAACTCTAATTGCACAAACTCAAGCAATCAAGAAATTCAACCTTTGCTCTAATACCAACTTGATATATTTTTGAATGATTAGTTTTTGCTGTGCTAATATCAATTATAGATTTCTAAACATGTGCTTGCTTATTGCTTCTTGTGCCGAGGTTTCATTAGCTGTTTTTGTATGCAATCAGGTAAATTTCCTTAAGTTTAAAATGACATTCATGAGAAAAATAGTTTCAAAAACAAATACCAAACAATAGACATTCAAAGAACAACAAACCATCAAAGAGACACTTTAACACATTGTTTTGATGAAGGAGTTCACCCCTCCTAGGCTACATCTCCTTGGTCCAACTTCCATGGCTTGGCCCTCTGTATTAGTTCAATGTGTAAAAATGTTGTTTTAAAAAGCTCTATGGATCTTGATACCTGTTAGTGTCAGTCTTTCCAGCCTTCCTCCAGTGATCAAACTTTCTCTTACAAAGTGATTTTAAAGTTTCAAGGTCAAATTTTGTCATTTCAAAGAGTCTTCAAGCAAAATTTGGTCACTAGGCATTAGGTCTAGGGTTTGCTTTTACTCCTTCTAAAGTTGTCCAAATGTCGGTCCATGTCATCATTCAGCTGAGTCTATCATCATTCATAGGGTTTTCCTCATCATGTTAGGTTCCATTGGGTCATTTTACACCTTGTTCATGCTTCAGTTGCGCCTAGGCAAGGTTCATTTCCCTCTCCTAGGGTTTTGGAGGTAAATTCTCTTGGAGGGTCAAATCATCAGAAAAAATTGTATCCTGATGTTCATACACCTTCCCCTATCATTAATGTACCTTATTAAACACTTCCCATCACTGAGATTCCCCAAATTCCTCATTTTTCCACAAACCCTAGTTTCTTGCCACAACTTGGCAATTTTCTAGGCTAGGCCTGTGTTTTGCCATTCTGGATCCCTTCCCCTAACTCCATCTCTAAGATTCAAATTTCCCCTGCTTCCTAACATCCCCCCCTACTTCCCAAAATTTCCCCAAGAATTTACAAGCCCCTCATCCCCTTCATTCCGCTTCATTTCCACAAAATTCCTTGTTTCACACATCGAGGATAAGTTTCACTCAAAAGATGTTTCAGAGCAATCAAAGATGAATTTTGGAAAAAGGAGAGATTTTTTTGTCTACAACATGCCAAAGAAGAAAAACCTCCCTCACTTTTTACGCAGGTGTCATGGTTTTAGAGAAATGTCAAAAATACAATCGCCTTGGGAG
The DNA here is from genome assembly GCA_031772625.1 of Pinus tabuliformis. Classification (NCBI taxonomy): domain Eukaryota; kingdom Viridiplantae; phylum Streptophyta; class Pinopsida; order Pinales; family Pinaceae; genus Pinus; species Pinus tabuliformis. The sequence goes on from CM062815.1 coordinate 920,593,068, forward strand.
AATTGATGCACCTCTGAAGTGACCTTCGGAAAACTAGGTTTTCTCCTAGCTTGGTTGGCCAAATAACTTCCTTGATGCATCAAAGGATAACTAGACAAAAATATCTTTCCAATGAGCTATCATGAGCTCAATTTGGAGTTGAGGAAGGCATTCAAAAGTTGACTGCAACAACACTCTGCCTTGAGGCAGCCTCATTTGGCACATTTTGACCAGTCTTGGGAGATTTGATTTTTGACAAGGAAAATGAACTCCAAATTGAAAAATTCTAATTGGGTTGGAAATTAGACTCAAAGACCTTTCCAACGAGCTATCCTACGCCCGATTTCGACACAAGGAAGGCCTTCTAAAGCCTCCTGCAAAATGCACTATGTGGCGCGCAGCGCGTTGGGCAGGCGCGCGACGCATCAGAGGCGCGCGACGCATCAGAGGCGCGTGGCGCGTTGGGCAGGCACACGACACATACAGAAAACAAGCCCAAAAACTTCAAAATTTTTCTCCAAAATTGCCCAATATGCTTGGATCATCATTTGTACAAGTAGGTAGGGCCTCCATGTCTGTTTTTTTTATCCAAGTTTGGTGCTTACTTCATGGTGTTTGATGAATGGTGATTGTTTAAGAAATCAAACCCTACTTCTTCATAATTTCCAAAGCAACAATGCTAGGGTTATGATTGACAGTTTTGCTACCAAGTTTATCATTCCTCCATCACTCCCTTATTCCATTTGTCCATTCATTTCCTTATTCCCTAAGTTCTCCCACCCCCTAAATTCACATGCCCTAATCCTATACCCACTGTCCCTATGTACCACAGCCCCTTCCTACTTGGCATATTTTGATAATTGAAACAAAAGGCACCAAATTCTCATTTCATACACTTGGCAATTGGAGATAAAGGTACCAATTTCTCATTTTCAACGAGCTGAACATATCATTGGCATAGACTGGTAACACCATGGAGACGGACACCGACACATCATACAACCGAGACAGTGATTCTACCACAGAACTGCATGTACCAGAAGGGCACTAAAATGTCGAAAAAGGGAGGATAGAATTCGAATCTTGGCCGAAGCTTCTTTGGCTGAACATGGCACTTGATGAGGCGCCTTCAACCCAAATTTCAAGGAATTTGGAGAAAATTTTGTCAATTTTAAATTTTTGGCTTGCAAAACAGGTTTTTCAGCTCAACGCGTAGCGCGCCGCGCACGACCCATAAGATTGGGAGGTCCAAATCACAAATGGCTTGTAGTTTTGGATTTTTCATGATGAATTATACATGCTCAGCTATTGCCAAAGCATTTCATTAAGTTCTGGGTGACCAAAAGGCTCAAAAACACCATGAAAATCACCTTTCTGCCACCTTTTGCACCAGTAGGAAGTACTTCCAGGAGAATGCACTTTTCGAGGGGAAAATGGACACCAAATTGAAAAATTCCACTTGGGTTGGAAAGTAGACATCTAGGGATTTCCAACAAGCCAACCTGAGCTCAATTTGGATGCCGGGAAGTGCCCCAAAAACAGGTGGAAAGGCGCGCAGCGCATAGGGCTCAAGCGCGCGGCGCACAGGGTTTTTTGGCAAAATTTTCATCTTCAGCTCAGGAAATGCAACCAGTTTGACCAGTTTTGACTTGTGATGTAATTATTGATTTCTCTTGATGTAATTGATTGAAAATGATGTAATTTTAGCAAATTTTTACTTGTTCTAGAGGATTCATTCACTAAAAGGTGAAAATTAAATGAATGAATCAGTTTCCTAGCATATAGGGGTAAGTTGTTTAACTACCTAGATTTCAGTTCCTTGTTTAGAATTAGTTCAAACAGCTCCTAGAATGATGAGCTCGACCCCTAGAGGCAAGGAAAGGGGGTTAGGATGGTCTATATGATGTAATTTCTCAATCATTTTCAGAGGTTGGAGAGGTTGGACTCTTGGGGAAAAGGTTTTGAGACTCTATTGTACATTTTACTTCAGCATTTTGGCAAAGGAAAGACCAGGGTTTTGCAGCACTGTTTGGAATTCATGTGGCTTTATGTCTTGATGGTGTGCTTCTTTCAATACTTGTAAGTTGTTATGTGTATCATTTTCCTTCTCTCATCTTCTGCAATTGAACAAATGAAGTGTTAAGGTAGAATTCATAATCTGTAATGCTCTGCCTTTAAGTTTGTTTGATCTCTTATGTTTTCATCTGTTTAAGGAGAATTCTTGAGGTTTCCTTGCTCTCCTTAGCTCCTCACCTGTCTGATCTACTCACCTCATTAGCTTTTAAGGCATCAAACAATTGCCTACCTTGCTCCAATCAGAACTCTGCAGAAACTGTGTCTCATCCCCGCACCCAAAATTTCCTTTCCCTTTGATTCAACAAAAACCCCAAAAAATCACCTTTAAACCTCTGCACTTAATACCTAGCCTAAGATTAGTTACAATTTCAGTCATCTCGAGCCTCATTGATTATATTTTTCTGAGATTGACCCGGAGAGAGCCCTCTCCTATCCTCATAGGGCTAGCTACGAGGCTGAGCGTGGTTTGATGTTGCCTTGAGTTTTGCCTTCCTCAGCCTGGGGAAAATTCGAGCGTTAACAATACCTACACCAATGTGTTCAGAATGTCCAAATTAGCCAAGAACACCTCTTCCTGAGCTCAATTTGGCCAAAAATTGCCTTCTCTATGACTCAGTTAGTCTTTTCCAAGAAAAGTTGCACTAAATCTGGAATGACTCCAATTAGTGCGCTAAATTTGGAGGTAGGCCCAAAATTGGGGACACTTCCAAAACCTCCGTCGGATTAAACTGAGGGTTAATTAGCGTTAAGTTGAATTTAAGTTATGGTTTAGCGCTTATCACATAGATTAAGCTGACCGTAACCTTAACTACCGTTAGACTGGACACATGCTAACCGTTTGGAGTAATGATATGTTGGAACCGTTAGAGCGATTAATTATTTGGGGTTACATTCATCATGTTCACATGTTGAGACCACTAATCATCGCGGAGTATGGTGAACTATCCACCACGCTAACCGTTTGATGTAACAACAGTCACGTTCACATGCAGAGACCGTTGTGGTGATGATTGTTGAATTGTCCACCGGGGTAGACCCTAACTGTAATCGTGTGGTTTGTGGGTTGGCATTCACATGCAGAGGGCTGGCCCTCATAACTGTCTGATCCAACATTAATAAAGTTTAAATGTATTCAGAGATCATAAGGGGTAAGAACCACAATATAGTGGAGGTGGTTAGAACTTGTGGATGGTATGCCGGAGGTCACCGTTCGACCCCTACCTCCACCATAAAATTTTGTTCCACTGTGTACACTGTCAAGGCCTTTGAGAGGTGCCACGTGGCGACGTCCGGGCTTTCCATGTGACATTATTCCATTGGTCTATAAAAAAACCAATCAGATTGTGCTAACACACCACCTGTACAATCCAATGAAATGATGCCATTTGTCCACCTATGATTTTCCATTGACCACCATTGACCATGCCTAGTCACCTGCCACGTCAACAGTATGCACTGTTGGCTGTGCAGTGACTAGGCATTTTTTTTGCAAATTTCACTTGTTTAGCAAAGCAATCATAACACAATAAATTTCTCTTACAAACTTGGTTTTTGACAAAACGAGTTACGTTAGGATCGTTTTTCCGATATAGACACGACCGTTTAGGTTTAGATCCATTCCAAGAACTTTGATTTTTGAGATAAATACTGAGCACCTAATCATTTAGAGAAGATGTATGAACCATATAATATTTTTAAGGACCAACTAATGCAAAGACTCATTGTTCCACACTGTCGCATGAACAAGTTATTTTGGGTACCAAAGAAGATCCAAAATAAGTGAATATCGGTACATGTTGTACACCTCAAGAGCGACAAGATTTTATCCATCTTTTTAAGTAGTATGGAGATGTGTTCACATGGACATATAATGACTTAAAAACTTATGAAACACAAATTATCCAACATGTAATACCTATAAAGGAAGGGGTAAATCCTTTTAAGCATAAATTAATAAAAGTTCATCCTACACTTGAACCCCTCATTCAGAAAGAACTAACAAATTTGTTGGATGCTCAGATCATATTCAAAGTTCGTCATTCTATCTGGGTCTCTATTTTGGTTTCTATAAGAAATAAGTCCATAGAGATACACCTATGGTGTTGATTTCTACAATTTGAACTAGACTTCAGATAAGGACAAATATCTCGTGTCATCTATAGAGAAGATACTTCAAACAATATCGTGTTGCTAGATGGATTTTCTGGATACAACCAAGTTCTAGTAGTAGAACTCGATAGACATAAAACTACATTCAAGACTAAGTGGGGTACCTTTGCATTTAAATGGATGCCTTTTGGACTCATCAATGAGGGTGATACCTTTCATCAGGCTATGGAAATTGTGTTCCATGGTTTGTTTGGACAAAGTGTAGTGGTGTCCTTGGATGATGTTAGGGTATTTTCAAAGAAATTTTTTATCACATTTTTCATTTGAGGAAAATTTTTGAGCGATTTCAAAAATATGGCATATCTTTCAATCCAAAAAGAGCATCTTTGGAGTGTCCAAGGGTAATCTCTTGGGCCACATTATAGCTAAGAGTGGGATTAAAGTGGACCCATAATAGGTCAAGACTATTACTCATATTCCTTTTCTTGTGAATCTAAAATACGTGCAATCCTTCTTGGGGAAAATAACTTCCTCTGAAAGTTCATCTTAGATTATGCACAGATCATTAAACCACTACAAGAGATGATTAAGAAGGATGCAATTTAAAAATGGGATAAAAGGGAGGAATATGCCTTCGCGCAAATCAAACAAGAAAATTCCAAAGCCCCAACATTGTCTACTCGAGATTTTAGCAAAGATTTCCAGTTATATAATTTTTCTTCTGACACATCTCTTGCAATCATTCTTACTCAAAAGGACGATCAAGGAAATCAGTGACCAGTATCATTCATGAGTTCTAGATTACAGGGATATGAATTAAACTACCCCACCATTGATAAGCAATCATATTGTTAGTATATAAGGACTTCAATGTGGGAGACCTAGTGCTAAAGTGGGATAAATCCCACGAAGAGAAAGTTCAACACACTAAATTCCAATCCATGTGGATTGGACCCTATGTTGTGCATGGAAATCTTGGCCACCATACTTATCGTCTTCAATCCTTAGATGGGAAGGTGGAATCTCTTTCTGTCAATGACCCATATCTCAAACAATATTTTCAATAGAAACCTAGGGTTTTTTCCCTACTTATGTACATATTTCTTTCTTTGTCATTTTGTTTGTTTGTTCTTTATGTATTGTTGTGTCCTTTCATTGTCTTTTGTTCTACTGTTTCTGTGAATAAAACTTTGTGTGAAGGTGTTTTGTCTCATTCCAACTGATGCAGAAATCTTTTATAAGGGCTCCGTGACATACAAAAACACTTGGTTAAATTTTAGTCCTTCTTCTTTGTCTTGGTTTAATATTTTTAAGGTCTTGTAGGAAAATCCATGACACCCACATATTTTCTAGGATCTTCCCAGGGAAAATTTTAAGAACCACCCTAAATTTATATGTATAATAAATGGGCTAATCCCCATGATACATAGGAAAAATGGGAGGCAATTTTATCAATAATATAATATGTATATATATATATATATATATATATATATATATATATATAGATATTTTGGTGAATCTCTCACCAGATTATATTATCTTGTACAATGATGGAGAATATTTCACTGAATTATAAAATCTTGTAAGATCTTGGAAATTTTTTTACTGAATAATAAAACATTGTGAAGTCTTGGCGAATGTTTTGTTAAAGTATGAAACCATATATGATAATAAAAAAACATATTCATTAAACTGTAATATAATAACATACATGTTTGGAAAAATAAACATAATTTTCTCTTCCTACAAACAATGTTCCAAGTTTCAGTGGCCGTGTTTGTCAAGGTTCTTACAATACACTCTTTCATATCCTTCTATTAGTTTTGATAATATTCCACAACAAAGTTCTTGTAGGTGTTGATATTGACAACGAGTTCTGTCAAGGTAGGAGAGATTAATCTTTTCTCTACAACTTTTTTCAAGCTACCACTTTTTTCAAGTTATCAAATTCCTTTCTTATTCCATAGGCTCCAACTGCGAGATAAAAAAAACACATCAAGCTTGTTTACCCCAACACGCCAACAAGTAGCAAGCTCCAACTATATTATATAAGAAAGTATTATGTATCCCAAAGGCTTGAAGGGGATCTAATTGAAAGAAGTGACCATTGTGAGAATCCTTCCAATCAATATATGAATATATAAATGTAGATTTATTATTATTTTAATTGGAAATCTTCAATTAAATAATAAAATTTAATTACGTCTCTCCCAATCTAAATTGCTTATTAGCATAGTTCACTACCCTCATAGGTCTCGCATTTTTTAACAACATTGTAACATGTAGATTAATTTCATTTTTGGTGAACAATCTCCACCTTTTAGGAAAATATGGTGCAGCGGCTCCAACCCCTATAGATCATAAGGACAAACTAAGAATAGCACAGAAGATGAAAGGTTGTACAAACCAACTTATTTTTCAAACAATTAATCCAACCTCAGTACCTAAACTTTTTCACGAAGATATCATATTGAGAATGTTTGAAAAATGGTGAGAAATCTTCTGCGAGGGTGATGCAGAAAGAGTGATAAGGTTTCATTGTTTTGAATTTTTTGTTGTTGTTAAATCAGAAAAATTTAAAAACCAATATTAGTGGAGATATTGGTATTTTTTACTAAATTTTATGAAGTGACTAAATGTAGCTTTAACCATTCACCTTAAGATGTTTTTTCAATATAATTTCCTAAGTCTATTTAATATCTTCATTATCATAAAAACCAACCTATATCCATCTTAACTCCACATCTACCACTCTTAGGGGGATGAAATCTATTTATCCCTTTGAGCACTTGGTAGACCCAGAATTAAGATGGATCTAAGATGATAAAATTTCCCCTTTAAATAGTCTATGCTCACATGAATACCATGGTATTGCCATGGGTCAATACCATGGGTTATCATAAACCTGGAGCTTAAAAATTAATTTATAAAAATTAATAAAATTAATAATTGATTTTTATTTTATTTTTTTATTTTAACCAAGTTAAAATGTTTAACATACAATAAATTACAACATCCATTTTTACTCTTGATTCACCAAGCCCCGAGAGGGATCAAATATTTTTTCACTCTATGCTAGTTTGCATATCACAATATTTGATACCTCTCGGGGCTTAGTAGATCCAGAGTAAAGATGGATCTATGTTGGTTTAATTCCCCCATTTAAAAGGCTACATTCCACGTGAATACCATGGGTCAATACTATGTACCATTTTTATTTTTATTAATACTAATATTAGGGTTAATAATGTTTTTTTGCATGGTATTAATAATAATCTAGTCCATGGTATTTGGCCCATAGTATTTTTCCCATAGGTTTCACCTAAATATAATGCAATTTTTGAGTGTTCTTAAATATAAGGTGAGTTATGGAGTAAATATAAAAAAATGTTTTATTTGTTTACCATACCTCTCGTTTATTTATATTTTTATTAATTTACCATACTTCTTTTACAAATATGGTATTTGGCTCGTAGGATTCACTTAAATAAAAACTCTTTTTTGAGCCTTCATAAATAGAAAGAGGGTTATGGACTAAATATAAAAAGAGGTTTTATTTGTTTACCATACGTCTAGTTTATTTATATGTTTATTTATTTACCATACCTTTTGAATAAGTATAAAACGAGGCTTTATTTATTTACCATGCCTCCACTTTATTTATATTTTTATTTGTTTACACCCTTGGATGTATATAAGGTGACTTATGGAGTAAATATAAAAAATGTTTTATTTATTTACTACACCTCTCATTTATTTATATTTTTATTAATTTACCATACCTCTTTTATAAATATGGTATTTGGCCCATATGATTCACTTAAATAAAACCTATTCTTGAACTATCAGACAAAATATTCACCCACTAAAAATTTAAAACCCCTTAATTTCGCCTAAGGGCGAACATTCGCCCCTAAAATTTTCCATGGATCTTCCTTCCTTGACTTGATGTTATAATTAAGTGGTGTTCGCATGTTGATCTAATTGTGTAGAGAAGGGAAAAAGGGGAAACTAATAATGAGAATATTAATTTCATAGGTATATAACAATCTAGTTTGGATATGTTAGGTGTGTGTTGTATTCTTTCCACAACTAGTCGCACACATGGGAGGGGGGCGAAAGATTCCCCTATTTTTTGCATTGGGAGGAGCAGGGGGGTCACAAACCCCCCCCCCCATCGAGTGGTTTCACAGGGGTGGTAGCCCCCCTATACGGGGTCTGGGGAAGTGCCCTGAGAATTTTTTTGGACCCTATATTAGGTGGGCGAACCTATCTATGGTTTTGTGCATGGGTTTTGCACATGGTTTTGGGCATTATGGTTTTCTACCCATGGTATTTTGTAGATCCGGTCAAGGGAACTACGATTATGTTCTAATCCAGGGTTAATGGATTGGGGTTTATGAATGCTTCAACATGTATATATATGTATTGTAACATTGAAATTAACATAATAATAAATCAATTTGGTAGCCTCGATTTTGGGATCTAGGGGAAAATATTTGTGTATATCAGCTTTATGTTTTATGTTCTCGCCATTATTTATTTTCTATCGTATGCAGGTAATTTATGTACGGGTTAAAACCTACATTTGGTATCAGAGTTGTTTTGGCTTCAAGGGGACGCCTTTGCTGCTGAGGGGTTTTTCTCGGGCCTGTGGTAGACCCTATTCAGTGGGAGATCTGTGAGATTGATTCTTGCGGTGAAATAAGATGGCAAGCAATGGAAAGATAAAGATCAAGAAATTTATTGGTCAGAGTTTTGAGTTGTGGAAACTCAAGATGGAGGATATGTTGGTAGATAAATATCGGTGGATCACAATAGATTCAGGTACTAAACTAATGACAATGTTAACAAAAGACTGGTCGAAGATGGATCAGAAAGAAAAGAGCACAATACAGTTGTTTATCTCAAATTCAATATTGTTGAATGTATCAGGGGAAGCTATGGAGAAGGCTTTATGGGATGAGTTAGGGACTTTGTACCAATCCAAGTCTTTGGTGAAAAAACGGTTCCTACAAAAAATGTTGTATAACCTAAGGATGAAGGATGGAGACTCGGTGACAGAGCATCTAAACGCCTTTAATATTGTGGTAAGCCATTTTTTATTTGTTGATATTAAAATTTCAGATGAAGATAAGTGCATCAATTTGTTATTTTGTCTACCAGATTCATGGGATAGTTTAGTTGTTTCAATAGGTAGTAATACAACTACCTTGAAGTTTGATGAAATAGTGTCATCCTTGTTGTCAGAGGAGATGAGATAGAAAAATATGGAGCAACGAAGATTCCTTATATGTATGAGGACTGCTCTAGAACATAAACAAAAATAATTCCTTGAGTGGGCGATCTAAATCTAGAGGGAGATCAAAATCTCCAAGAAAACCTATAAAGGTGTGCTCGAAATGTGGAAAAGAAGGGAACTTAAAAAAAGATTATAGATCTAAAGGTCATGAGAAAGGAAAGGGACCTGATGATTCTCCTTTGACAGAGGTGAAAACCACCTCAGATGAAGGTGGGGATGTGTACTGTGATTCTTCTTCAAGTACACATGTAGATCACGAGGCATGGCTGATTGACTCAGGTGTATCCTTTCACTTCACTCCCATAGGGAGTGGTTCTGTGAGTATGAGAAATATGATGGGGGTGATTTATTATTAGGGATTTATAGGAAGGCTAGAATCACCAAACATGAAAAAGTTAAGTTGAATTTGCAAGGTGGAAGGATTAGAACACTTCTGGGTGTTCTGCATATTCCTGCATTTAACATAAATATGATTTTTGTAAGAAAGATGGTGATGCATGTGTAAAAATAGTGTTCGAGAAAGATACCTGCAAGATGGTTAGGGGAGCACTGATATTAATGTAAGGATTTCGGATTGGAACTATGTAAAAGCTTATGGGTAGTACTGTTATTGATGGGTGCAACAGTTCTGTGGTTCTAGAAAGTGGAGCAGAAAATCTAGCGGTCTACGGAGAAAATACCATGCTATGGCATCAAAGTCCTGGACATATTAGAGAGAAGGGCCTTCTAATACTTCATGGTAATAGTAAGGTAGAAGGTATGTATAATTTCTCTCTGGATTTCAATTTATGTGAACATTGTGTATATGGGAAGCAAAATCAGGTGAGTTTTCCCTCTGGTGCTAAGAGTGTGAAAGGGGTATTAGAGCTTATGCATTGTGATGTGTTTGGACTTGTGTCGGTTCCATCAATGGGTAAGTTTGTGTACTATGTATCATTTATAGATGACTTATTAAGGAATACATGCATATATTTCTGGAAGAAATATGAAGTCTTTGATAGGTTTAAAGAATTTAAGGCTCTGGTGGAAAACCAAACAGAGAAGAAGAAAAAGGTGCTGAGGACAGATAATGGTTGAGAGTTCTGTAAGAAGTGTGGTATAGCACGGCAAAAGAATAATCCATACATACCTCAACAAAATGGATTTACAAAAATAATGAATAGGACGTTGATGGAAAAAGCAAGAAGAATGCTCAGTGGTACCAGGTTAGGACAAGAATTCTGGGTAGAGGCGGTGGAGACTGCATGTTACCTAGTTAATAGATCACCTTCATCATCATTAGAGGATAAGACTCCACATGAGGTATGTATTGGTAAGAAAACCTCTCTTTCACATATTAGGGTATTTGGATGTGATGCATATGTACATGTTCCAAGGGAGAAAAGAACCAATTCGGATAGTAAATCTGAAAGGTGCATCTTTATTGGGTATAAGGATGGTTTAAAAGGTTATAAGATTTGGACCCAGAAACAAGGAAGGTTGTGTAAAGAAAAGATTTGGTGTTTAAAGACGTGAAATATGTTATTAAACATGAATTCCTACCAAAGGAATCTAATAAGATAGAGTTTGAGCTAAAGGAGGAAGAATCTGACTCTACAACAGAACAAGAATCATAAGATGAAGAGCTAAAAGCTCCAATTATGACAAGATTAGTTCGAGAAAGAAGGAAGCCAGAAAGGTATATTCCACTTGCTTTCTATTCAATTTTTTCCTTATCTATTACTAATGATGATCCCAGAGCTTTCAGGGAGGCAGTAGATTCAGAGGATAACAAACTCTATAAAGAGGCCATGGTTGATGAAATGACATCTTTGGACAAAAATGAAGCTTGGGATCAAGTGGAGTTTTCGGCTAAAAGGAAACCCATTGGAAGAAAATGGATGTTTAAGAAGAAGATGAATGTAGAAGGAAAGGTCAAGAAATACAAAGCTTGGTTGGTAGAAAAAGGTTATTCCCAGGTGTTGAGAATTGATTTTGGTGATATTTTTTCTCCTCTTGCCAAGTTAACTTCTATTAGATTAATTTTATCTATTGCTGCTACATTTGATTTTGAGGTAAAACAAATGGATGTGAAGAAAATATTCTTCACAGGGATTTGGAAGAAGAGATCTACTTGAAGCATCTTGAAGGCTTTGAGGTGAAGGGTAAGAAAGGACTTGTATGCAGGTTAAAAGAGTCTTTGTATGGGTTAAAACAATCACCAAGGATGTGGTATCATAAATTTGATATATATATATGGTAACTTGGCTTCACTAGAAGAAAAGCATTCATTGTGTTTATTTAAATTGATTGGTGACCATGTTATTTATCTGGTCTTGTATGTGGATGATATGTTGCTCACTAGAAATGACAAAGAAATTATCCAGGATTTGAAGACCCAATTGTCCTCCAAATTCGACATGAAGGATATTGGTGCTGCAAACTATATTTTGGGCATGGAAATTAAATAAGACCGGGAAAAGAGGAAGCTCTGGTTTAACCAGAGGAAGTATGTCGAGACAATATTATAGAGGTTTAATATGCAGGATAGTAAAACAGTGAAGGTTCCTATTCCTTTAGGTGTAAAGTTATCTGCTGAACAGTGTCCTATGACACAAGAAGAGGAAGAGGACACGTGTCATGTTCCATATGCAAGTACAATCAGTAGCTTAATGTATGAAATGGTCTGTACTAGACCAGACATTACGCATGCAGTGGGAGTATTGAACAATAGTGAAGCAAGTTTTCAGGTATTTGCATGACACTAGTGATTATGTTTTGTGCTACCAAGGAAGTCCAGGATTGGAAAGAGTTTTGGACATCCATGGATTTTTTGATGCAAACTGGGTTGGAGATATGGATCAGAGAAGATATACAAGTGGGTATGTGTTTAACCTATTTGGAGTTGTAGTCAGTTTGATGAGAAAGAGATAGTCTGTAGTGGCACTTTCAACTACAAAGGAAAAATAAATGGCGGCCACTCATGCAATCAAAGAAGTAATTTGGTTGCAGAGATTGTGTCCAAGTATGGGGTTAGTACATCGATATATAAGGATAAAATATGACAACGAAAGTGAAATTTTCTTGGAAAAGAACCTTGCTTATCATTCCAAGACAAAGCACATTAATGTTCAGTATCACTTTGTGAGGGATATGGCTGGGGACAAAAAGTTGTTGTTGGTAAATGTGGACACTTTAAAGAATTTTACAGATGCATTGATGAAGTCTGTGAGCATTGAGAAGTTTTATTAGTGTGGAAAAACAATGAGCATTGCAGGGTTGGACTAATTTCTAAGCTCTCATGTGACCCCCTATGTGGAAAAGAAAACAAGAAGTGGGAGAATGTTGGGTGTGTGTTATATTATCCATGACTAGGTCCATGTGCAAGGGGGTGAAAGATGACCCTGTTTGTTGCATTGGGCGCAACAGGTAGGGTTTCAGGGGGGTGGTAGCCCCCCTGTATGGGGTCCAGGGTAGCACCCCAAAATTCTTTTTTGGACCCTATATTAGGTGGGTGGACCTACCTATGGTTTTGTGCATGGGTTTTACACATGGCATTGGGCATGATGGTTTTTTCCCATGGTATTTTGTAGATCCAGTCAGGGGAAGTATGATTAATCCTAGGTTAATGGATTGGGGTTTAGGAATGCTTCGACATATATATATATATATATATATATATATATATATATATATATTGTAACATTGAAAGGAACATTACAAAAAATCAATCTGGTAGTCCCGGTTTTGGGATCCAGGGGAAAATATCTGTGTATATATGTTTTATGTTTTATGTTCTCGCCATTGCTTATTTTTTATTTTTTAGAATTCGTATGCAAGTAGTTTCTGTACGAGGTTAAAACCTACGAATATCTCTTCCACCTTAGTGATGAAAACACCAATGAAATTCCAATGAGCATATTGAAAAAAACCAAAGGGTGAAAGAAGAGAAAGGATTCCTACGCACAAATGTGAAGCTGGTAACTTCATCAGGGTACTAAACAAGCTCACTAGCATCAAAGCATTCTTGTGTTTCTGTAGTGACTCTGTCGGAGTACTGAACATGACTGTTAGCAGCGAAGTAACACTAGAGATGAGACTAAAAATTTGATTAGTTCAAACTCGCGACTACATGTCACCCTTCTCCCATATCAAAAAAATTGTGATATGGCAAGATTTATAAATGTCTTTAACCGAGAAAGCGAATAGAGGAGACTAAATCTATAACTGGGTTAAATGGGAAAGCATAGACTATAATTTGTACATAAAGCTAGATCAGACTAGACAAGACCCTATACATAAAGCTAGATCAAAACAAGGAAGCTGGAGTTCTACCAATGTGTCACCAAGTGTTGTCGTTGCTACAACACCCTCCAAATTTCTGCCTATATTCAAACTTTGGAGCCTCCTTTAACCAGGTGAGCTATTTTTTCTAGTAGTAAAAGGAATTCCATGCTTTTTCTCCAAGTCCCTTTGTGAATAAAATTCTAGTGTCATATTTTGGTAAGGGAAGTGTCGCACTTTGTGAAAGTGAGTTATAGTGCATCTATAAGAGTCAAATTTGGTTATTTATGTTGTACTAATGGGTCATATCTATCATAGAGACACATATTAGACGCATTCCCAAAGTTATGTGCATTGTTTTGTTGTCATCATCACTTGTGTCACAAAGTGTATCCTAAGTGTCTCACTTGGAGGTAAGTGTCATTTTTTTGTCATTTCAATGGGTACATGTTGATTTTGGGTGTTAAGTGTTTCATTGTTGTGTATTTGATCATTTATGAGTATGTGATCATTTTCAAGTCATGCTCTGATCTCATCTCTCACCTCACCAAGCCCACACTTAGTTGATTATGTTCAAGTCATGTTCTAGTTTCATCTCTCACCTCACCGTTCCCACACTTAGTTGATTATGTTCAAGTCATGTTCTGGTTTCATCTCTTGCATCACCGATCCCACACTTAGTTGACTCTTGAAGTGTTTCTCTCTTTGTACCTTCCCTGATCAACCACTCTTCAGTCTACCTCCCTAAACAACATGTTGCACAGTCTCATGAAACTCCACATTGTGTAGTCATTGCCTCCAAGGACTACACATTGCATAGTCATAGTGCTCAGCCTCTACCTCCTGTCCTCGAAAACTATGTAATTTTTCTCCTAGTCAGCCTCCCATTGCACACTTTGTAGTCTTAGTCAATAGTCAGGCCTTGCTACCTCCTTGACTCACACGATTTCACAATCATTTGGATCAATCTTCCTTGAAATACGCATTTTTCAATCATAGTGAGTAAGCCAACCTCACTGTACCATTTTCTTCCTCAACTGCTTAGTTTTGTCTTCCAATCCCTCAACCACTACACATTGCGCATTCACAATGAATAGATCTTCATCACTTCCTCCTAGAACTACATACTACATAATCCCTAAGCCTCCTCCTCAGTGTTGCACTATGTCTCGAGTTCAATCAATGAATTTCATCAAGAAGTTAGATTAGGATATTCATGGACTGATGTCTTCTTGTCATGAGGGAATTCCATTTGTAGGTACTATATCTTGATATCACAGGATGGTGCTCAAGGAGCATGCCAAGGAGATCATGTAATAAGACACCCTTGAAGCTATAGAGGCAAGCAGATCATTAAGCAATAAGATGAAGGGACACTAGATCATGAAAAAAGATTGAAGATCAAGATGACAGGGAGATGCCATATCATCTAGCCTCTTGGAGGATGAAGGTGAAATGCATATAACTCTTATTATGAAGATAGAAATATGGCAACAAGAAGAGAATACCGGCATAAACACTCTACTATGAAGTCCATGTCATTATTTCCAAGCCATGGCTTTTCTGAGTGTCACCTCAAGATTCATGTGTGATTATATTTTGCCACATCATTTTGGATGTAATTATGTAATTTTCAAAAATGAGAAATGTAAAGTGTGTGGAAGTCCAATGATCACACATAAAATGTGAACAGTCATGTAGAAGTCGAAAGGTATCATAGGAGTTTGAAAATTCACATGGAAGCTCAAGAGTCATGAGGGGATATCAAGAGTCACAAGGGAGGTGGAGAGTAACCTAGTTTATTATATATACACTCTCATAGCTCGAGCAAAATAATTTTGACCTTGGATTTTCAAGCTAGGCATAGGAGAGAAGATTGGGCTTTTGAGAAGCAAGTAGTTGCTTAACTTTCCACTATTGGAACCAATGTTGTATCATTGTAATGGTGTATCTTGGAACTTTCACTCAATAATTCGAAGCTCTTAGAGTTGACACATTTTTCATGCATATGTTGTGCATGATCGTGAGACTACTCTTTCATTGGTTGCATTGTATGTTTATGTTAATACATACTAATGAAAAAGAACTATTTCATTGGCTTTAGTATGCATCTTTGAATCATGTGTCTTTTGCTTTCATGATCATGGTTTCTTTGTGAACTATCTAGAAATATTACTAACGATTATTTTAGATATATGAGTGTGTCTTTATTAGGATAATACTATTACTTTTCTCTCAAAGACTCACTTTCCTTTATGTTCTGTGAAAGAACCATTATACACTTTACAATTGAATACATCACAAGGCTAAAATACTTGTTTATCTCAAAAGTACATGTGTTTATGTTGTGTCATTTATTATAGCCAAGGAAAATCTTCAAGATTATGGAAAATAGCCAAACATTCTAGTTGGGGCTCCTACTATGAATGGTGTGAGGTCTAAGTGGTACTTCATATCTAGGATATCCCCTTACTATAGGTGGCATCTAGCACCATCAAACAGTGCACAATCTTTAATAGCGTTAAATGTCATGCAAGTCCTACTGAGATATGGCGTTGACCTAACTAGTTAACCATGGATGCATCCAAAAGTTGTGTAATTTTTAACATATTATGTTTTGAGGGTTTTTTCCCTACAATTTTGGGCCTTCAATAGTGTTTATTTTCACATGGCCATAACTTCTCATCCAGGAGGAGTACACAACCATGTTATTTATAGGATCATTACAACATCATAACCTTGTAAAAAGCTCAATAAACTTCAAGCTTCCTCTGACTTTACCTTATGGGGTTATGTAAGATATCTAGCTATCATACTGCTTCCTTTAACTTGTGAGTGGTACTATTATTGTCTCGAACATTCCCTTTGAAATTAATGACACTTGTTTTCTATCAATGAAAAAACGATGTGCAACATGTTATTATGAAACAAACTGATGAGCAAGGCACTTCAAAAGAAAAGATTCAAATTATTTCAAATAAATGAGCCCACCACATTCATAGAAGGTTGAGGAAAATAATCAACGAGACATGAGGTAAAATCAAGGACATGTTATAAAGGTTGAAGAAGGAGATATTGCACAAACAAATTGGTAAGAGAAAAAACAAAAATCAAACTTAACACCCACCATTGGAAGTCACAGGGAACATAGATGAACTTATGCCCTAAGTTCAAATTTCTAGTCATAATCCAAATGATCCAAATATCACAAGCCCAACTAATTCAACTCAAATACTACAAGTTGTCTCTCCCTTAGCTGTTGTAACTCCTTTAAAGTTAACTCAAAGATATATTCCTCT
The DNA here is from genome assembly GCA_031772625.1 of Pinus tabuliformis. Taxonomy (NCBI): domain Eukaryota; kingdom Viridiplantae; phylum Streptophyta; class Pinopsida; order Pinales; family Pinaceae; genus Pinus; species Pinus tabuliformis. The sequence continues at coordinate 920,610,099 of CM062815.1, forward strand.
CTATTTTTTGATATTCATCAAATTAAACCAATCATAGAACCAATGGTCTCATTGGAGAATTATTATTTTAGTTATTGATTGAAATTTATGGTTAAAAGATCTAGGAAAAGGAAAGCACCGAAAACATTGGAAGAGGTAACATCAGTGGCTTGGTATCCCAATGGTAAACCAACAAAGGTAGAAAAAGAAACAAAAATCTCCCTAGGGGAATTTTTTACGACAAACAATTGGTTTGTGAATGAACTCTCTAATCAATTGAATATGTACAAAAGTAGGAAATACTCTGGAATAGGAACTACAAGACTTGAATAATAATCATAGTATAGAGCTACAACGACACACCTAAGAATTGCAAGTGACTTTTCATATTACTATAATAGAAAATGATGAGGAACAAAAAACCCATTTCCAAGAGAAATCAGTAGAGAATGAAATCAACTTTTGGAAACAAATAGAAGAATTGAAACAAACACATATGGATTGAATGGAGATGTTGAAGAAGGAAACCACAAATATATATGTTTTCAAAACTCATGTTATTATTGTAAATACACAACTAGGACAGGTTCAAGAAGAGTTTTATCATATAGCTTTCAAGATTTCTGTATTTATCTTAAACTTATTCAAATATTAGACAAGATTGAAGCCTTAGTGAAGGAAGATGAGGAAATATTTGAGAAATTTGAGAAAATATATTGATGGGAAATAAAAGAGGAATATGCCAATATCAATAAATTATCCAAAACCGATAAGAGGATGATGAATTTAGTTAAGAAAGATTCTTCGACGAAAATCACATGGAATATCATTAGTCGATGCGTTTCGAACCAACCAGTGTGGTTCATCGTCAGGACAAGTTGAAGAAACAGATCAAGCTCATCATGTTAAATAGTCTAATCGGAGCCTCCAACAACTATCTTTTCTAACGACTAGTTTGACTCAAGGACAGAGGTCAAAATTATTATATTCGTTTAATTTTGTTTAAAGACATAATTATTAAAAATTATTAATAATTTAACGGAAAGTTAGTTGAATAAATGGCCTTATAGAATACCTAAAAATTAATATAGAAAATAATAATTTTATTAATATAAAAATAATAATAATAATTTTCTTTTTATTTTTATTAATAGATAAAAGGTAATTAAGTTCAAAAATCAAGGCCAACTATCATAAGTTAAGGGAAATTAGTTAAATACATGACCTTATGAAAAAGGTAAATGCTTCAATAGAATAATATTAATTAAAAGAATCATTAAAAATTATAAGTTGATTAATAATTTAAAGGGCAGCTAGTTAAATAAATGACCTAAAATAATAATTTTATTTACATTTTATTAATATAAAAATAATAATTTTAATTAAATTTCATTAATAAATAAAAGGAAATTAGGTTAGAAATCAAAGTTAATTACCATAAGTTAATAGGAAAAAGACCTTATGAAAAGGTAATTGCCTCAATAAAATAAAAAGAATAAACAAA